>CAUDMG010004041.1:360000-594365 GCA_958450375.1 Homarus gammarus | reverse complement strand
ATACTCAATCAGTGACTTTGATATACTCGATGAGGGGACTTTGTTATATTCTTTCAGGGGACTTTGTTATACTCGTTCAGGGTTCTTTGTTATACTCGATCAGGGGACTTTGTTATACTCGATCAGGGGACTTTGTTATACTCGATCAGGGTTCTTTGTTATACTCGATCTTGGGATTTTGTTATACTCGATAAGGGGCCTTTGTTATAATCGATCAGGGGCCTTTGTTATACTCGATCAGTGACTATGTTATACTCGATTAGGGGACTTTGTTATACTCGATCAGTGACTGTGTTATACTCGATCAGGGGACTTTGTTATACTCGATCAGGGGACTTTGTTATACTCGATCAGGGGACTTTGTTATACTCGATCAGGGGGCTTTGTTATACTCGGTAAGGGGACTTTGTTATACTCGATCAGGGGACTTTGTTATACTCGATCAGGGGCTTTTGTTATACTCGATCAGGGGCCTTTGTAATACTCGATCAGGGGCCTTTGTTATACTCGATCAGGGGCCTTTGTTATACTCGATCAGGGGACTTTGTTATACTCGATCAGGGACTTTGTTATACTCGATCAGGGGCTTTTGTTATACTCGATCAGGGGCCTTTGTTATACTCGATCAGGGGTCTTTGTTATACTCGATCAGGGACTTTGATATCCTCGACCAAGGGACTTTGTTATACTCGATCAGGGACTTTGTTATACTCGATCAGGGGACTTTGTTATACTCGATCAGGGTTCTTTGTTATACTCGATCTTGGGATTTTGTTATACTCGATAAGGGGCCTTTGTTATAATCGATGAGGGGTCTTTGTTATACTCGATCAGGGGACTTTGTTATACTCGATACGAGGACTCTGTTATACTCGAAGAGTGACTTTGTTATACTCGATCAGGGGACTTTGTTATACTCGATCAGGGGCTTTGTTATACTCGATCAGGGGCCTTTGTCATACTCGATCAGGGGCCTTTGTTATACTCGATGAGGGGCCTTTTTTATACTCGATGAGGGGACTTTGTTATACTCGATCAGGGGACTTTGTTATACTCGACCACAGGACTATGTTATACTCGATCAGTGGCCTTTGTTATACTCGATCAGGGGACTTTGTTATACTCGACCAGGGGATTTGTTATACTCGATCAGGGGACTTTGTTATACTCGATCAGGGGCCTTTGTTATACTCGATCAGGGGCCTTTGTTATACTCGATCAGGGGCCTTTGTTATACTCGATCAGGGGCCTTTGTTATACTCGATGAGGGGACTTTGTTATACTCGACCAGAGGACTATGTTATACTCGATCAGGGGACTTTGATATCCTCGACCAGGGGGCTTTGTTATACTCGATCAGGGGACTTTGTTATACTCGATCAGGGGACTTTGTTATACTCGATCAGGTGACTTTGTTATACTCGATCAGGGGACAATGCTATACTCGATAAGGGGACTTTGTTATACTCGGTCAAGGGACTTTGTTATATTCAATCAGGGGACTTTGTTATACTCAATGAGGGAGGTTTGTTATACACGATCAGGGGCCTATGTTATGCTCGATGAGGGGACTTTGTTATACTCGATCAGGGGACTTTGTTATACTCGATCAGGGGACTTTGTTATACTCGATCAGGGTTCTTTGTTATACTCGATATTGGGATTTTGTTATACTCGATAAGGGGCCTTTGTTATACTCGATGAGGGGCCTTTGTTATACTCGATCAGGGGACTTTGTTATACTCGACCCGGGGACTTTGTTATACTCGATCAGGTGACTTTGTTATACTCGACCAGGGTACTTTGTTATACTCGATTAGGGGACTTTGTTATACTCGATCATGTTACTTTGTTATACTCGATGAGGGGCCTTTGTTATACTCGATGAGGGGCCTTGGTTACACTCGATCAGGGGACTTTGTTATACTCGATCAGTGGACTTTGTTATACTCGATTAGGGGACTTTGTTATACTCGATCAGGGCCTTTGTTTTACTCGATCAGTGACTATGTTATACTCGATCAGGGGACTTTGTTATACTCGATCAGGGGGCTTTGTTATACTCGGTAAGGGAACTTTGTTATAATCGATCAGGGTACTGCTATACTCGATCAGGGGACTTTGTTATACTCGATCAGGGGACTTTGTTATACTCGATCAGGGTTCTTTGTTATACTCGATCAGGGGACTTTGTTATACTCGATAAGGAGCCTTTGTTATACTCGATGAGGGGCCTTTGTTATACTCGATCAGGGGACTTTATTATACTCGATCAGGGGCCTTTGTTATACTCGATCAGTGACTATGTTATACTCGATTAGGGGACTTTGTTATACTCGATCAGTGACTGTGTTATACTCGATCAGGGGACTTTGTTATACTCGATCAGGTGACTTTGTTATACTCGATCAGGGGACTTTGTTATACTCGATCAGGGTTCA
Organism: Homarus gammarus; assembly: GCA_958450375.1. NCBI lineage: Eukaryota > Metazoa > Arthropoda > Malacostraca > Decapoda > Nephropidae > Homarus > Homarus gammarus. The sequence goes on along the minus strand of CAUDMG010004041.1, from coordinate 591,924 downwards.
TTTGTTATACTCGATCTTGGGATTTTGTTATACTCGATAAGGAGCCTTTGTTATACTCGATGAGGGGCCTTTGTTATACTCGATCAGGGACTTTGTTATACTCGATCAGTGACTATGTTATACTCGATCAGGGGACTTTGTTATACTCGATCAGTGACTGTGTTATACTCGATTAGGGGACTTTGTTATACTCGATCAGGGGACTTTGTTATACTCGATCAGGGTACTGTTATAGTCGATCAGGGGACTTTGTTATACTCGATCAGGGGACTTTGTTATACTCGATCAGGGGACTTTGTTATACTCGATCAAGGGCTTTGTTATACTCGGTAAGGGGACTTTGTTATACTCGATCAGGGGACTTTGTTATACTCGATCAGGGGCTTTGTTATACTCGATCAGGGGCCTTTGTTATACTCGATCAGGGGACTTTGTTATACTCGATCAGGGGCCTTTGTTATACTCGATCAGGGGACTTTGTTATACTCGATCAGGGGCTTTGTTATACTCGATCAGGGTCTTTGTTATACTCGATCAGGGGCTTTTGTTATACTCGATCAGGGACTTTGATATCCTCGACCAAGGGACTTTGTTATACTCGATCAGGGACTTTGTTATACTCGATCAGGGGACTTTGTTATACTCGATCAGGGGACTTTGTTATACTCGATCAGTGGACTTTGTTATACTCGATTAGGGGACTTTATTATACTCGATCAGGGGCCTTTGTTATACTCGATCAGTGACTATGTTATACTCGATCAGGGGACTTTGTTATACTCGATCAGTGACTTTGTTATACTCGATGAGGGGACTTTGTTATATTCTTTCAGGGGGCTTTGTTATACTCGATAAGGGGACTTTGTTATACTCGATCAGGTGACTTTGTTATACTCGACCAGGGTACTTTGTTATACTCGATTAGGGGACTTTGTTATACTCGATCATGTTACTTTGTTATACTCGATGAGGGGCCTTTGTTATACTCGATGAGGGGCCTTGGTTACACTCGATCAGGGGACTTTGTTATACTCGATCAGGGGCCTTTGTTATACTCGATTAGGTGCCTTTGTTATACTCGATGAGGGGCCTTTGTTATACTCGATCAGTGGACTTTGTTATACTCGATTAGGGGACTTTGTTATACTCGATCAGGGCCTTTGTTTTACTCGATCAGTGACTATGTTATACTCGATCAGGGGACTTTGTTATACTCGATCAGGGGGCTTTGTTATACTCGGTAAGGGGACTTTGTTATAATCGATCAGGGTACTGCTATACTCGATCAGGGGACTTTGTTATACTCGATCAGGGGACTTTGTTATACTCGATCAGGGCTTTGTTATACTCGATCGGGGACTTTGTTATACTCGATCAGGGGCCTTTGTTATACTCGATGAGGGACTTTGTTATACTCGATCAGGGGACTTTGTTATACTCGATCAGGGTTCTTTGTTATACTCGATCTTGGGATTTTGTTATACTCGATAAGGAGCCTTTGTTATACTCGATGAGGGGCCTTTGTTATACTCGATCAGGGACTTTGTTATACTCGATCAGGGACTTTGTTATACTCGATCAGTGACTGTGTTATACTCGATTAGGGGACTTTGTTATACTCGATCAGGGGACTTTGTTATACTCGATCAGTGACTTGTTATACTCGATCAGGGGACTTTGTTATACTCGATCAGGGGACTTTGTTATACTCGATCAGGGGACTTTGTTATACTCGATCAGGGGCTTTGTTATACTCGATAGGGGACTTTGTTATACTCGATCAGGGGCCTTTGTTATACTCGATCAGGGGCCTTTGTTATACTCGATCAGGGGACTTTGTTATACTCGATCAGGGGACTTTGTTATACTCGATCAGGGACTTTGTTATACTCGATCAGGGTCTTTGTTATACTCGATCAGGGGACTTTGTTATACTCGATCAGGGACTTTGTTATACTCGATCAGGGACTTTGTTATACTCGATCAGTGACTTTGTTATACTCGATCAGGGGACTTTGTTATACTCGATCAGGGGACTTTGTTATACTCGATCAGGGGACTTTGTTATACTCGATCAGGGGACTTTGTTATACTCGATCAGGGGCCTTTGTTATACTCGATCAGGGGACTTTGTTATACTCGATCAGGGGACTTTGTTATACTCGATCAGGGACTTTGTTATACTCGATCAGGGACTTTGTTATACTCGATCAGGGGACTTTGTTATACTCGATCAGGGGACTTTGTTATACTCGATCAGGGACTTTGTTATACTCGATCAGGGGCCTTTGTTATACTCGATGAGGGCCTTTGTTATACTCGATCAGGGGACTTTGTTATACTCGATCAGGGTCTTTGTTATACTCGATCAGGGGACTTTGTTATACTCGATCAGGGGACTTGTTATACTCGATCAGGGGACTTTGTTATACTCGATCAGGGGACTTTGTTATACTCGATCAGGGGACTTTGTTATACTCGATAGGGCCTTTGTTATACTCGATAGGGACTTTGTTATACTCGATCAGGGACTTTGTTATACTCGATCAGGGACTTTGTTATACTCGATCAGTGACTGTGTTATACTCGATCAGGGGACTTTGTTATACTCGATCAGGGTTCTTTGTTATACTCGATCTTGGGATTTTGTTATACTCGATAAGGGGCCTTTGTTATACTCGATGAGGGGCCTTTGTTATACTCGATCAGGGGACTTTGTTATACTCGATACGAGGACTCTGTTATACTCGAAGAGTGACTTTGTTATACTCGATCAGGGGACTTTGTTATACTCGATCAGGGGACTTTGTTATACTCGATCAGGGGGCTTTGTTATACTCGGTAAGGGGACTTTGTTATACTCGATCAGGGGACTTTGTTATACTCGATCAGGGGCTTTTGTTATACTCGATCAGGGGCCTTTGTCATACTCGATGAGGGGCCTTTGTTATACTCGATGAGGGGCCTTTGTTATACTCGATGAGGGGCCTTTGTTATACTCGATAAGGGGCCATTGTTATACTCGATGAGGGGCCTTTGTTATACTCGATCAGGGGACTTTATTATACTCGATCAGGGGCCTTTGTTATACTCGATCAGTGACTATGTTATACTCGATTAGGGGACTTTGTTATACTCGATCAGTGACTGTGTTATACTCGATCAGGGGACTTTGTTATACTCGATCAGGGGACTTTGTTATACTCGATCAGGGGACTTTGTTATACTCGATCAGGGTTCTTTGTTATACTCGATCTTGGGATTTTGTTATACTCGATAAGGAGCCTTTGTTATACTCGATGAGGGGCCTTTGTTATACTCGATCAGGGACTTTGTTATACTCGATCAGTGACTATGTTATACTCGATCAGGGGACTTTGTTATACTCGATCAGGGGACTTTGTTATACTCGATCAGGGTTCTTTGTTATACTCGATGCTTTATAAGGAATAAATTAATTAAGACATGTTATGGTTTCACCCTTCTTTCCCCTTATCGATCTGGTCAATGGAAAGCCTAACCCAATGCATAGTCCACTCTGCACGCTACCTAACGAGCTACATGCTGTCCAGAGGGGGTCTTGTGGCAGCGACCCTTAGAAATTAAGATTAGAGTTAAGTATTCCCCCTTAGCATTAGTGACCCCCAGTCTGGCAGTATAGTGTGACATGTTATGTAGACTACCTTAACATCAGGGTGCATGTCGCGCAGGTGTGGTGGGTGTCCCAGAGCATTATCCAAAATTAACAAAATCTTGAATGCAATCTCTTGCTGCAGAAAATGCTCCTTGGCTCGTGAAATGAAACAAGTCATGAATCAATCCTCAAACAGTACTAGTGCACTACGCACATCATTGTCATTCCTAAAAACGCCATTTACATATTACGCTATATAACATTCAAATTCACCGCGCTTGTACAATCTCAGAAAACGGGAAACATTGATAAAGGATAACTCACCTACTCAATGTTACTAGACCATGTGTTGTATTGTACCCAGGTACAGTTATATAATATTAATTGTACGTATTCATAGCATTAAGGAGAACTCAGGGTATCCATAAGATGATTGGGAAAGTCCAGTTGAGCTGGACTAGTCTACTGTAGGACTAAGTGTGGATCATGATTTGAAGGTCATACTATTTATGTCTGTGAACGTGTAGCGAACATAACTTCCACAAATATCATATGAAAATACATGAGAACAATGATCTGGAAAAAGGATAAAGGTATCAGAACTATGTGAGGTGTTGTAAGTGACCCAGAAACTATACTTGAAAGGGAATATCTTGTATGCGTCGGTGTGAACTTAATACACCTCGGATCCCCACGTGACATATACCCACGACATATACAGTGATCAGAGAATCTTATGCCTGTGTTCAAATAGTGCAATGTGTGAGAGGATTCACCCACGCTATGAACATTCGGCCTTTGTTTAGGGAGCGTCCTGTACCTGCCTCTAGTGTGCCGTGTTGATATTATAACCCAATGAATTTACCCACAAATTAGCAAACCAGAACCTTATCTTAGTTTGTAATTTAGGTTTAAAATATGTATTTATATGGCATGAGTGACGATATGCCGAAAAGTGTTCAGGGGAGAACCGTAAGAAATAAAAGTAAAAATTAAAGATGGAAACTGTAGGCCTACGCGGTGACGAGGAGCGGGGCACTGCCTTCAGTACCCTCCGTTCTACCGTCACCTCAGGTCAGTGTCCTATCGGGCTATATCCCGCCCTGTAATTAAGGCTTATATAGTAGTTTTTACAGTTTAAAGCTTTGCCTGATGTATAAGTGTAATAGTAATGTGTTAGGGTGTGTGATAACCGCCCGTCAGGCATTATTTCTCAGCACCCTCCGTTCTACCGTCACCTCAAGTCAGTGTCCTATCGGGCTATATCCCGCCCTGTTATTAAGGCTTATATTGAAGTTTTTACAGTTTAATGCTTTGCCTGATGTATAAGTGTAATAGTAATGTGTTAGGGTGTGTGATAACCGCCCGTCAGGCATTATTTCTCTGTACCCTCCGTTCTACCGTCACCTCAGGTCCCATGCGGTCGGTGTGCCTTGCTGCGTGGCAGCCATTATCCCTGTGAGCATCCCACCAGGTGGTGACTACTCCCAGCTATGCCAATCCACTGTGAACCTGTGGATTTCCAGCACACCACTCCAAATGAGTAGTGACAAATAAGGAGACCGTGAGAAACTCCGCGGTCCTCACTTGGAGCGACCTATAATACCAGGCGTAGAAATAGTACTGGTATGTCTCTGGGTGAAGCCCTCGTCTTTACCCACTGAGGACGGTGTGCGAACGAGGGGCCTGTTATGTATGCCTAAAAATTACAAGGAGTCCCATACCTGCAGGTGTGGAGGGTAACAGGTGTGTTGAGAGGGTGCTACTATGTATGATAACCGACGGTGCTATACTCCATACAGGTGTAGCAGTCTGATGTGTTAAGGGGTAGTGTAAGAAGGAATGACCGAGGTAAGGAGGTCACAGATTGTTATACAATAAGCATGTGGATGACACGCCATTAATGTAAGACGTCTGGTGCCCATCTGGGTAACCAACATTTTCATTGTTCTTCTGAGGAAGGCCAATTCATTTGTATGTTTTTTTACTAGTATGCTTTATAAGGAATAAATTAATTAAGACATGTTATGGTTTCACCCTTCTTTCCCCTTACCGATCTGGTCAATGAAAAACCTAACCCAATGCCTAGTCCACTCTGCCCGCTACCTAACGAGTTACATGCTGTCCAGAGGGGGGTCTGATGGCAGCGACCCTTAGAAATTAAGATTAGAGTTAAGTATTTGCCCTTAGAATTAGTGACCCCCCAGTCTGGCAGTATACTAGGGTCATCCATGCTTTCTTGTTAATGAGATAAAACACTGGCAGTGTGTGCTTGCTAACATGTTTAAAAGCCCTTGGGTTCTCTGAATGATATATCATGAAGGGCTTTATCTTGAAACCAGCTACATTCCCCCCCAACAGAAGTGTGATTCGGTCCTTGAATGCCTTGAAACCCGGCATTGTTTTCGCCTCTTTGTGGATGTATGTCCGTTCATTCATGCGCTTCCATAATAAGCCAGTTTCATCCACATTAAATATTTGCTCAAGCAAATAATTTTCCTCCACATCAGCACTTGCTGCCTCTCCACACACCCTTACACTATGCAAACTGTAGCAGTTCTTAAACCTTTGGAACCACCCATGACTTGCTGTGAAGGTTTGGGCGCACTCATCTCCTGCCTGCTCCTTCAGGCTTTTGAAAAGACTTCGTGCCTTAGCCTGTATGGTTAGAAAGCTTAAGGGTACACGCTTTTGTATCTGGTCTTCCATCCATATCACAAATAATTTTTCCATCTCATGAATAGGACCTTGTCTTTTCTTTGTTATTATAGTTCCCTTTATAGGTGCTGATCTTTTCACTGCCTCACGAATACATTCCTTGTCCTTCAAAATAGTAGATATGGTCGAGTGCGAGAAGCCTAGGTCGCTTGAAATGGTTGCTACTGTTTTTCCATTTTCATACTGCATTATTATCTCCACTTTCGTCCCAAAAATAATTGACTGTCTCCTTTTCTTCTGAGCACCACCAGCACTCTCAGTGATCGGCTTCCTTGGTGAGGAGTGCCTTGGTCACCTGGTCCCGGTGGGGGGAAAGGGGGTAGACCTGGCCACCAGCCTGCTGGCCTTCCTGGAGGAGCGCGGTATTGACACCACCGACCTCCTGGTTGTCCTTAGCGACGGTTGCAACAAAATGAGTGGCTATAATCACGGTTTCATCGCCGAGTTTGAAAGGCTGTTGGGACGGCCTCTCCTCCACATCCACTGCCTGATCCACAGTCTGGAGAAGCTCTTCGGCCATCTATTCAACCATTACGCTGGCCCAACCACTGGTCCCGCCTCCTGGAGTGGTGAGGAGGCTCGGAAGCTGACCGGCAACGTGTGGGACCTTCCGGTGGTTGAATTCCAGGCCGTCACCAACACCTACCTCAGGTCTCTCCTGGATACCATCCCCTCCGTCGTCTGGGAGGAGTTCAGCTGGGACACCCGGTATCTGTTGAAGATGGCCAAGACGGTGGAGTCCGGCCACATTGAGGAGAGATGGGCCAGGGCACGGGCCGGAGCCATGACCAACGCCAGATGGCAAAACACGGAGAGCAGGGAGCTGAGGGCCTACATGAGCACCACCTCCCCCAGCGAGTCACAGAGACGGATGACCTCCTTCATCATCCTTATCTACGTGCCCTCCTTCCTGGAGATCAGGCAGAGGAATCTGCTACTGGAGGGCCCACGCCACCTCCTCGCCATCATCAACCGGGTGAGGACGTACTGCACCCTGGAGGAAGTGGAGCTGCTTACTCCATACCTCCAGTTCAACGGCTACTTCGGCCAGCACGAGGTGGTGCTGGTCTCACTGCTGGCCTCCATGGACAAGAGTGAGAGGGAGTTGGCCCTAAACATCATCAAGCAGCTGAGGAAGAAGGAAAAAAGGCACAAGAGAAAGACAGTGAGGAACCCTCAACTGAATCTGGCAGCCACCAAGCTGTCAGAGTTGGTTGATCTGCAGAAGGCCAGCTCTTCCCCTCCCATCCTGTTCCACCACAGTGACCAGGAACTGGAGCAATTTCTGGAGGAACCGTACAGTGAGCCAGGTCTGCCCTGCACCACCACCGCAGTGGAAAGAGGAGTGAAGCTCACCACGGAGGCGGCAGACGTGGCCAGCTCTGCCTGGCAGCAGGACCAGGTCACCTGGAACAAGCTGGAGGCCAGGAAGAGAAACAAGCGGAGGGCTAAGAAAGAGGGCTGCCAGTGCTAGACTGTGGGGACACTGGGACTGAGGGGACACTGTGGGGACAGCCAGTGTTAGTGTGCCAACTGTGCTAGTGTGCTGCTGATAAATTGAAGCATACATGCCAATAATAAAGAATGTCTACCATTATTCTTGTTTTTTTTATGTCGAACCGAAAAGTATCCACAAACCTTCTAATGCACTGATGTTAAAGATTCAAACATATTCGGAACCAGCGTGGCCGATAGACAAATAATCCAACCCAAGCCACTTGATTTAGAAAACTTTTGCCAAACTGTCACTCCCTAGTGTACATGTATGTATCGTGTATGTATACATGTGTGTGTATGTATACAAGTATCATGTACTCCCACTAAAATTATTCGGCACCCTTACGGCGTGATACAATATGACAGGGTATAAAACATAAAATCCAAATCAAGTAACGAAACAAGGAAAATATACGGAGGAAACGGCAAGGTCTTGATTTCTGTGACTTCGTGGTAAATTCATATTTCAGCTGGACCACTGGTACTGAGTACTGCCGTAAGTGCGCAGCGAAACTTGCCTTTTAATTTTGTTTTCTCGCCGCAGTCACCGGCCTTGCAACTGTGCATTATAAACGTACAGTACATAGCAGTGAAGATCTAGTTAAGAACTTGAGCGACGGAAATATACCGAATAACCTTTTTCCTCGTGTCATTACCCAAATATATATCGTACTGCACCCACTATAGGTTTCTCCGCGAGAAATTCCCGCAGGCAGCCAAAACGAACTTTTGTCTCCTGAAACTAATATACTGTAACTAAACCTAACTAATACTTAGATATTATCCGACCCTGGTTTCCTCACTTAGTTGGGTTACCTTAGGCCAGGTTCAGTTAGAAAAGAAATAGCTTGTTGCGGATCCTACACATTTTAAAAGTTCTAGCAAAATTTATTTGCTTCTTTGAGGGCAAACGTAATATGTAGCCTGTTATATTGTTTATGTAGTATTCCCCATTTATTCGGAGCAAGTGGTTTAGCATGGTTATTTGAATGCGTAAAACGAATTGTCTCACTTCATTAAAACAGTTTTATATAGGTAAGGAAACATCAAGTTTTAGATATACTGTATAAACATTGTTGCTTTCGTTTCCCTAAATATCCGAGCAAATGTGACATTGTGTGATGGCATAAAATAATTAATTTACGACAGTTTCAAAAGAGAAATAACTTGTTGTGTCGTAAGATCACAATACCAAGGAAGATGTCATGTCACAAGCTCTCACCAATTACTGCGTTTGATCTGGTAGAAACATATGACGCTGGGAAACCTTGTCATCGTATCACAACAGCTCTTGAGAAAAATAGCTGTCGTTATAAGCCAACACCGTTGGTGGTGTAGCCAGTGTATAAAAATTATGAAATTTGCTGCGTAGTCAACTCACAACTCTTAGAATATGTTGTGTAGTTAACTCGCAACATTTGTTGGAGTTTCTGGTGTAGTGAGCTCCCAACACTGGTGGAGTTTCTGGTGTAGTCAGCTCCCAACACTGGTGGAGTTTCTGGTGTAGTCAGCTCCCAACACTGGTGGAGTTTCTGGTGTAGTCAGCTCCCAACACTGGTGGAGTTTCTGGTGTAGTCAGCTCCCAACACTGGTGGAGTTTCTGGTGTAGTCAGCTCCCAACACTGGTGGAGTTTCTGGTGTAGTCAGCTCCCAACACTGGTGGAGTTTCTGGTGTAGTCAGCTCCCAACACTGGTGGAGTTTCTGGTGTAGTCAGCTCCCAACACTGGTGGAGTTTCTGGTGTAGTCAGCTCACAACACTGGTGGAGTTTCTGGTGTAGTCAGCTCACAACACTGGTGGAGTCTGTGGTGTAGTCAGTTCACAACACTGGTGGAGTTTGTGGTGTAGTCAGTTCACAACACTGAGGTTGGTTGAGGATGCCATGTGTGAGGTTAGTCGGGTGTTGTTGAGTTGGGCAACTCCTCCAGTTGGTTGGTACCTGAGCCCTGCGCGTGTCTGGATCTGCAGGATTTCCTCTTTGATGAAAAAAAACAACTATTTTTCGTACCTCACATGACAGCATTTGAACCTGTACTGGATAATCTTGGCTCCTTTTAATTACACAGTTTTTTTTACAATAAGTGATGCCTTTAACTTACAATAATAATAGTTTTTTTTTTATAAACGTATGCAGTATTCTTCGTATACAATTTACATTAGTTCGGTTAGTTAGGCTAAACTCCAAAGGTTAGACTTAGGTATTTTGAAGAGAAGGAATGTTTAAAAAGTCTGAGTAGTATGTACCAAAGACACTTAAATTTTAAGATTGGCTTTAGAAGGCAATCTATGAATTAGGAACATACAGTGATGAAATATATCGTTGTCTGTTTGACATGGTGCAGTCTGAAGCCCGATTTCCACTAGTCCATTTTGACAACCGTCTCCGATGTCACATATCATTGATGACGGGGAAGGTAAAATGTAAACAAACATGGTCGATGATAACCTTCGCTGTGCCTTCCTCACAGCTACACACGCGGGCCCCAGGTGGGAGAAGGTAATGATCACGGCATTTACTAATCGAGAAGCCACTTGGTGTTGAATTTGTTTTACCTTATTTACCAAATGGTCACACATTAGAGGTGGCCATGCCCGAGGGAAGGAGGCCAATGGCCTGTGAAGGATAATTTTGTCAGGTTATTTTGAAGCCCAGTACTATTCTCGAATCTACAGCTTGGGCTGGTAGATATAGAGTTATAGACGTTATGTGGAGAGGGAGATGTAGATTGAAGTCTACTTCATATTATTTATTTATTCATTTATTTAGTCAGTTATTTATTATTGATCTATTATTCATTAAGGGTAGGTTGGCATAACCTTATAGCCACAGAAAATAAGAACTAAAACACATTAGAAAGGGGAATAAAACTCCACAAAATAAGCCTAATTTTAAAGTCTGTATATTATCGTTGTATTGATTTTTTGTTTATTATTTCCAATATGAAAGTTTATTATGTACCGGTATATATTTTAAGTGATGGTGTTATTAAGCTAAATTTCGTTATTTGATTATTTTTTAACATGAAGTTTACAAATTCTAACAACATACAAACGGACACCAGAACTTTCCGTCTGGATGAGGGAGATAAAATCAGTTATCTCGCCCGAGTCGACAGGCATGATAAAAACCGGCACCAGTCATTACCTGATTCACACACGACGCTCACCAAACGGTATGGCGTCATCGATTGCTAGGTGATGTCAGAGACGGCCGTCAAAACAGGTTAGTGAGAATCGGGCTTTAGATAAAGATGCATTACATTATGCAGTATATATCAGTATATGAAATGTCTAATAGAGTTACTTTACATTAAAATAATATTTTGGCTTTTAATTCTGCTTAAATTATCATTACATTACGTTTTGTGACGCCCGGAGTTTCGTAAATATTGTCTGTTGTAAGAGAGACTTTGCTTGAAGCACCTAAAAGGGTAAATATAACTACCATGTCATTAGCGTTTCCTTAAAGGGGTTAATACAAGTACAATCGTAGTTAAATTTGTTCAGAGAAACAAAGTTCAGTGTTGCCTATTCATCCAGTGGCCACGGGTTATATACCGAAGTGCTGTATCACTGGGATTTATATTTTTCTTTTCCAAATTACATGTCAGCATTAACTTTCAGGGGATGTTTATATTTTGGGTTCAGCTGTTACCACTCTATCGACGGAGACCTAACACGAGCGTTCAGGGGTTTTGCTTTGTTGTCATCATCACGTGCCATGGCCGGCTGCAGGGTTTCCTAGCACCTAGCCTAATATTTGAAAAAAAAATCTTGGGTATATTGTTCATTGGTAGTTATATATATATTTTTTTTATAAAGTTGTTGCGAAATTATAATAAAGGCATTTTGTCAGTGCATTACGTTTCGTTTGTTGTGAAGCAGTGGCGGCGTTAGTGTGTGTGTGTGTGTGAAGGGAAGACCCAGCCATCCTCACCATGATCGTCGTGTTTACTGATACAAGACTATATAAACAATGAAGCAGACACAGGAGAGACCCCCAGCCCCTCCCTCCAACCACGTGATCATAGGTATGGAGAACTGGAGGCTGGCCCTTAAATATCTCCAGTAGTGGTGTCCTGGCATATTAATCTTTGTGTCAGGTGGAGGCACCGAGGCTGAGCAGTATTCTGTCTAAGGTACAGACCTGAGATAGGAACACAAATCGACTGCTAAAATTTTTCCGTCAAAACAGTATGAATCTTTTACTGGATAGCAAGTGATGGTAATATTACATTTGGTTTACATTATATGTCGTGTATAGGCATGTAACAGTGTCTGATTAATTATCTTTATGTAAATTCAGTAACACCAAGAACGTCTCGTGTTAAAGTGAAAAACTGATAGTAATGGCGTGCACATCAGTATTTCTTGTTGACTGGGTGTGTTCTTGTTGCTGAAAGGCGAGGCTTGCAGGGCACTACTGTAATCCCCGAGCTCGGATTTTCAAAGGTTTGGTTAGGATGTTATTCTCAGGGTAGGTTAAGGGCTAGGGGAGATCACATGAAGAATAGGCACTCCAGTATATTTCACTTTAGAACATATTATCTAGTCTAACCTAGGGTGTTAAATCATCAGATGAAATAAGTTGGGGTGCCTAATGTTCATGTGATCCGCTAAGGGTAGCTTATGTTACAGTCACAATAGGTATACTGTAGTTGGGAAAGGGTAGTTAGGGATATGTTAGGGGTACGTTACGTTGGGTGATACAGCAGGGGTAGTTAGGGAAAGTTTTGTTATGTTAGGTGCCCGTTTATTAGTGAGTAAGGGCTTGTTAGGTGTTGGTATATTAAGTAGTGTACTGACAGGGCTCGCTCATGGCATCCATTTGTTGATCTTTGAGCGAGATGCTTCCTCTCGGCAGTTGTGTACGGTCGAACAGTACATGGACGATGGTAAGCATACACTTGGACATAATATTATTGAATGTGACACCGTCAAAGACTTCAGGCCACCTGGCTTATTGTATCATGAACTATGTTATTACTACATTGAATCAGGAGTGCTTGAGGACATTCTTGCTGTTTATCCAAACTTTGCTGCTGACCCACATTGATTAGTCCTCAAATGGAATATGACTTCTACTGTTTTTGAACCTCTGTCCTGCATGGCAGTGAACAGTGATATCACCCACGTGATTCTGACCTATATATGCTGTTAATGAATATGATCTATTTCTTTTTGTATGAACCTCTGTCCTGCATGGCAGTGAGAAGTGATACCACCCTCAGTGTCAAGACCTGACTGAATTACTCAGAATAGGCAAACTGCACTGCAAGCTTTGCCAATAAAATTGTTAACCGTTGTTAACCGGTATAGACGTGAACCGCTATATACCCGCACATTTTGTAAACATATGCAAACATTTAATAATGCAAAAAAGTGTAGACACCCGCTTGTACTCTTGAACGCCCAACAGAATATTTCCTCCACATTTGGCGTCGTCACAAATCTCTTTGTGCCGCGTCTGACATTGATCAATGGCTGGTGTCACCACAGTGAAACCAAACAGGCCAAGACGAACGAGGAATTGCACAGATTTGTTCCTTCTGGACAGGCGCTGAAATACACACACTCCACGTCACAGTGACACGGGAAACGACCAGCTTTAAAGTCATTTGGAGGCTGAAGACTTTCAACCTTACTGGGTTTGATAGACAATGTCTTCTTATCCTCAGTTTTCCTTAAGACTCGTAGCTTGTGGTGGTCACTGGTGTCTGGCTCGAGCGTAAACGACGACTGGGGTTTAAGGGGAAGCCGAGGCGGTGATTTCCTTAAACCTCTTTCCTCCGCTTCTCCTATATGTGATGTTCTGAATTATGTTGTTCAAGTGTACTTTTAATGTGAGTACAAGGTAATGTGATGATGTACTTTAATCTTGGTTGGGTTCGTGGACTGTCTACTGTTTCTGAATTTGCTGAAAAGGAATATTTCTTAAGGTATACTATGGTTCGTCTCTTGTTTTGTTCGTTATAGAGGACTTATTAGACGTGTATTAACGTCGCCATTTGCCCTGTTGCGTTGTTTAGGGAGAAGTGTTCGTGGGTGCATATAACAGGAACCTCCGTATTTTGCTCTCAGGGAGGAGGGAGAAGAGGATTCATTTGCCGTTTTATTGTGTTGTCAGCAGCTTCGTACATGTCTTAAAAGGGTCGAGACGGATCTCTGTCTGTGTTGGGATTGTGTATATCCGGACGTCCAGTTTGTCTTTTTGCATGTATGTGCTGTTCGTTTGTGTGTGTGTGTGTGTGTGTGTGTGTGTGCGCGCGCACGCACTCAGGGTGGTGTAATGCGTGGCAGCATTGTGTTAGTGTTAAGGTGCAAGCGCTGTTTGCCCGCTTTCAGCTGTGGCGCTGGCTAGCCCTCGTAGTGAACAAAAAGCAACTTGCATAAGTCTTCCCCACCCAGTATACAGTGGGTGCCTCGTGGGCCCAGGCTAGACTAGCAGGGTATCGCAGAGCAGCAGTGGGCCCCAGAGGGAACGTCGCATAGGTCCACTGACATGTGGACACGTCCTGGCGCTTACCAACCACTGCCCCTCTGCCTTGCGGGTCAACCTTGGTAGGTATAAGGCTACGGGAGTAAGTCCCTGAACGAAAAATCTGCGGTGTAGCTCGGTATTAGGCAGACATGCTTACAGAGCTGCAACAAGACCCCAACAGCGTTATAGGTGGAAGAGATGGCCAACATGAGAACCCAATGACTACACGGACGGATGAAGGTAATGCATGATGGACAGGCTACCAAGGCGAAACCCAACAAACTGGGCTATCATCAGTCCATTGCAACTCTCCCCCTCCCCAGTCGTTGCAACACTTGCACCACTGGATCAGGGAAAGGGAGAGCCAAAATGTGTGGTTGCAGTCTGTGCTCCTGCTTCACCACATAAATCAACACACGTGCAGCCATCATCCAACTCATCATACTTCTCATCATCATCAAATCCCTATACCCCACAAAAGTCCTATGGCGATGGACGAGTGGCGACGGGGACAGGCAGAGATGACTGCCGGGAGTCTCTAGACATAACTCTGCACATGGGCGGCACAGATAAGATGGTCGTTTATGCATTGGGATCTAGGCAGCAGTGCAATCCGATCCTGTCTATGTGGCTAAGCGTCCCTCTCGAAGACCCACTCTGCTCACCCCCCATGGGAAGGGGGCTAGAAAAGGTGCCCTTAACATAGTCTTGTTAAAGAACCAACCTAACTGGGGAACTACACCCAGTAAGGTCATCCTTATGCTGTCGAAAACTATCTTTAATAACAGATCAAAACAAAAACAAACTATACAACCTCCTATGGTCGCTGTATGGAATGTCAGGACCCTTCTGGATACTGGCACAAATGAGTGTCCTGAGAGAAGAACTGCCCTTGTGGCAAAAGAGCTGGCAAGGTATAACATCGACCTAGCAGCCATTATTGAGTCCTGGCTCCCAGACTAGGGTCGACTCACAGAACGAGGGTCTGACTATACCTTCTTTTGGAAGGGTAAGCCTGCTGCTGAGAGAAACTGCATTGATGGAGTTGGTTTTGCCATACAGCAATGCATCCGACATAGGCTAACTGAAATGCTTGTTGGGATCAACGAGCGCCTCGTGACGCTCTGAGTCCCACTGAATCACTCACGCCATGCGTTCTTCATCATTGCATACTCCCCAACACTGGATGCAGAGGATGACATCAAGGAGGCATTTTATGCCGACCTTGACAAAGTGCTAACCTCTATCCCCAGAGAAGATAAGGTTGTGCTCCTTGGCGACTTCAATGCCATAGTTGGTAGAGATGCTGACATTTGGCAGGGAACCATTGGGAGAAATGGACTGCTGAAGTGTAATCCCAACGGCCTACTCCTCCTCATCAAGTGTGCTGCACACAACCTCACTATCTCCAACACCTTGTTTAGGCAGGCCGAGCCTCTTCACACCTTAAACATCCAGCTTAACAGCAATACCCTTTGTAATGTTACCCACTTTCAGTATCTCGGCTCTCACGTGTCCACCACAGCAGACATCGATGATGAGATTCAACATCGGATCAGATGTGCAATTGAAGCCTCTGACAACTTTGTACCCGTGTCTTCAGCTGTAGGCAGCTGAAATTATCTATAAAGCCTGCTATATGGCAGCGAGACATTGGTCACATACAGGAGGCACCTCAAGGCACTTGAAAACTTTCACCAACGTAGTCTACATTCCATCCTCCGAGTTCGCTAGGAAAACAAGAGAACAAATGCCAGTAATCTCGCTGACACCAGCTGTAGGAGTATTGAGGCTACCATTATCCATGAACAACTACGTTGGACTCGCCATGTTACTTGCATGGACGACAGTCGACCTTGGCAGCTACTTTACAGTCACCTGACGAATAGTCAAAATAATGCTAGTGAGCAAACTCGAAAGGTGTCAGGATAGTTTTATGACAAACCTGAAAAAGTGCCAAATCGACCCCCCTCATCTGGTAGACAATTACTTCACACAGTAACGCTTGGAGGAGCACCACACGAAAAGGTGTGAATGCTTTCGAGTTAGCCCCACTGCATACCGAGGCAGACAAGTTGCCAACGCCGGAAAGACGCTGCCGCCGCCCCTCCCACACTAGATGTAGCCCCCCACACGTGCAACATCTGTGGATGACTCTGCCGGTCCCGTATCAGCCTCTCTAGTCACCCCAGAGCTCACCAACGAGGTGACATCCTTAATATCTCGTATCATTGTATCACAGCTGTATGATCGTTATACTTGATTCCAATTGATAGCAAAGCAGTAGTACTAGAAGCCCAAAAGTTATGTTACAGCTTGGTTGAGATGTTGATTGTCCTTCTCTCTCCTTAGGTCTGCATTGCTTTGCCTCAGGGGAACGAGAGCATCGGCCCCAAAGCCGACAACAGTCACAGATATCGACTTTGATGCAACAGTTACTGAATGCCGCATAGATCTGCGTCTCAACTGACTCGACACAGCTAGGGTAGCTATTTATGTACTGTATTTCGTTAGATAATTTTAAGGTAGCAAAATGGTGGCTATTTGGGGGAGGCTGGAAGTCACATTTGAAAAAAAGTTATCAGTGTTAATTTCATTCCTAAATTAGTGAAACACCCTGACTTAAACCCAGCAGAAAGAGCATTTCTTGCACTTCCATCAAGACTGGGAGGGATGGGACTAACCAATCCAGAGGAGATTGCTGCCACCGAACATCAAAATTCACTTAAGCTCACTGCAGCCCTCACGGACCACATAATAGCCCAGAATGCAACAGGGGAGGTGGATACCAGTGAAGTAAATAAGATTCGTAGGTCCATTACGACAGATCGACAGCACTGCCAAAATGATAAGTTGCAGCAACTGTTGCTGCAGGTACCAGAAAATTTGAAAAAAAAGTAACTACAGTGCAGGAGGTGGACGCCTCGAACTGGTTAACTACGTTACCGATAAGGGCAAATGGTTTCAGTCTTCGTAAACAAGAATTACAGATGCCATTGCTCTAAGGTACGGTCGGCCAGTAGAAGGTTTGCCCTCCCAATGCGTGTGTGGCTCTTCCTATGATGGCGATCACGCCATGGTGTGCAAGAAAGGGGGCTTCATATGCATGAGGCATGACGAGGTAAGGGATCTCACACCAATGTGAACTCATTGTGACGATTTGAATGAATTGACATCAACTTGTATCTTGTCTGTCTTGTCTATGTTGTTTACCTCATCTTTCATGTGTTATCTATGTATGTATGTATGTATGTATGTATGTATGTATCTAATCACTGTACCATAGCATCAACACCACCACCTGGGACTGAACACTGAGGTATACAATGCTAGATGTAGTTCTTACCACACACACACACACACACACACACACACACCAGTCTCCACTTGTCCCTTTATCCTGAGAGAGAGAGAGAGAGAGCAGTTCCTATAGATATACGCTTAGTGTCACTCTTGCGGTGTACCTGTAGTGTCGGAAGATCAGGTGGCTGTACCAGGTGTCAGGGCATGGATCAGGAGGCTGTACCAGGTGTCAGGGCATGGATCAGGTGGCTGTACCAGGTGTCAGGGCATGGATCAGGAGGCTGTACCAGGTGTCAGGGCATGGATCAGGTGGCTGTACCAGGTGTCAGGGCATGGATCAGGCGGCTGTACCAGGTGTCAGTTAGGTGTGGACGAGTGTTACAGTACGTGACACGTTGGCTGTAACGCGTAACTTTTGTAATAGAAAGTTATTTGTTGGTTCATTCATTCACTCAGTCAGGGGGAAAGAACTGATTTGGTAATAAAAAGTCGCTGGTGTTTTGCATTGTGTGAAAGTCTCTCTCTCTCTCTCTCTCTCTCTCTCTCTCTCTCTCTCTCTCTCTCTCTCTCTCTCTCTCTCTCTCTCTCTCTCTCTCTCCGGGCCTCCAACAGAAAAGAGAGAGAGAGAGAGAGAGAGAGGAACCCTGTACACTCCTGATGGAGTAAGTGCTGGGTGACGGTGTTATTCGCGCCTCGGAGGACCTTGGGTGAGGAAACAGATTGATAAAAGTTGCTCCTGTCAAACACTCACTTTCCTCAGGTGGGAGCCTGTTAGTCTGACATTCTTGACCTTGATCGACGAATTCTCAGATCTGCGAAAGTTGTTTTTATATCACACGAAGATCAACTAACAACGCTAACCTAACCTAACGAAATCTAACCAAGCTTAACCTAACATAACTAACCTAACGAAATCTAACCAAGCATAACCTAACATAACTAACCTAACGAAATCTAACCAAGCATAATCTAACATCACATAACATAACTAGCCTAACCTTACCGAAAGTAACATAAACCTAACTTTGTCATGTGAAATAAGCTGGGGGTGGTTAATATTCACGTGATCCTTGATAGCGCAGAGTCTCGATAAACTGTTAAGACACCACTCAATTAGTACAGTACGTCTCCAAGTTCTCGTTACAGGCTGTCAACAAGGGACTATTCCTCTTTGTTATTCAACCAGATATATACTGATACATTCTCCCCGCGGTACAGGTAGCTACTGTATGTGTGCTAGTGTACCAGGTGTTTACTTTTGGATTATAGGTATGTGATCAACGTTTCAGGTGTGATTAACGTAGCAACTGTAACTAGCCTCACTATCGCAGGTGTGTGTAATCTATAATGCAGATATGTGTAATTACCAGGTTTACTACCCCAACACACACCTGACTCCACCCCCAGCACACCTGATTACACCCCCTAGCACACACCTGATTACACCTGTCTCTGGTAATGAGGTATTGTACTCGGTCTTCAGATGGGGAAATTTTTCTGGTCGCAGCTTCCAGACTTTCCGTATTTAGTTTGGAGAGGAATGTGAATCAGCTTGTTGTGTGTGTGTGTGTGTGTGTGTGTGCGCGCGCGCTTTAATAATGACGGTGATGATAATGATGAGTGGTGATGGTGAGGAAGAGTAGTGGTGATGATGACGTAATAGAGAGATGAATCCCTACTTGAAGTAACGGAAGGGAGGAAGGAGAGACGAACAAAGAGACTGAGAAAGGGAGAGAGAGATGGGGGGGGGGGGGTGTAGAGACAGGCTGAGAAACCAAAACAAGTCACAGGTGTTCCTCATGACTCCTTAACCAGATTCTCTCGCGAGGCTCCGAGGTAAAACAGTACCTACCTCCCCACCGAGGCTCTGAGGCTCGACACCTGCGTACTGTTACTCTCAACCCCTACAAGTGAAGGTGTCTGATCCCCCCTCCCCTCCCCTTAAGACCTTCCCTCACTTATTACCTTAAAGTCGGACAAGTTATTCACGGTACAACCAACCCTCAGATTTGTTGGTAAATGTCCCATAAGACTCAATTGAGTGCAGCAACGAGAACAGAGGAAGGGTGTTGGTGGTTGTGTGGGATGGTGGCGGGTGATTGTTGGGGAGGGAGGGATGTGTTAAGAACATAAGAATGGAGAAAATTGCAGCTGGCCTATTGGCCCATACTGGGTAGTCCCATTTACACCCTACCCATATCGCTTATATATCCACCCAACCTATGTTTGAAGCTATCCAGCGTATTCGAGTTAATGATGATGTTTGGCAACTTTTCCATTCATCCACTACTCTATTTCCAAACCAATGTTTACCTATCTAGCGCCTAAATCTAAATTTGTCTAATTTTAAACTATTGCTCCGAGTTCGCTCCTGGTTGGATAGTTTGAGTACCTTTGTTACATCACCTTTGTTTAACCCTGACTTCCATTTATACACCTCGATCATGTCGCCCCTCACTCTACGTCTCTAGAGGGAGTGCAAGTTAAGATGCTTTAACCTGTCTCTGTACTCAAGGTTCCTAATGCCCGGGATTATTCTTGTCATTCTCCTCTGAATTCTTTCTAGAGATTCTATATCCATTCTGTAGTACGGTGACCTGAATTGAACTGCATAATCCAAGTGAGGTCTCACAAGCGCAAGATATAGTTTTAGGATGACCTCTCTAGTCTTGTAAAAAAAAACACTCCTTTGTAGGAACCCAAGTACTTTGTTTGATTATTTGGAGCAAACACACATTATCGGAAATTATCATGTAAATAGAAAAGAAATTACCATTGCAATAAATATATTTGTCAACTAAACATATTCCTGACAGCTCTGTCCTCTTGTTCAATCTTAATACTGTACAATCCATGTTGTACTGCCTCTCTCATTATACTTATGTTTTTCAATTCCACTGTAGCTTATGTATAATACTTATAATATAAAAATAAATAAATGAAATAAATAAATATTGAAGTAATAACCGTGGTATCATTCTGAGATGTTCCTATTACCACCATGCTATTGTACTATTCCAGATGATACTAAATGTTACATAATACTTCCTTGAGATAAATGTACAGTATATATCAGATACCTACAGGAGAGCTCGGGCTCTCAACTAGCTCAGCCATGTTAATATTGTTATTATTTTCCACTCTGATCTGTGTTTTTCTGGCTAAATATACTGTCGGATTTCTCTATAACATTGTTGTTCATCTGATATCTGGTTTCTCTGTTTATATCTCCTGGACTCAGTGCTTTACATTTGTCCACATTTAATTTCATCTGCCATTTTCATACTATGCTAATAATTTGTTTAGGGCGGTGGTGAGTGGTTATGGGGGAGGGAGTGTGGTGGTAGTGGTTGTGGGGTAGGGAGTGCGGTGGTAGTGGTGAGTGGTTGTGGGGTAGGGAGTGTGGTGGTAGTGGTGAGTGGTTGTGGGGTAGGGAGGGTGGTGGTGAGTGGTTATGGAGGAAAGGTTTTCTTTTCTTTTTTTTGGAGAAAGGGGTAGGGGGTGAAAGAAGCTTAGAGGTGGGGGAAGGAAGTTATAGTTCGGAAATTGAAGAAATTTAGGAGGAGGTAAGAGAGAGCGGGCTGGCAGCCTAGCTAAGCTAATGCTGTGTTAGGGTTGTGTCATGGGTTAGTTATTGTCTGTCGGTACAGGCACTAGACATCCTACCCTATCCCATATATGGGTGTTCTGAGGGCCTTATTTCATGTTCTGCCGACCCTACTGGCGGATGCTGATTTCGGGAGTTTGTGGATATATGCAGGCCCAGGAGGGTCCTTCTGCTTTTGTATTCTATCTGGGTATTATTGGTTACTATTGGATGGGTTTTCCTTCTGCATAAGGGTATCACTGTGAATTTCGGAAGACTGGTTTGGATTTTCCATTGTTTTTCGTATTATTTACTCTTTCTAATTCCCGTCTCGTGTTGTCGACCTGTAACCCGCGATTTTCCTTGATGTGTTGTTATTTGAGTGATGTCGTCTGCATACATAATATCTTCGTTACCTATTCTAGTGGGAGGCGGGGGTGTCACTTGTGTAGGTAATATATAGGGTGGGGGAGAGGACGCTTCCCTGAGGGACTCCGCTCATGAGTGGGAAGGTCTCTCCTGTGTGTTGTCCTACCCTCAGTCTGGCATTTCTGCCGTCAAGTAAGTTGCAAGGCAACTTTTCAGTGTTGGTGGGAGATCCGAGTTGGAGGATCTTATATTTTAGACCGTCATGCCAGACTTTGTCAAATGCCTTCGCTACATCCCGGAGAGTTAGATTACATTGTCTACCACTCGCCGCGGCTCTGGCTATGTTTTCGCATGCCAGGGCTATCGCTGTTGTGGTGGACTTCCCTTTCCTGAACCCGAATTGTCTGCAGTTGACTCTGTTGGTTGTTTCAAGGTGATTTCTCAGACGGTTATTGATGATTTTTTCTAGGATTTTTCCAGGTATTTCGAGGAGGGAGATCGGTTTGTAGTTTAGTGGGACGGCGGGGTTCTTTCCTTGTTTTGGTGTTAGGGTAATAGTGGCCTCTTTGAATTTAGTTGGGAAGTAACCCGAGGCCAGGCAAGCGTTCATTGTGGTTCTCAGTCTCTCCATGGCCGGGTTGTTTATGTGGCTGAGGATCTCCTTGGTGATGCCTGAAAAGCCAGGGGCTTTATTTTTGGTATTGGAGATGGCTGTGTTGAGTTCTTCCGAGGTGATTGGTTTGGACAGTGGGCTGTCCACTCTCAGATCCTCCCATATGACTTCAGGGGAAGGCTGAGTGCGGTGTGTCTGGCCCCGGAGTTCATCAAGGACGAGCTCCTCGCGGGTACCATCACATCCTCTGTTCTCTTCATTTGTGATTCGGAAGATGTTCCTCTATATGTCCCTGAATATGGGTTCTTTGTCTTGGTCGTACTCGGGGGTAAATATATCATACTCAGGAGGTACTTTACCACCTAGGTAAATATATCGTACTCAGGAGGTCAAGATATTGTACTCGGAAGGTAAAGATATCGTACTCAGGCGGTAAAGATATCGTACTCAGGGGAAAAGATATCGTACTCAGGAGGTAAATATATCGTACTCAGGAGGTAAAGATATCGTACTCAGGAGGTAAAGATATCTTAAACAGGGGGTAAAGATATCGTACTTGTTAGGTTCTGAATAATAAGTTCTATATACAGGAGAGAACACAAACACCTGTATAGTTTTGTAGGTTCGGTTTACTGGATAAGAGTATGTACACAAAGGGGAGCAGCACTCTCCCCGGCTAGACTCCTTGATCAACTGCTATAGGCGACGTATGGCAAGTGATACATTAGCAGCTTCCATACGTCGCCAGGCACATTAATTAAGCATGTGGGATATGGTAATAACATTGCCACACGCTGCTAGCTAGGCTGAATAAATAATACATAAATGGAGCACATACATAATATACATACATGACATATAATCCAGCATACATAATATACATACACCTCCCTCCCCCCTATACGCTCATAGCAAAGTCTTGAGCGGACCTTTTCTTTTGGATCCGTTCTGAGCGTCGAGGGACTTCATCACTGGGAAGGGTATGGGACTCAACACTGGTGGCGGGGCCATCAGAAGGCATTGTTACGGGTCGGAGAAAACGGCGGTTCCTCCACCACACACGACCACTGGGTAACCGCACCTGGTAGTCCCGTGACCTGCCGAGACCCATGACTACGCCTACTTTGTCCCAACGTAGGGAGGTCGGGTCCTGAACACGGACTTGGGTGCCGACACTCAACCTGGGGAGAGAACGGGCGTGGTCATTGTAGCGGGCGACGACGTCCTGAACACGTTCGGCGGCTCGGCGGTCACAATCCTCTGTCTTGACCTGTCACTCCTTGGAGAAGGATTGAGGGTGAGCAGGGACACAAGAACGAAGGGGGCGTCCATACAAAACCTGGGCAGGGGCGCGTCCAGTGTAGTTAGGTGTGTTGCGGAGTTCAAGAAGACCCCTGTCGAAGGCCTCGCAGTCAATGTTCCCAGAAGGGGCCACCTTAAGGATGAGGCGCTTCAGGGATTTGACAGCAGCCTCAGCATGGCCGTTGGACTGCGGGTAATGGGGCGATGACAACACGTGCCGGACTCCCCATCGGTCAAGGAACGCAGCAAAGTCCCGGCTTGTGAACTGAGGCCCTCCGTCGGTTCGCAGGCGTACAGGAACGCCCACGTCACGGAAGTAGTGGCGGAACTTGCTGATGGTGGCGGCAGACGTCGTGTCATTACCGCACTTGATGACAACCGGCCAACCAGAGATACGGTCGACGATAACGAGGAAGGACTTTCCTGACACACAGAAAAAGTCGGCCGACACAGACTCAAAGGGGCGGGTGGGGTTGTCGTCAATCATAAAGGGTTCCTGCTGCTGGCTGAGTTGTAATACTTGGCGGGGCTTACACACCTGGACAGCATTGGAGATGTCGGGGTCGATGCCAGGCCGGAACACAGTCTGTCTTGCACGCCGTTTGGTGGCCTCGGCTCCACAGTGACTGTCGTGGAGGCGAGCCAAGGCGTGGAGACTTGAAGCAGCAGGGACAACTACCGAGGGAGAGGTGTCACTGGCCAGAGGTAGGGGTAGGGCGGCAGCAGGGTAGTTGCTGCTCCCTTCGTGCACCCTGTTGGCGTGTTTTACCTCGAGAATCGGTGTTGGGAAGTCCTGGGAGATGATGGCCAACTCTTGGCAATGTCTGTAGGACAGCAAAGGAGTCGGGACGCCATTATGCACATCAATCCAGGCTTGACACGACCTGTTGCCAAAGGTGACATGTGCATAGAGTGAACTTAGGGCCGGGGTCATCTGTGAACCATCTGCCATAAAGCGGAGATCCTTGGGGGGCGGTCCTAGATCACTTGGAGAGAGCCCCAAGCATTGCAAATGCTGGGGACCGATGACTGTAGCATCAGCGCCGGTGTCGGGCAACATCTGAAGACGGGATGACACACCGCCGTAGGTCACGATGACGCTGATGTACTGGGGGACTTTGGTCCTGGGACGCGGGGGGGAGCACACATTCCTAATGTGGCTCGAGCGTTGTCAGGAGTCGTCGTGCCTCTGATTGGGAGGCTGTGGGCGGCCCTCTCTGGTGGAAGGGGGCTGAAGCTTCCGCCGACGCGGTCCCTTGGGTATGTTGGAAGGGCAACACTTGTCATAGTGGCCCAGACGACCACACACATTGCACTGGACGCGTTTGGCTGGGCACCGTACTGTGAGTGACCAGTGGCCCTTACGGTCACAACTGTTGCAGGTAGACTGAGCAGCTGGACACACCTGTGTTCCGTGCTGCTTACCACAGTTGTTGCAAAATAAACCGGGCGTGGACGTGGTGGGCGAAGGCGTAGGAACAGACTTCTTGTCCTTCTTGTACCGGGACACAGCGCTTACAGCTGTAGGGGGAGCACGGATGGCAGAGGTGGCACACCTGGCAGCCTCATAGGAGCGACATATCGTCAACACATCCTTAAGAGAGGAGGAAGAGTCGAGGGAGGTGAGGCGTTGGACAAGTTCCTCGTCCTTAACACCCATCAGGATCACCTGCCTCAACTGGGTCTCCTCGCACTGCTGGTGGTGGCCTGGACATATATCTACCTCTTCCGAGGCTCTCTTAAGACGCACGTAAAAGGCATCAAAAGACTCACCCTCCATCTGTCTGCAGCTAAACAATTCCCTCCTGCGCAGAGCTTCATTCTGCTGTCCTTTGATGTGCCGTTGTAGAACGTCCAGTACCTCCTCTACAGACAGCAAAGAGGTTGGGGGTACCTGCAACGTATGTTCCAAGACACGCTGAATTTCCAAGGACAGGCACATACGCAGCTGGATGAGTTGTTTAAGCTGTGACAAACTCTGGAGATCCACCATTGTAGAATAATCAGTCCACCATCGCCGCCATTCACGAAAAGTCTGGAAAGTCTCATCAGGCTTCAAGATGGGCGGCGTTTGAGCTGCTGCTTTAGGTGGGGCTGGGGGGCGTGAAGGAAGCATGGATGAGGTATCTGAACCAGTCAGTACCGAGGCAGTGTTAGAGCCAGGGGCTTGGTTAACAGTGAGGCGAGATATCAAGGCTTCAAACCGTTCACTGTCTTCCAATCTCCGTTGGTGGTCTCGTTCTGCCTCTGCTTGCCTTCTGTGCTCATCCGCCAAACGTCTGTGAGCTTCATCCTCGCGTTTCTCATCTCTCATAAACTTCAGTAAAGCAATTATCTCTGGAGACAACGCTGAATATTGAGGTGAGGGACTGCGCGATGTGGGGGCTGGAGCGTCGTGGCCGGCCTGGTCATCCATCTCTGCGGGGCTATCACCCGCCTGGCTCATCCAGACGCTGGGTCCACGGCTACGTAAGGCGTGAGACATAACTACTTCCTCTGTGTACTATGTCTTAAATCAGTGTTGACCGGTCAGCCCGTCGTATCAACAAGATTTCAGACAAAAATTAATTAAATACACAGATAAGTAGGTTATATATATAAAATATATATAAGAAGCCGCGCGGTCAGCGAGTGTTAGTACGTGTATGTGTGGTGTCCCGGGCGGGTAGAGAGTCTCGCCCCAGCTGTGAGGGGGGGTGGAGGCGGCGTTGTGAGAGGGTGGAGGGAGAGGCGCGGTGACTCCCAGTCTGCCCAGTACCCTCAGGACGCGGTCAGAGACGGGTGCACTGAACTCTACTCCTTACAAATGCCCAGAACGTGCCGTATACCTTGGGAATCCTTTAGAACAAGGTCACACATGAATGGCACGAAACACACAATGCACTAAACACTTCACAGAAAATCACTGTCACTGACACTGCTCAAAGTTGCTGAGATTCTTCGAGGAGAGCTGACGCGCGGGAGTTGACCCAAGCGAGAGTCCCTAGCCGGCTTTCTACAAACTTTGCACTATCACTCGTAATTATCCAGTAAGATCGGATCACTGCGCCATGTTAGGTTCTGAATAATAAGTTCTATATACAGGAGAGAACACAAACACCTGTATAGTTTTGTAGGTTCGGTTTACTGGATAAGAGTATGTACACAAAGGGGAGCAGCACTCTCCCCGGCTAGACTCCTTGATCAACTGCTATAGGCGACGTATGGCAAGTGATACATTAGCAGCTTCCATACGTCGCCAGGCACATTAATTAAGCATGTGGGATATGGTAATAACATTGCCACACGCTGCTAGCTAGGCTGAATAAATAATACATAAATGGAGCACATGCATAATATACATACATGACATATAATCCAGCATACATGATGTACATACAGTACTCAGGAGGTAAAGATATCGTACTCAGGAGGTAAAGATATCTTACTCAGGAGGTAAAGATATCGTACTCAGGGGTAAAGATATCTTACTCAGGAGGTAAAGATATCTTACTCAGGAGGTATAGATATCGTACTCAGGGGTAAAGATATCGTACTCAGGAGGTAAAGATATCTTACTCAGGAGGTAAAGATATCTTACTCAGGAGGTAAAGATATCTTACTCAGGAGGTAAAGATATCGTACTCAGGGGTAAAGATATCATACTCAGGGGTAAAGATATCTTACTCAGGAGGTAAAGATATCGTACTCAGGAGGTAAAGATATCTTACTCAGGAGGTAAAGATATCGTACTCAGGGGTAAAGATATCGTACTCAGGGGTAAAGATATCGTACTCAGGGGTAAAGATATCGTACTCAGGAGGTAAAGATATCTTACTCAGGAGGTAAAGATATCGTACTCAGGGGTAAAGATATCGTACTCAGGGGTAAAGATATCGTACTCAGGAGGTAAAGATATCTTACTCAGGAGGTAAAGATATCGTACTCAGGGGTAAAGATATCTTACTCAGGAGGTAAAGATATCTTACTCAGGAGGTACAGATATCGTACTCAGGAGGTAAAGATATCGTCACTCGGGAGGTACAGATATCGTACTCAGGAGGTAAAGATATCGTTACTCGGGAGGTACAGATATCGTACTCAGGAGGTAAAGATATCGTACTCGGGAGGTAAAGATATCGTACTCAGGAGGTAAATAAATCGTACTCAGGAGGTAAAGATATCTTAAACAGGGGATAAAGATATCTTAAACAGGGGGTAAAGATATCGTACTCAGGGGTAAAGATATCTTACTCAGGAGGCAAAGATATCTTAAACAGGGGGTAAAGATATCGTACTCAGTGTAATGATTGATTGTCAGACCAAACCTTACAGCCCAGAATTATGCTGCATATAACAGCAAGTACACCACAGACCTCGTGGTACCACCACATTCCGGGTTGACACACCTCAGGTCGACCCAAGGGACTTGACCTCGCCCGCTAATGACGTGAGCCGGGTGACCTACAACCGCACCTAACCAAGACACCTGGCCAGGACCACACCTGCACACAGCTACCCAGATCAAACCAGTTTAGTGTTAATTGTTAGAGGTCAGACGCCGGCTGGGCCGACCCCATATAAAGGCCCTACAGTCCCGTCCACGGGCATTATCATTATCATTCTGGTCATACTGATTCTCATTCTGGTTGCTGTCATCTCTCTCCCGTTCGGGTCGTCACTCGGTTCACTAAGCAGAGTCACGCACGTCCCCTCCCCAGGTCGGGAGGGAGACCTCCCGACCAGACCACGGCATCGCCAGCTGAGCAGATTCTCCCATAGGAGGCAGCCCAGCCAGCACTCACTGGGCCTACGTCAGGGTACACGTGAGTCTTGTCAGAACGTCCTAGGGTGAGTTACCTACTGTGGGAAGTGTATTCATTCAGGTGTGTCCGAGAGTCAGTGTCAAGTAACGTAAAGCATAATGTGTTAGTACCCCGATATAATAGTGATATTAATGTGTTCATGTCATTGAGTGAAGTAATAAATAGTTGTATCAAAAAGGTGTTTAACAAGTTGTCCCTTTAAGAAGTGATGTATGTGTATTGACATACGAGATAAGATAAGCGTATTGACGCTGAGCAAATAACATCCAGGCCACGCTACCAAGTTTCCTATCTTTACATTCCTACTCTCTATACTTCCTACTTATATATGTAATTCTCTTCTTGTGAGATTTGTCTCATTATATCAAGAGGTAAAGATATCTTACTCAGGAGGTAAAGATATCGTACTCAGGAGGTAAAGATATCTTAAACAGGGGGTAACGATATCGTACTCAGGAGGTAAAGATATCTTACTCAGTAGGTAAAGATATCGTACTCAGGGGTAAAGATATCGTACTCAGGAGGTAAAGATATCTTACTCAGGAGGTAAAGATATCGTACTCAGGGGTAAAGATATCGTACTCAGGGGTAAAGATATCGTACTCAGGAGATAAAGATATCTTACTCAGGAGGTAAAGATATCGTACTCAGGGGTAAAGATATCTTACTCAGGAGGTAAAGATATCTTACTCAGGAGGTACGATATCGTACTCAGGAGGTAAAGATATCGTACTCAGGAGGTAAAGATATCGTTACTCGGGAGATACAGATATCGTGCTCAGGAGGTAAAGATATCGTAAACAGGGGGTAAAGATATCGTAAACAGGGGGTAAAGATATCTTAAACAGGGGGTAAAGATATCGTAAACAGGGGGTAAAGATATCTTAAATAGGGGGTAAAGATATCGTAAACAGGGGGTAAAGATATCTTAAACAGGGGGTAAAGATATCGTAAACAGGGGGTAAAGATATCGTAAACAGGGGGTAAAGATATCGTAAACAGGGGGTAAAGATATCGTAAACAGGGGTAAAGATATCGTAAACAGGGGGTAAAGATATCGTAAACAGGGGGTAAAGATATCTTAAACAGGGGGAAAAGATATCGTAAACAGGGGGTAAAGATATCGTAAACAGGGGGTAAAGATATCGTAAACAGGGGGTAAAGATATTTTAAACAAGGGGTAAAGATATCTTAAACAGGGGGTAAAGATATCGTACTCAAGAGGTAAAGATATCGTACTCAAGAGGTAAAGATATCGTACTCAGGAGGTAAAGATATCTTAAACAGGGGGTAAAGATATCGTAAACAGGGAGTAAAGATATCGTACTCAAGAGGTAAAGATATCGTACTCAGGAGGTAAAGATGTCGTACTCAAGAGGTAAAGATATCGTAAACAGGGAGTAAAGATATCGTACTCAGTCAGATGGTAAAGTCGTCGAACAGTGTGTCAAGTTGCTCTACCTTTCTTCTTCTTCTTGTTACTATATTTGTTCTCTGATTGTTTTTGTTCTTCTTCTTGTTCTTTATCCTCCTCCTCCCCCTCCTGTTCCTCCTCCTCCTCCTCCTCTTCCCCCTCCTGTTCCTCCTCCTCCTCCTCCTCTTCCCCCTCCTCCTCCTCCTGTTCCTCCTCCCCCTCCTCTTCAGTCACCCAACGTTTGTCCTCAGGTGAGTCGTTGAAGAGACTTCCTTTCCCACAGTTGTCATAGCAGTTGTTACGGAGGCGTTGTGACCCCCTCCCTATCTCTCATATATCCTCCTCCCTATCTCTCATATGTCCTCCTCCTCCCTATCTCTCATATATCCTCCTCCCTATCTCTCATATATCCTCCTCCCTATCTCTCATATGTCCTCCTCCCTATCTCTCATACATCCTCCTCCCCATCTCATATATCCCTCTCCCTATCTCTCATATATCCTCCTCCCTATCTCTCATATGTCCTCCTCCTCCCTATCTCTCATATATCCTCCTCCCTATCTCTCATATATCCTCCTCCCTATCTCTCATATATCCTCCTCCCTATCTCTCATATATCCTCCTTCCTATCTCTCATATATCCTCCTCCCTATCTCTCATATATCCTCCTCCCTATCTCTCATATATCCTCCTCCCTATCTCTCATATATCCTCCTCCCTATCTCTCATATATCCTCCTCCCTGTCTCTCATACATCCTCCTCCCCATCTCTCATATATCCTCCTTCCTATCTCTCATATGTCCTCCTCCTCCCTATCTCTCATATATCCTCCTTCCCATCTCTCATATATCCTCCTCCCTATCTCTCATATATCCTCCTCCCTATCTCTCATATATCCTCCTCCCTATCTCTCATATATCCTCCTTCCTATCTCTCATACATCCTCCTCCCCATCTCTCATATATCCTCCTCCCTATCTCTCATACATCCTCCTCCCTATCTCTCATATATCCTCCTCCCTATCTCTCATATATCCTCCTCCCTATCTCTCATACATCCTCCTCCCCATCTCTCATATATCCTCCTTCCTATCTCTCATATGTCCTCCTCCCTATCTCTCATATATCCTCCTCCCTATCTCTCATATATCCTCCTCCCTATCTCTCATATATCCTCCTCCCTATCTCTCATATATCCTCCTCCCTATCTCTCATATATCCTCCTCCCTATCTCTCATATATCCTCCTTCCTATCTCTCATACATCCTCCTCCCCATCTCTCATATATCCTCCTCCCTATCTCTCATATGTCCTCCTCCTCCCTATCTCTCATATATCCTCCTCCCTATCTCTCCTATATCCTCCTCCCTATCTCTCATATATCCCTCTCCCTATCTCTCATATATCCTCCTCCCTATCTCTCATATATCCTCCTCCCTATCTCTCATATATCCCTCTCCCTATCTCTCATATATCCTCCTCCCCATCTCTCATATATCCCTCTCCCTATCTCTCATATATCCTCCTCCCTATCTCTCACATATCCTCCTCCCCATCTCTCATATATCCCTCTCCCTATCTCTCATATATCCTCCCTATCTCTCATATATCCTCCTCCCTATCTCTCATATATCCTCCTCCCTATCTCTCATATATCCTCCTTCCTATCTCTCATATATCCTCCTCCCTATCTCTCATATATCCTCCTTCCTATCTCTCATACATCCTCCTCCCCATCTCTCATATATCCTCCTCCCTATCTCTCATACATCCTCCTCCCTATCTCCTATATCCCTCTCCCTATCTCTCATATATCCTCCTCCCTATCTCTCACATATCCTCCTCCCCATCTCTCATATATCCTCCTCCCTATCTCTCATATATCCTCCTCCCCATCTCTCATATATCCCTCTCCCTATCTCTCATATCCTCCTCCGTATCTTTCATATATCCTCCTCCCTATCTCAAATATCCTCCTCCCTATCTCTCATATGTCCTCCCATCTATCATATGTCCTCCTCCCTATCTCTCATATGTCCTCCTCCCTATCTCTCCTATATCCTCCTCCCTATCTCTCATATATCCTCCTCCCTATCTCTCATATGTCCTCCTCCCCATCTCTCATATATCCTCCTCCCCATCTCTCATATATCCTCCTCCCTATCTCTCATATATCCTCCTCCCTATCTTTCCATCTTATTCTTTATCTTCCCTTGTTTTGGTCATCGTAGTCGAGAGGTTCAGCTTCAGTCATCTTCCTTAAAGGGTTTAGTTATCGTGCCCAGTAGGCGGAGGTTATTGTAACTAATGGTAACTAAATGTGGAGCCAATAGACTGTCCCCTGAGGCTTGGAGTAGCTCTCATTAGTCTAGTGTTGACCCAGGTGTAAGGAAGACGCGATGGGCAGGCCTATAGACTCGGTGGGTCAGTGAGAGAGAGGTGTGTGTGTGTGTGTGTGTGTCCTACTACAGTTCCCGCCATTACAATGAAAATAGGAGGGAGTTATCCTAGAACTGCCGATTACCAGGTGAAGAGGACAGTGGTTGTGTGTTGTCTGTGCCGGGAGGAGGTTGTAGTGGTATAATGTGTTGTGTTGTGTACTCTCTGGTTTTGTTGTTTGGTTTGTTCTGACTACTTGAAGAAAAGCTAACAGGCCTTCGTGCTAGATGTATAGTGTTGGTCCAGCTCATTTATTAACATACTAACATACTTTTGCTATCAAATGATGCACTGTATTTTAATATTTTATATTAGATTTTGTTTTATTCGTTATTTTTTTCCCTTATAATTGTGTGAGTTACGTGGACGACTTGTTTATAATGATGTGTGTCGCGGGTACTCGCTGTACAGGGCTGAGGAGGAAGCGGTAGGAGGGAGGGGCGCAACAAGGGGGCAAGTAGGTTCCTCCAGTCTTTGTCCACACGGCCGAGGTCTGGCTGGGTAGATGATTATCACCCTGGTCAAGGTATGTCTTTCGTTCTGTAATGTGACCCGGTGCTGTTGTAGCGGCCCGGTACTGTGGCCTGGTCTGTTGCCCCGTACAACTTCCTGGTATTTTCACCCATTATTTTATTCCGGTAGTTTCTCTTATGCTACCCCCCCCCCTCCCCCCCTCGTACTGCTGCTCAGGACAGTGTAAGGTAATCTGGGGCCGGTAGCGTCACCGGGTATCCTGCCTCCCGGTACTGTGACAGATGCGCGCGCACACAAAACATACCCGTCATGCCCTGGGCTCCCTACAGCTTCGCCCGCCTCCTTCAGTTTTTGTTGTCGTGAAATTCGTGAGAAAAAGAAAGCCAGGAAGATGTGTGGGGATGAGTAACACGGAATTGTGATCTGTCGTACTGTTAGTAGAAGCTGTAGTGTAGTGTAGGCCTACTGGAGTATTGAGCGAGAGTTTGTGCTATAATGTTTAGTGGTTGGGTTATTCTCTCTCTCACACAGAGGAAGTAGTGAGGCTTCCTAGCACCACTCACTACCCAACTAAGGCTTCCTGTATAAACGTCGTCGAATGGATTTATAATGTGTTTGACGAATAAGCAAAACAGACGGTTACCAGGAGTTACTCTGGCAGCGACAAACTGCACTAAAATTAAACCTTCCTCGGTCGCCAAAATAACTGTTGCTTGGAATAGAAAATAATCAAAACACCTAGTTTATAAACACTATAATACCGACACACTTATTCACTATATACATAATAATCCTGCAACTTGGTAGGTGTAGTATCTTGGGTTATTTAATGGGAGAATGACAAGTCACATGGTCGGTCTAGCTGGGGCGTTTATTCTCTCTTGTTCGTTACCAGGGTTGCCAGATGTACGACAAGCTTCACGGCAACTTCACGCCATCTCACGGCCAAATTGGCAAAAAATTCGGCCAAAACTTTTTGGATGGGAAGCACAAGGCTATTTTTGCAATCCACACAAAATAAAAATATCCCCTACAATATCCACTTAAAATGTCGTAATAAAACCAAATTTTCACTTAGAATTGAGAGCCCAATAATTACATAAACATAATATCTAAAATCTACAGTGAAGATTTACCTTAATCTGAAATGGTGGTGGAGCATGATAATGGTGGTGGAGCATGATAATGGTGGTGGAGCATGATAATGGTGGTGGAGCATGATAATGGTGGTGGAGCATGATAATGGTGGAGAACTTGATAACACTAGTTGGCATAAGCAAAAACGCCTAGTTCGTCATCGTCCTCTGGTTTGTTATATTTTCTACCACTGTCATAGGACCCTTTTCATTTACTAGGGGACATTTTGAAATCTTGCACTCAGAATTTCAGAAAGTAACTCAGATGGCTTTGTAAGCTCAGAACCTTAACCCATATGCTGGACACGTTCAGCCTGAACAACTCAAATATGAGAACTAGCAACTAAGGTAGTAACTAGAGAGATCAGTAAGTTCAGTAGGTCACATAAACATGTAAAGAGGTGAGGTCACTGATTAGGTGAGGCCATGACAAGGTGAGGTCACTGAGCCAACATTTTCATTGTGAAATTTGAAAATCTGCTAGACTTTTCTTCACATTCCACTAGATGAGGAATTAATAGTGTTTTACAAAATTCGGCCAACTATTTTGGCCGTGACAATCCATTTTTTACGGCCAGGCGAAGTTTTTTACGGCCTAATTAGAGAAATTTGGCCGTGGAAACGGCCACTCTGGCAACCCTGTTCGTTACAACGTGCCTAACACATTTCGTGTTTACACAAGCCTAAACACTTTCTGACTTTGGTAAGAAGTGACATAATATATGATGTATATATAATCAATAAAGGCAGCATATAAACATACATATATATACCACTATTTCTCCCTTTCGAAAGAGAGTACGGCTGCTACAAATCCTAAATAAACAAAACGTACAGAATTACCTATGACAGGGAAGAAGGGAATAGAACACAACAAATATAACTTCCTAACTAAACAGTTTTGAAAGGCCTGTTCACAATTCAGATAATTAGAGGTCTAATTTAATTACAGGTCTCCTAACTCTGTTTGATCTTCTAGGACTGTTCCCTCCATCAAGTTTTACAGGGGTTTCACTTGCACTCTGTGCATTATCAGTGACAGACTTATCATCACTACAATCAGTTGACACAGTGAGTGGATGCTGGGAAACATCATCTTTGACATCATCATCATGATGATCATCTGAAACTGTGTCAAGTTTATCATCATGTCCTGGTGCTACATTCATCTCATCATGTGCCTGAATGATGTGATCCACATGAACATATCTCAAAGAGTTACCACATTTCACGAAATATGTCCTAGATCCACATACCTTGTCAATGACACCAGTTATCCACTTTGCATGTACAGCACCATAACCTTTAGCCATGTTCCTAACTCTCACCCAATCATTTACCTAAACACTCTTTCACTGGAACTCTTATCATGATACATTTTTTGTTGAGCTTGTTTCCTCTCTACAACTTCAAACAGACTTGGCTTAACTAAACTTAATCTTGTTCTCAACTGTCTCTTCACCATTAACTCTGCAGGAGTACATCCTGTCACACTATGTGGCGTGGTTCTGTATCTGAGTAAGAAATTTGCTAATCTGTGTTTCATTGATTTTCCTACAGTTCCTTGAATTACCTGCTTGGAAAGTGCTTCCTTTACAACTCTAACTGATCTCTCAGCTGCACCATTAGAGGCAGGATGATAGGGTGGGGTACATGCTTTACACCGTTGAATCTCATGAAGTTTTTAAACTCTGATGATTGGAATGGAAGACCATTGTCAGAAACTACCTCTTCTGGTATTCCATGTTCAGCAAATATTAATCTTAATTCATCAATGGTGCTACCAGCATTAGTACTGTACATGTGCTTAACATCAATTCACTTTGAAGGACTATCAATCAATACAAGAGATTTGTCTGTTCCCTTATCACAGAAGTCAATGTGTACTCTTTGGAAGGGACGGGTAGGCCATTTCCAGGTTTTCAAAGGTGTGCTGGGTGGCATACTCCTAACATTCTGACAAACAGAGCACTCACGTACCATCATTTCTATTTCGCCATCCAGTTTAGGCCACCACACAAAACTTCTGGCCAGTGCTTTCATAGCACATATACCTGGATGTTCAAAATGCAGTTCTTTCAAAATTTGCCCTCTAAAACACTGTGGAATTAACACTCTCATACCCCACAACACACATCCCTGTTCTACTGATAATTGACATCTCCTTAAATGATACGGTTCAAAGTCTAAGGATGGACAAATCTCTGGCCATCCATTTAGTGTATACTCCAGGACTCTTCCTAATACAACATCTTTCCTAGTTTCATGAGCAATCATTCCGGAGGTGACTGGAAAATCTTCTGCTATCATGGTTACAGCATAAACCTTAGGCTCTACTCCATCATTTGATCCACTACCTGGCAACCTTGACAAAGCATCTGCATTGGAATGATCATCTGAACGTCTGTACTGTATCTCATAGTCATATGCCGACAATATCAAAGCCCATCTCTGCATTCTTGCTGCAGCAAGTGTAGGAACAGGTGATTTAGGACCCAAAATTGCCAAGAGAGGCTTGTGACCAGTTATTAAAACAAAATTCCTCCCATATAGATACTGGTGAAATTTCTTTACTCCAAATATGATAGACAAAGCCTCTTTCTCTATTTGTGCATAATTTTTCTCGCTTTGGGTAAGGGTTCTCGAGGCATATGCAATGAATCTTTCTTCACCGTTATCCATAATGTGACTTATGACAGCAACTAATCCATAGCCCGATGCATCACAAGCAAGCTTTGGTGTTCTACTGGTATCATAGTGGCCAAAACATCAGTACTAGACAGAACAGCTTTACAATCTTCAAATGACTTCTGAGTTGCACTGTTCCATTTCCATGGTATCCCTTACTTTAATAGTTCATGCAGAGGGGCTAAAACTGATGAAAGTCCACTCAAGAACTTTGAATAATACTGTATCATACCTAGGAAAGCTTTCAATTCACTGACATTTTTTGGAGCAGGTAAATTTATTATGGCTCCTACTTTATCTTCTACAGGTCTCAGCCCTTCTGCATTCACTTTGTAGCCAAGATAAGTTACTTCTTAGCTAGGAATGAACATTTGCTCTTGCTGAGCCTGACATTGTGTGCCAACAATCTTTGGAATACTGTGACTAGGGTTTTGACATGATTTTGGATGTCACTGTCAACAATAAGGACATCATCCTGAAAACATAACACATTGGGAAGACCAACAAGAATTTTGTCAATGATGCACTGAAATAACTTTGGTGTACTTTTAACACCATAAGGCAACCTTTTGAACTTATACAATCCTTTATGAGTGTTGATAGTAAGGTACTGTTGACTTTCAGCATCAACAGAGACCTGAGCATATGCTTGGGACAAGTCTAACTTAGTGAAAATGGTTCCACCTGTTAGTGCAGCAAACAAATCTTGAGATGTGGGTTAGGGATAGTGCTCATCCTCAACAGCTTGATTAATGGTAACTTTATAATAACCACATAGTCTAACAGATTTATCAGCTTTTGGTACAATTACTATTGGAGCAGCCCAATTGCTTTTGGCGGTTTTCACAATAATGCCCTCACTCACAAGTCTGTCTAATTCTTTCTCAACCTCACCTTTCAATGCATAAGGAACAGGTCTGGACTTAGCATATATAGGTGTAACATCTTTGTCAATGGTGATATGAGCTTCATAACCCTTCATACTATCCTGTCCCTTTACAAATAAAATCTTGTATTTTTCAAGCAAATTTCTCAAGACCTGGAATACTGTTACACATTCTAACACTAAATATCTCCTTCCAGTCCATCTCAAGTTCACACAACCAGTTCTTACCTGACAAAGTTGGTCTATTCACATAACTAGCTATAATTAATGGCAACTTTAAATTCTGATTTCTGTACTTTACCTCACAGTCTAATTTACCTTCTGTGTTCAAAATCTCTCCAGTATAAGTTCTCAACTTGACACCCGAGTCTTCTAAAGGCACATGCGCAAATAGTTTCTCATACATATCTTTACTCATTATGGAGAAATCAGCTGCAATATCCACTTCCATGGTTACAGGTGTGTCATTAATACACAAGTCCACATTATACCTATGTTTAACTTTCTCTTCATGACTGGTGTAAATAGTAAACACATGGGCACTCTCATCATTATCAGATCCAAAATTACTAACACTCTCATGAATACTGTTTTTCATTTCCTTCTCTCCACCTTCAACGGCATATACTCTACCTTTATCACTTCTACAGGCAGGAGCAATATGTCCAATACGTTGACAATTGTAACATTTTGAATTCTTGAACTTACACTGAAAGCTTTCATGTTTCCCTCAGCACCTCTTACATTTTAAATCAGCATGTGTTCCTTGTTTTGTGGCATACTTATTCCTTTTAGCTACAGTTACTTTACACACTGAGCCACTACTGCCAACTGTTTCACTACCAGCAATGGGAACAAATTCTCTGGTGTTTTTCTCTGGCAATTCCATGCTTGTAGCTATCTGACATGCACTTTCAAAAGTTAAGTTAGTGGTGTTCATTAACTTATTCTGTATTTTTTCATAATTCAGGCCTATTACAAACCTGTCTCTTAGAGCTCGGTTCAAGAACTGTCCAAAGTTACAGTGAATGGATAACTTCTTCAAAGCTACTATATAATTACTTACTGATTCATCTTTACCTCTATCTCTGGTGCCAAATCTGTAACTTTCAGCGATCTCAAGTGGAGCAGGGTCAAAATGTTGCTTCAGAATCTTGGTAATCTGAATCAGTGAGGAATCTCTGGGCTTGTCTGGTACCAGCAAATTGACCAGAGTAGAATAAACATTAGCTCCTACCAGGGTTGTTATGATTTAAATCAAATGATTTAAATCACATGATTTAAATCGATTTAAATCAGAGTAAAAAAATCATGATTTAAATCAAAATGATTTTCTAATAATAACTGTTTTCTCTTTTTATTCTACATGATTGAAAAGTGTATGCAATGCAGCAGGCTAATAACATCAATACGATTAAAATGCTAAGACCAGGATATGTTCCACCTAATAGACATCAAATTGGAGGGTCTCTTTTGGATCAAGCCTAAGATTCAGTGATTAAGAATTATTCAGAAGAACTTAGTGGGAAAACAGTTTCCATGGCCATGGATGGATGGAGTAATGTCCATAATGAGCCTATAGTATGTATAACTTTAACAGCGGACAACCGTATTTATCTTGTTGACTCTATAGACACAGAATCAAAACACACAGCTGAATATCTGTTGAAATTAGCTGAATGTGCTACAAAAAAGTGTGAAGACAAATTTGGATGCAGAGTAAGAAGCTGTGTAACAGATAATGCTGCTAATATGGAAAAAATGAGAAGTGAATTCGGACAAGATAAATCCATGATAACATATGGTTGCTCTGCACACCTGTTAAATTTGCTTTCACAAGACCTGCAAATCTAGAACATAAAGGAGCACATTGCTGAAATCATTAAGTACTTCAGAAATCATTAAGTACTTCAGAAATCATCACATCCCAGGATTCTTGTATAGAAGAGCAGGAGGAACAATGCTAGTAATGCCATCAGACACACGATGGAACACAGTGACAGATTCTATTGAATCTTATTTAAAGAACTGGGAGACCCTTGTCAAAGTGTGCAAAGAAAATAGTGAAGACATTGATAAGAAAATTGAAAGGAAAGTTAATGATAAGGCATTAAAAAGAACTGCAGAAGACAATTTAGAGAGACTTAAGCCTATTGCTGTGGCATTGGACTGTGTCCAGAGAGAACATACCCTATTAAGGGGTCCGACTAATTACCCAAATGTACCCAAATGTACCCAAATATAGCCGGAATGAAGTCAAATAATGGTCCCAGATGAATAAATCGGACGGCCAATCACTTCTCGACTAGTATTTGGTGTCAGAAAGTCACAAAAAATTGGAAAACTTACTTTAATCTGAGTTAATAGCCCGCGTGCATGTACCGACGGAGCGAGGAATTACCCAAATGTAGTCGCAATAAAGTCAAATAATGGTCCTAGATGAATAAATCAGACTGCCAATCACTTCTCGACTAGTATTTGGTGTCACAAAGTCACAAAAAATTGGTAAACTTAATTTAATCTGAGTTAATAGATCAAGTGCATGTACCTAACCTAATCTAATCTAACCTGACCTGACCTAACCTAACCTAACCTAACCTAACACAACACAACTCAGATTAAATTAAGTTTACCAATTTTTTTTTACTTTATGACACCAAATAATAATCGAGAAGTGATTCACAGCCCGAATTACGCTTGTACGACCATCATTTGACTTCATTGTGGCTACATTTGGCTACATTTGGGTAATTTCTCGCTCCGTCGGTACATGCACGCGCTCTATTAACTCAGATTAAAGTAAGTTTTCCAATTTTTTGTGACACCAAACACTAGTCGAGAAGTGATTGGCAGTCCGATTTATTCATCTAGGACCATTATTTGACTTCATTCCGGCTATATTTGGCTACATTTGGGTACATTTGGGTAATTAGTCGGACCGCTATTAAGCGATGCTGTAGAAATCTGGGTAAAACTGAAAACTGATATTAAGGAGTATTCAACAGATAAGAAGGATATGGATAATTTTGAAGAAAAAAAAAGAATCAAAGTAGCATTGACACCTGCCAATTTTCTAGCTAATGTGATAGATCCAAGGTATCAGGGCAGACATCTGACTCCTGAGCAGCGAGACATTGCAGAACATTATGTGTGCGAGTCTCTTCCACATTTCCTTTCAACATT
Organism: Homarus gammarus; assembly: GCA_958450375.1. Lineage (NCBI taxonomy): Eukaryota > Metazoa > Arthropoda > Malacostraca > Decapoda > Nephropidae > Homarus > Homarus gammarus. The sequence goes on along the minus strand of CAUDMG010004041.1, from coordinate 551,397 downwards.
AATGTCCTTCCATGGAAGAAGTGCACCATTAAAAGAGGTCTATTTTGGTGAAGATGTTGTAAAATCTCTCTCATCCCTTGCTTGGTGGCAGTATTTTGCCAATGATATGACAGAAAATGTAATGGATGTTCCTAGGCAATTATTTACAGCTGTTGCATCATCAGCAGAGGTTGAGAGAATTTTTTCCACATATGGATTTTTACACTCAAAGGTAAGAAATCGCCTAGGACAGGAAAAGGCATCTAAGCTTGTCACATTACATGAGCATTTCTTTTTCAATGTTCAACTTAGCTAATTTAAATGTTTTGAACTATTTTTGTTGTTTACAGAATGAGAATATTATGTTGACTTGAAGTTATTACCGGTAATTCTTAATACACTATAATCCTACAAATGTAAGAAAATAAACTTGTTACCAGTATTATTTTTTTTACAAAATGAGAATATTATTCTCTTGACTTGAAGAAGTTAAGTTTTTAATTTTTGAAACAGTGTAATCCTATAAGAGCATTTGTTAAATTTCATTATTACGCTTGGATTTGTGCACTCAAATGTAAGATATGTTACCAGTTTTCTTTTATTTTACAAAAAGAATATTATTGTGTTAAATTCCATTGGTACATCTGCTGTATAAATATCTTAATGCCAATTTTCTGTTTATTATCCTGAATAAGCTTTGGATGAAAAATACTGGGGTTTTTTTTAAATACTATTTTAATGCTATTAGTAAAAAAAATAAAAAAAAATCGATTTAAATAAAAAAAATCCGATTTAAATCAAATAAATCTATTTTTTTTTATTTAAAAAAAATCATGATTTTTTCCAACTCTGGCTCCTTCCTCTTTCAAAAAGATTGCTTTCCTTTCCTTTCCAAGGGCCTTCTTCTTCTCAGCATCACCGCCGTCATCCATTAATTCATTTGCCAGAAAGAAGAAGTCCATTCTCTCACAATATGATGTGAAATCTTCCTTGTCTGCATCATACTCCCCCACTCGTCCCATGTATCCACTGATGCCAGCCATGGTTGCTCTCTTCACTTAAATTCTCCAGGTTCAGAGTAGCCTTCCCTTCAGTGGTCACTATCTTCTCTTCAAGGAGTTCACAAACACTTTGTGAATCCCATCCTCATCGCCAGTGTAGTATCTTGCATTATTTAATGGGAGAATGACAAGTCACATGGTCGGTCTAGCTGGGGTGTTTATTCTCTCTTGTTCGTTACAACGTGCCTAACACATTTTGTGTTTACACAAGCCTAAACACTTTCTGACTTTGGTAAGAAGTGACATAATATATAATGTATATATAATCAATAAATGCAGCATATAAACATCCATATATATAACAGTAGGTCTCCTCTTTTTCCACTGCTTCAGAGTCCTCCCTTGGTGCATCAACCTCAGTCATATCCTCAGATTGCTCCCCCTCTCCTGTCAAGTCCAATTCTGCTAAAAGGGAACAGTGCTCTTCTTCCTTGTTCATGGGCGGGTTCCCTGGATCGGTACGGTCCTGAGTTCTTCCAGGATCTCCGGTCGGATCCTCGACAGGGGTAGGTGACAGCTCCTCAGAGTCTTTCCAGGTGTACTGACCTGGCCCATATATTTGTTTTAATTTTATTTATTTTTATTTATTTTTTATGTTAAGGTGGGGAAATGATGGAAGGCATGCTGGCCTTAAGGCACAGCCAGACATGGAGGATAGAGAAGTCACGACAGATAGTCGTGAGGGAAAGGTTGGAAAAGAAGTTTAATGAGTTACACAGAGAGGGACGACACCTCTTGTTTCACATATCACAGAGTTTGTTGGCTAACTAAGCTAACCTAGGATTTAGGGTGAGGTTGCACAATGGTAGCTTTGGTTTACAATGACTAATTTGATGTTACACTCACATGATTATTAAAATCTTATTACTGTACAGTACTATACGTTTTGGACTCACTAGATTGTGACTTGTTAAATGTGATCTTATATCATCTGTGGTACTGCCACAGATAATTGGCGTGGACTACCTTCGGCTGAGCCTTTCTTCTTCCCCTGATCCGGTAGGTCACATCTGAAAGACGTTCCACTGCAGTGTATGGTCCTTCCCATGGACTCTGCAACTTCGGTGACTGACCTTCTTCAGCAGAGGCTTATACAGCCACACCTTATCACTATCCTTGTAACAGACTTGGCTTGCTTTGACGTCATGGCTGCACTTCATCACTTCACCTGAGAACTCCAGAGCTCCTCGAACTTTACGGTGGATCTCTATCAACCTTTCCTGGAGATTTTTGACGTAAATGGTGGTTTTGTCAGGAATCTCTTCATCAGGTACTCTTCCTGTCAGCAGGTTCACTGGCAGCCGCAGTTCGTGACCCAGCATCAGTTTTGCTGGTGAGTATCCAGTTGACTCGTGGGCAGCCGACTGATATGCCATCAGCAGAGCAGGCAGCTTCTGGTCCCATTCTGTCTGCCCCTCAACGCAGTACTTGACCAGTTCTTGTCCCAAGGTCCAATTAAACTTTTTCACCATTCTGTCCGGCTGTGGCTCAAGTGGAGTAGTCCTAGTCTTTTTTTTTGTATCATATTTGCCACTTATCAGCTCACTAGCCATTTGGGCGGTCTATCCAGTGTTAGTACAGAAGGAAACCGGGATCGGGAAACCTGTAGGGTCACACTGGATAACACCCTTCTCACGTGTGTCTGGGCCGAGGCTCGAACCCTTGACATATTGGTGAGAGTTATGCGTGTTACCACTGTACCACCAACACCCCTTATGCCCAACAGTTTACACCACTTACAGAACACAGCTGACTCAAAGTTTCTGCCCTGGTCTGAGTGCAACTTGTGGGGCACACCAAACCAGCAAAATAACTGGTCAACCAGCACCCTGACAACATAATACTCCTTCATATGGATCCTGATGCCTTTCTACAAAACTCACTGGGTTACACCAACCCCAACTGTAACTATTACTTTCCTGACTTTCCCGAGTTTAGTTCTAGTCTTTTACTACCCCATTCTTTCTCCTTGATTAGCAATAACATCAGCAGTATTCCCCTTCATCTAGATACCTTTTTAGATCATTGTTTATCTTCTATTGCCCACAAATTTGATGTACTTGGGTTCTATGAGACCAAACTCACTAACGATATTGAACATTTGTATAACATTCCTAATTATAATAGACACTGCATCAACACGTCACAACACAGTCGTGGTGTCGCCCTATATGCTGATATCAGGTATAACACTTCTGTAAGAGATGATTTAAAGGTTCAGGAGGAGTACATGGAGAGTGTTTCATTGAATTACGTAACGACACACGAAATATCCTAGTAGGAGTAATCTACAGAAGACCCCACACTAATGTAAGGAATTTTCTTGATAAATTTTCAGGAGCTTATCACTATCATAAGTTCAGAGAGAAAACGTAGCTACATTACAAGAGATTTCAACCTTGATCTATTAAAATCAGAAACCGATACCTCAGTATTAGACCTTCTTGCTACCTGTCATTCTAAACTCTTCTTCAACACTATAACCAAACCCACTAGAGTAGCTGCCACCTCTGCCACTGTGACAGATCATATCTAGACTAACAACACTCCTAACAATCTTGCAAGTGGAATTATTTATAACAATATCTCAGATCACTTCCCAGTTTTTGCCATGTATAAAACAGCCACAAGACCTGAAAGGTCTAGTGGAGTTTCAATAAAATACAGAGACTACTGCACCGACAACATGCTCCTTTTTTAAAACAACGTAATGAATGCTAACTGGGATCTTGTCTATGCCTCCGACAACCCTAACGTGAACAGCTGCAACTTCTCTTGCATCTTCAATGCTTGCTTTGATAAATGCTTCCCCCTCAAGACTAAGTCAGTGAAAACTGTATCCATTTCCAAACCCTATATCACATGTGAAATTAAGATAATGATAAAAGAAAAACACAAACTCCAAAGGAAATTTGCAAAAAGACCCATAACTTTCGGTGATGCTTACCGAAGTATCAGATATAGAGTAACTCAAGCAGTTAAAAATGCCAGACGTAGCTATTATACAAATAAGCTCCAGTCAGCATCAGGCGACAGTAAGAAAACCTGGAATGTCATAAATTCTATTCAGAACAGGAACACTCAGCCTTCAGCCCCCCACTCAGCTTTTATTTATTTATTTATTTATTTTTATTCTCTTCGCCACTGATCGGCTTGTTAGCCGCTTGGGCGATCGGTCACGTCTCTGATTACTTTTCCTTTCCATTTATCTTCTTCACCAAAAGATCAGCTCGCTAGCCGCCCGGGCGATCGGTCACGTCTCTGTCACGCACTGTTGGCAAATACTGGGTATGCACCGGCTCCTGAATGTACCTAAACCCACTCCAGTGTTGGTCAAGTCTTGTCTTGAAAGAGCTCACACTCGGTGCCGTCACAACACTCTCTGGTAGATTGTTCCAAGAGTTTACAACCCTCACTCCGAAAAAGTTTGCCTTCACGGTTTTCTGGACTTGTGGCTTCTTCAATCTTGAGCTGTGACCCTCCCTCATTGCCAAACACTTCAATGATTATTTTATTAATGTTGGCAAAAATCTTGCAGAGAGCATCCCTGATCACCATCAGGAACTTAGAGCCTACCTGCAAAACAGACAGCAAAATGAGCTGTTCTTATCCCCTGTCACAGCAGATGAATTACTGGCCATCATGAAAATGTCCAAAGATGCAACAGCAGGCAAAGACAATCTACCAATGAGCATCATTAAGAAAGTAGCCCACTTATTACTACAGTAGGGTGTGTCATACAGAGGCGAATTTTTTTTTTTTGAGCTTGAAAAATCGGCCCATGGTATTAATGATGTAGTTCTATGTGCAGAATCATGTGATATCTTCAGATTAGAAAAGTTTTCATTTTTTGCTAGGTAAATTTTAACTTGAAATCTTATGAAAATTCAGTATTCCCACCCTTTTACCAACACCACTAAATAGCTTATTTAAAGTAAAGTAAATGTATCAGGTTAATTTATTAGGATGAAAATGATCCAGAATAGTGAAACGAATGATCTTGACACATTTATTAAATTTAATATTCCTTTAGAAAACAAAATCATCAAATACAAAAACCGGTTTTACTACTACGACCCTGTGTTGCTGCACACCATAGAGAACATGTCTTTCTTGCTTCTGTTTCTACTCATCACCTCCCTGCTGACCACCTGAGCTCGGATGTAGCCTTCCCTCCTCTCCTGGCTGCACACGTGACTGCTGGCCTCGCTCACTTGCTGTACACAACGCTCTATACTCTGGGTGTGCGAGGGCCAGGCAGGGACATGCATGGGGTTGTCCAGGAAAGCTCTGACTTGAACATTGGTGAGGCTGCAGGTAAGAGGGGGCTCACTGCCAGCCTGGATGTTATCCAGATCTATGAGATCAGTGAGGGTCTTGGCACCAAGATTGACTTCAGGAGTCTTCCTGACCCTGAAGGAATCGTCTCCAACTGATTCGTCATATCCAAGATCTTTTTGACTGCCACTCTTCTCTCCTCCTCATCCTTACTGCAGAGCATTGTCTGCAGAACTGCCTCGGGATGAGCATACCAGGAAGATCTCCTCACAGTCTGCTCCACAATCTGAACAACCTTCCTTGGCTGACTCCTCAGGAGCTCAAGCTGGAAGAGAACATGCCTCGGACCTTCGGAGAACGATGACTTGACCTTGGTGTTGAACCAATTTGGCAAGTAGACACTCACGATGAATTGGACAATAAGTCTCAGGTTGTGAAGCTGGTTCCCTTTCAGTTTATGATGAGCGACCCAAATTCTGCAGAACCTGAGAGCCGTTGTGAGCCACCAAGAATGTGAGACTGGACCTATCTGCAGGTAAGCAAGTCTATCAGGCATGACCCCAGTTTTGATGGCACTGCAAATCATGCAACCATAGTACTGGTCAGTACTCAGGTCGTCAATGACAGTATGTGCAAGCTCAACGAGTGGAGGGCCAACTGTGATTTTTTCAAAGCTCGGATTTATTTCTAACTCAGTGGCAGAGTCCAGCATCTTGCCAAGAGGACCAGACCATCTGTTGTTTGAAAGAGTCTTGCCATCCAGCTCCTGGATCAGATGGTGTGGAGGTCACAAACAATCCAGACCAGCTTCCTCCCAATCTTCCGCTCTATCCACTGTATGACCCCCCCTTGCCACCCTGTGTTCGTGTTGGTGCTGTCCCCTCCAATGGCCTGCAGGGTCTGGTCTACGTTCCTCTCTCTGAGCCAGTTCACAATGTTATCTGCCACTATCTCAGCTGGTTTCCTGATGTCATCTTTCTCTGGAGTGAAATGCCACAAATACTTCCTTCCTGGTTCACTGCAGCAGGAGTAGTGTTCCTCCTTCACCATGGCAGGGAACAACTTGTCAAAATCTCCAACTTTCATGAACACTTTAGTGTCATCCCTTCTCCCATCAAAGAACAAACAATTGATTCCATTTTCTCTTATCCCCTTATCAAACTCCTCTTCTAGGTTACTGACAAGTTTCTCCTGAGCTCTCCTTACTTTGTTATGATCTATCACCAGGTGAACATCATCAGGTGTTATCAAACCACCGTCAACCCAGGCAGCTGTTGCTATCTCTGCAGTTTCTCTGAGACCAGTGTGGTGTCGCATGCTGGCCAGAGCTATGCTTGAGATATCTTTCCTATTTCGAATCTTATGCCTGGAAGGTTTGGGATCATTATTTTCTGGGTTAGGGACAAAGTCACCATTCTCCTGGTCAGCACTCGGATCAGCCATGGGGAAGTCATTAAACTCTGAATCAGCTTGACTCCAATCATCGGCCTTTTTTACCTCACCCTGGGCCTTCTCAAGTCTCTTTTCCTCGGCAACTTTTCTCCTCTTCTGTCTCTCTGTGGCAGCCTCCTGTCTCTTGGACTCCGGAATATCTTGGCTAGAAATCATGAGAGCCCCTATACTGCCAGTCTTCTCTCTCTGTGCTTTGACAAATGCCAGTTCGATCACAGGAATCTTCAGTTCACGCTTGCAAATACAGGAGATGTGGGCCTCGGATTTACAGTCACGATCGCATCCAAACTCAGGACAGAGAACAATTGGGCACTTGCAAGTAATTATGTCAAATAACTGGTCCAGTTGCTTGGCAAAGCTGTCCTTAACTGCAAGTTTTCCTCTCCCAAGAGAGATATCTCTTGCCTTTTCCCAACTGGCTAGCAGTCTCTCACTAATCTTCTTCTGACTTGTTATGACTGGAGGCTTGAACTGAGCATTAGCCAGAGTGTACTGTGCCAAGACAGCTTTGGTCATATCACTAGCAATGTCTTTGTTTGTGTAAGTTCTTTGGTTCTTTTCACTGATTTGCCTGATTAAAACACCGTATCTCAAAGCATCTCTCAATGTAGGCAACTCCGACTTCAGGAGCTCTCTCCCAGACCCAAGATAGTGACTGAGATGGCTGGATTTTTGGTTCCTCGTCCTGACACAAGCAGCCATCGCAAATATTATCAACTTATAAATGCATCAGAATCTGAAACAGAAAAAAAATATTGTTAGTTGGGTTGTTAAAGAATGAAGTCAGAAAGCAATGTTCACTATTTAATTGTAATGCACTAATGCAGCTGTACGTTAGATTTTCGATAAATTTCACGCTAAAATTTACCTAGCAAAAGGTTGCAAAATATTGAAACTGAAATTATTTTCTGTTTATATACACTAAAATCTACCAAAAAAGTGATGGGCCATTAGTTTTAGCTGATCTTCCCTCCTATGACACACCCTATTACTACAGGGTACCTGTTCTCCTACACATTTGTAACTCCTCCTTCACTAGTGGTGTCTTTCCAGATAAACTGAAAATTGCTAAAGTTCACCCAGCATATAAAAAATCTGGGGACAAAGGTCTCTTCAAGAATTACCGCCCCATATCAGTCCTCCCAGCCTTGAGTAAGATACTGGAGAAGCTAGCATGTAGTAGACTAAATTCCTTCTGCAATGCCAATAACATCTTTACAGACTCCCAGTTTGGATATAAAGCTAGACGGTCGACTGAGAGTGGTCTGCTATCCTTTACTAATGACATCTTAAATTCCTTTGAGGACAGTCAGTTCACAGTCGGTACATTCTTGGACTTCTCTAAAGCCTTCGATACGGTCGGTCGACCATACCATCCTCCTTTCAAAGCTTGAACATTACGGCGTTAGGGGCTTGTCCCACAATTGGTTTACCTCATATCTGTCCAACAGAATGCAGTATGTCTGCTATAATAATCACCAATCTGAGTCCTAGCCAATCTTGTATGACGTACCCCAAGGTTCCATTCTTGGTCCAGTACTGCTTTTGTTGTACATAAACTACATAGTCCATGCCAGCACACTCATAAAATACAACTTATTTACAGACGATAGTACCCAGTAATCTCTATGCCAGCAACTCAGACCTCCATTCCTTGATGAGAACTATTAACACTGAATTGACTAAAGTCAGGACCTGGGTAATACATAATAAACTGACCTTAAAACTTGAGAAAACCCACTACACGATCTTTCACAGAAGGAAAAACATACCCCCAGACTGAGACCTTCTGTACCTTGGTAATACAGTCCTCAAATGCAAACAAAATACTAAATTCCTTGGAGTTATTGTTGATGAGAAACTTAACTGGAGAAACCACATACAAGCTATTCACAGTAAAGTCAATAAACAGTGCAGTATTACGTATCACACTCGACAGTCACTCAATCTATTATGATCTTGTTTACCAACACCTGATACACTGTCACACAACATGGGGGGCCTCTGGCTCTTCAAAAACACAATCTCCAGTTACTGCACAAAAGAGAGTTGTATAAAGTACGGACAATGACCTTACTTGAAAAAGCCGTTTTTTTCTAAAAACCAGTTTTTGTGATATAGCCCAGAATGTGACACCTAGCTTTACCTAGGTATGTTAATGCCTAGCAATAACTCGCCAGGCCAACATACAGGCAATTAAAACATCTAATAATTACGTATTAAGTAATATTAGGAGGACACGTCGCTACCTGGCATTTAATTGCAATTCTCGAAACCCCCTCCTTCACCCCTCATCATACTCACTGCCACCGTCATCTCTTGCCTTAGAGTGAGCAGCAAACAAAAGTCAACTCTCGAAGGGTGGAGATGTGTGGGTTATGGGTGTCGCATTCTGGGCTATATCACAAAAACTGGTTTTCAGAAAAAAAAAGTCTTTTTGTTCAACCCAGAATGCGACGCCTAGCTTGAATACCCGAGCAGGAGGTGGAGAGAGAGGTGACGTTGCATACAACGCTCCACTAGCTTAGGTCCAGATTATGATTATAAACCGTTTGGAAGATTTCCAAAATTAGGAACATTTACCGGAAGGTAAAATTATAATTTACATATCTCAATGAGGATACTCACTTTATTCTGATGAAGAAGAAGGTCCCAGTTGTGGAGATTGACTAGGTGGGAGAGGGGACCCCCAGCACCTCCACCTGTGAAGCATCTTTCAGAGATAGATGAAGATAGCTGTCTTTGAAAGTTTTTGAAGATCTCCAAAAGCCCATTTCCTTGATCTGACTGAGGCTCATATGCTGCAGAAAGGCCACAGACCCTGCGTATTTCCTGGTGTCATGTGCCAAAAATTTCTTGCCAGGGTCTGCTTGATTCACTAATTGAGATAAAGATTTTGTCATTTGACTAAAAGACAATTTCTTACCATCCCTGGATGAGAAAACATAGGGGCCTCGATTAAGGAATCTGGTTAACCAAGTCTGAAGATTTTTAACTGGGCACAATATATGAGGAACCCTTGTCTCATCCATTATGTGTTTTACCCTAATAGGTTGAGCTTGAAAATCTTCCCTTTCATTTTATCTTAGGATCTCAATAGGAAAAAGGGTAACATCCTCCTCAGAAAATACCAATAATGATGGATCATTGGAAATTGAGATCAGTTCACTGATTCTCATAACTGTTCCTATTGCTAGAAGGAAGGCTGCCTTCTGGAGTAATTTATTCCTGTTCAGATTTATATTGTAATTAGGCCAATAAGAAATTTAGTAACTGTTTCCAGAGAACAAGGTGGGATTCTCTTAGGCCGAGGGGGTCTCTGAATGAAAAGGGACGATCTGAGCATTTGATAAATCCTTGGGTTCAAAGTAATATTAAAACCAATGCTGATTTATAAGACACAATTGTCGATCCTGGAAGGCCTTTACCTCTGAACAGAAATTCAAAAAATTCTAACACAACTGTTTCCGACAATGATTCTGGAGTGGTTAACTTGATAAATTGTTGAAAAAGTTTCCAAGCTTTCTCATATTGCATAGAAGTAAGGGGTCTATGACCTGCTAATACTTGGTTAGCAATATTGGAATTACCCAACAACCTATTTAAACTGCTTTTGAGAAACTCCAAGCGTGAAGTGCCAAGGATATCTCGAACTGAGAATGTAGTACCTGGTCTAGACATCCTTGTGCAATTGTAGCGGATGCAGGCACCAGTCCAACAGATCCAGGCACCAAGGTTGTAGGATCCAATATGATGCAATTAAGAGGACTTTGCCTTGGAAGGATCTGAGTTTGTGAACCACTTTGGGCAATATTTTCACAGGTGGGAACAGATAGATTGAATTCCAAAGGTTCCAATCTAAGAGAAGAATATTTCCTAAAAGATTCGACCTCTCCAGAGATGCATAAAGTGGCATCTTGTGATTTTTTAGGGAGGCAAAGAGATCTATCTTTGGAGTTCCAAACTTCGTCACTAGACTCTTGAACTCTGATACCTTTAGGGACCATTCTGTTTCCGTCGATACTGGCCGGAGACGGGACAGCGCATCTGACCAATTGTTTTGTACTCCCGGTATATAAGTTGCTTTGAGGTAAAGTGTTTGTGTTACACAAACTCTGAAATTTTTTTCTGACAGTTGTAGAATGGGCCAAGACCTGGTTGAGCCTTGATGATTGGGACAAAACACTGCCGTTTTGTTGTCCATGGCAAACCGGATTGTCATATTCTGTAAATTTGGGTTTGCCGACAAAAAGAATAGGACCACTGATAATTCTTTTACATTTATGTGTTTGTCCCAAAGGAAGATGCTCCACTTCCCTTGACTGAATTCCCCTTTTGAGGAATGGTATCCTCATCCTATTTCGGACGCATCCGTACAAACGACCAAACCTGTTTGAAGAGGAACCCAGGGAGAGGAACCGATTAGTTTGTCCAACTTTGATCTGAATAGGGAGAGAAGAAGCAATATTTCTGTTTCTGTGAAGCAACTTCGAGCCCAGATGTGATAGTTGCTTTTTCCTTAACTTCCCCAATGGAATCACTATTGTGGCAAAATTCAACAGACCCAGAAGTTTTTCCCAATCATGCCAAGAAACCTCTTGCTTCACACAAAAGGTTTCTACTTGGTTTATCACATCTGTTACTTTTGCTTCTGGTAGACTGACTGACTGCTGATTTGTATCCCACTGGAGACCTAACCACTCCAATTTCTGACATGGTATCAAATTTAATCAAATTTAATATATTTGATTTGACCTGGTTTACCTTTAATCCTAGGTTTTGAAATAGGGCTAGTGTACGTTGGGTCGCCCTTTGACAATCTTCGAAAGTGTTTCCCACTATCAGCCAATCGTCTAGATAAGCAAAGGTTCTTATGCCCTCCTTCGCAAGGATCTCTCTGGGGATGTTCGCCAGTTTTGTAAATACTTTTGGCGCAATCGTCAGGCCGAATGGCATCACTGTGAATTGATAACTTATATCCCCCACTTTGAACACTAGAAACTTTTTGTACCTGGGAGCAACAGGAACGTGATAATGGGCATCTTCGAGATCCACTTTTGAGATCCAAGCATTGGGCGGAAGTAGATGCCTCAGATGATCGTACGTGAGCATCTTGAAACTTCTTTTGGTAATAAATTTGTTCAGGACTGAAAGATCCAAAATCCATCTCAATTTGTCGCTGCCTTTCTTGGGGACTGGGAATAGGCGAGACATGAAACATTTCTTTGACTGTAACATTTCTACTACGCCTCTGTTTAACAGTTGAATTACACATTTTGTAAGTACATAAGGAGGTTGGTTTTTTACCCTTTTTTGGTAACGCTAGGGGAGGGCGCCTCAACCAAGTCCATGTGAGGCCCCCTTTGATTGACTTGTTAGCCCATATGGAAGAAGTCCATCTGTTTTCCCAACAACCGTAGACGACCCAGCTGTCTGGCTTCATTGGGAGGGAATGGTCACTGAGGTGGTGGAATAAGGTCTCCTTCCACTTCTGAACAAACGGCCACCCTTACTACGTGTTTGATTGTTTCCTCCTCTAAAGTTTCCTCTAGGTTGATAACTGAACCGAGCAGCTGGTCCTGTTCCTATGTAAAACCTTCCTCTTTTAGATTTCCGAAAGGTCTGAGGACTCCTGGGAACATTAATATTAATACTGTAGTTTGCTCAACAGCTGATCTATATTTAACCAATGATTGTTCATCAAACAAAGCAGGAGAAAGAGGGGAAGAACGTAGCAATAAATAAGCACTACCACTTGAAGCATTATTTGTGGCTTGCTTCCTTAGCTGGGCTTTCAACAACATATCTAAAAATGAGTTGTACAGGGAATATGGGATCCCTTGTAAAGTAGCAGCGAAACATTTGTCCACTTCTGAATTTTCCTCGTAGTCCAGCACAAACTTAGTTAATAACTGACACATCATAATTGCAGACCAAATATCTGCTGCCAATTTCCTAATTTTAAATTCTTCAAGCAGCAGTGCAGGAGCAACTGGTTTCAAATTTCTTTCATAACTTATATCAGCATATTTTGGAACCGACAAATACTGGGAAAGTTCATACAAGGAACTCTTTTTGTCATTAAATTGGAACTTCAAAAACTAAACTTGTGAGCATTCCTGTCTGCGGGAATTGATGTTAAGTCTTTCAGTACATTAGCCCAGACTTCGTCTATTTCAGAGATCATTTTTAGGCAAATATCAGGCCAAGAAAGTGCAGTCTGCATCACCTTCCAAAAACAATGAATGATGACCCACAGGGGATAAAGTCACAAACGATCTAGAGACTTCATAAAGAAGATGCGCTGTGGTCGCCATGATGCTGACTAGAGATCGTATAAGAAATTGTCCCAAACACAATAATTGAGAGACATAAACAAAATAAAAGTCACTCTATTTCCACACTGTGCTAAGAAGTATAAATACCGTATATAAAATCCTCGTGGAACTTAGTATTTCAGCTATTACAACACAAATTCGCACAGAATTAACAGTTGAGGACACTCTAATATCCGAAACATCTTTTTGAGCACATTCTAATGCCAATGCCATACCATACACTTTCTGGAAAGTTAGAATATCTCCTGGTTTTAGTTCAATTGCCAGCAGTTTGGCCTGTGTGTGTGTTCATCATTAATATCCACAATTAACTGATCATGTAACATTTGATCCTGAGGGTTCTTTATCACTGAACTAAAATTACAATGTTCAGTCAAAGCTTTTAAGGCTGCCACATACTCTGCCACACTTTCACCAGTCTTGCAAATCTGTTTATGAAATCTCAACCGAGCAACAGCATCAGATAACTTGGGATCATGATGCTTGGTCAATACTTCACAGAGGTCTTTGTATGACAATGCAACTGGCTCCTGTGGCTTACACAAATTCCTCAACATTTTATATGACTTGGGACCAATCATTGCAATTAGCAGACTTCTTTCTCGCCTCCTCCTTTATGTCATTCGCTAGAAAACAAATGCTCTAAACGTCCAAGACTCTATGTCAGAGTCAAATTCGCCGACATTCCCAATAAGAGACATCTTTGTCAGTCAGGGAACACAGGCTGAAGGTGACAAAAATCCTCCTCCCAAATACACCACCGACAACGCCAGTAGCTGACTATTCACTTTGCCTCCAGTCCACAGCCCGCGGTCCTCTTGTACACCTGTTTAGCCTCATTGCCAGTTCATGTTGTATCTTGGATCTCAATATGTGTGGGGATATCAGCTACCAAAAACAGTACCCTGTATCTCCTTTATTGTAGAGGAACAGCAATCCCCACAGGTGGTTTGGCACCAGCCTGACTATAAGCGTAAACACAACATTGAATTTTGGGTACAAATGAGTGGTGCCTTGTGCACCATACTAAACATAAGTTGTTACAACTACAATTTTGTTTTCACCAAATAATTTAACATTGCATTCCAGCCACCATGCACAGACACCTGCAGGACTTCTGATAGATTGACTGCATTAGTTAGAACTGTGTCAGAAGCAAGAGATGAAAACCTCGTACAGCAGTTGACAGTGGTGTTACATCACCACAAGGAGCTGTCTGCTGAAGGTCAGCAGCTTATGAAGATATAAGCACAAAACACTGACAATAACGTAAGCGTGATCTGTGGTGACCTACAGCAGACACTGCCCACCCCTAACCTGTCAACGAGTGTAGCTTACTATAAAGGTAAGTTACGGATGAATAATCTGTGTATTGATAATGTGAAAATTAACAGTTCCACAATGTACCTTTGGTTTAGTTGAGATAGCCAGTCATTTTAAATAATGGATAAACAATGAAAACTATGTTGGTGACTTTGGAAACCACATAGTGTTTAGCGATAACCGTTCAGGCCAAAATAAGAACATTAACATCATCCTGAACTACCTCCATGTGATGTACATAAAATGGGTGCAAAACATTGAACATGTATACCTAATGCCAGGACATTCGTTCATGGTATGTGACCATGACATTGACGTAATAGAAAAATGTATTAGTCATTATGGTGACATATATAGCTTCAATGTGTTTTGTGCCATCATAAAGACTGCCACCTACGACATTGTGAAAATGAGGCAGCAACACTTTCAGGACTTTGATCAGCTGAAAAAGTGTGCAATGCAGAGAAAAGCACGTGATCAGCAGTTAAAAAATGCCCGTAAGCTTATGTTTAAGCTTTAGGCTATGATAAAAGTAGTAATAATAGTATTGCAGTCAATTTTAATATTTATTAGACAATAAAGCTATACAAAGCATTTCTGATACAGACATAGCTTTATGACTCAGCCTTTTAAGCCACAAAATTTGTGAGAATCCTAAAATGTCTTACAATTCAAAACTTTACAATTACATCTGATTGCCAAAAAATTCATATAAGTAATGGAAATGTATAATAAATTATCAGACAGAAGTTTCCTATCATTACTGTAGCAAAGAAATGAAATTCATACAGCAGGAGTGTGGGACAAGACACCATCACCATGAATTGAATGGTTCAAACAAAGTGACACACCCCGTAACTGCACTCATTTTATAACACAAGAGTTTAAATTGAAATTTTTTGACTACCTTGTGCAATTTTTAAAGTAGAAATCCCTAGGTGAGAGTTGTGAACTTAATCCAAGATGTTGAATTTACAAGTGATTGGCTGTGTGATCATAGACAACTGTGCTCCTTGTGGGGTTGAAATAGGAGCCCACAAGATCATAGCTCAGGCTGATATACATGAACATAGCACTTCCTAAGAATGATGTAAACACCACATACTCTTATCATCTATATAGCAGAAAAAAAAATGTCTTTTTAATATGAATAATTTTGGGGGAAAAAAGTCTCGGCATTCTGGTGATATTCAGTTACTGATCTTCCACATTCGCTAGTCCCTAATCCTTGGAAGCACAGGACATATGGGTTTTCTGGGACAGTAAAACTATTAAGATTTAACATACCGGTATACTATACTAAGTAAGACATACAGTAATCACTTACCAAAATTTAGATTTGCACATGCAATAAACAAAAAAAAATTATATATTGAAGGCATAATCAATAGACGATATAAGTTTAGATCCCCACAACTTACCAAAAGATTTTTAATCCAAAATACATTTGGTAATTACTCAGTCCTCACACTTTAATAAAGTTGTTGTCCAATTTAATGTACAGTCAACCCTCACTTTACGCAGTCCCACATTCCGCGTTTCCACGTTGCCCTGCCAGAACCCAGGATGCTCACATTCCGCGGTGGGTGTACCCCTTTACACGGGTGAAGTATAATTTTTTTATTTAGCTCATAAAATTCATACAAATTATCCGGCCAGAATATAATTTACATTGCTGGAATTCTTACAATTTGATGATGATTTTGAATATAAACATCATAGATTTTGCATTAGACATTCAAATTTTAGATACAATGTTTACTCTGAGTAAATATGTTATCTTTTGTGCAAAATATATATTTATATTCAAAATATTCCTGGTTTAACAAGGAATCCAGCAATGTCAATTACATTATCCTAACTTTAATCTGAGGTATTATTTAATACTAAATGTTAAAATCTAGTTTTTTCACCCAACCTTTCTCTTGAAGGGAGGATTGGTGGGGGGTGGGGGGGAGGGTTGGGACGGACCGACCATCTGGCGGTTGGAAGAGGGGGGGGGAGGCAAGGTGGGGTACTTTGATTGACAGATAGTGTAGTGACGAATATTTTTTTTTTATTAACTGAAGATATTTGTTTTAGCTCATAAAATTCATACAAATTACCTGGCCAGAATATAATTTACATTGCTGGAATTTTTACAATTTGATGATCATTTTGAATATAAACATCATAGATTTTGCATTAGACATACAAATTTTGGATATAATGTTTACTCTGAGTAAATATGTTATCTTTTGTGCAAAATATATGACATTCATATTCAAAATATTCCTGGTCTTACAAGGAATCCAGCAATGTCAATTATATTATCCTAACTTTAGTATGATTTATTATTTATAACTAAAAAGGTAAACAGTCTGGTATTCCCACACATTCATCTGGTAGGGACGGTTGGTGGGGGGTGGGAGGGAGGGAGGGACCGGCGTCCGACCACCTGGCACTTGGTCATGGTGTGAAGAATATTTTTTTTTTTATTAACTGAAGATATTTGTTTTAGCTCATAAAATTCATACAAATTACCCGGCCAGAATATAATTTACATTGCTGGAATTCTTCCAATTTGATGATCATTTTGAATATAAACATCATATATTTTGCATTAGACATACAAATTTTAGATATACTGTTTACTCTGAGTAAATAGGTTATCTTTTGTGCAAAATATATGATATTTATATTCAAAATATTCCTGGTCTTACAAGGAATCCAGCAATGTCAATTATATTATCCTAACTTTAGTTTGGGATATTATTTATTACTATACCTGGTTTTCCCCCCAAAATTTCTCAGAGAGGGAAGAGCCAGCCAGTGTAGGGTGAGAAGAGGGGGAGGGAGTTGAGTCCATTATTTGAATGGACATTAACTTGGCGACTGTATTTCTCTATTTTTCTTAAGTATTAATTGTGTGCATGTACCATCATAAAATTAAGATGTTATTTTTACTAGAACATAGGTATTGTGTCGGAAAAAGTGGAGTTTGGGGGTCAGCTGGTCTCTATTTCATTTAATCCCATATGTTATGTTATTCACTTTACGCGTTTCTCACTTTCCGCAGTACCCTGTGGGTTACATTAACCCCGTAAAGTGAGGGTTGACTGTATTGGTAATAATATGACTTACTAATAGTGAAGTATTGGGATAACTACCATATGTCTGAACAATGTTCAATTCATAAAACTATACTTTCATATCTAAGAAAATATTACCTGAAGTATATTTTAGAGTAAATGAATGACCTTCATAAAGGAACTTAACCCATGGATGTAGTGACCGAAAGAGAGGTGTTGGTTGTCTATGGCTGATAATTTTCAAATGAATGGTTTATTTTCTTCAGCCATGTCCACACAACTCTCCATCCTTTAATCTCCCCTTTCACTTGCACTCATTACATGGATGATACACATACACACACATTCACTGTCACTATCTTAACATGTTCTAGGGCAGCAACTATGCATTTGTATGCACATGTGTATACTTTGAGTATGCACACATGTACAGTATCTAAAAAAGTATGTATGCATACTCTGTGAAACAATATGAGACCAAGGACGATAGGTATTGGGATATGCGTGTTGTCTCCTTATACTATGTGATAGTAATCACTTAGCCATTTATTTTATTCCTATATGTCAACTCATCCCCAGTGTTGGATACTGAATGGCGGTGGGTGAAGACACGCACACCAACCCTCCCGAGACATCACAAGCTGTACGTATAATTTCAAATTCATCGGACCCACCCTGTCAAATACATTTTTTTAGCTACTGTACATAAACCTCTTTACCCACTCTTTTTTTTGCTTCTATGCTAGTGTTTCCCATTACTATCTACTGCACTTAATTTTAACTCACCTGCTAGAAGCTCCCTCATTAATCACATGCTTTAAAAGCTTCACTTCGTAACAGAGTGGAAGTATGACAACTGCAGGACTTACAAGACATTCTATCAGGCAAATATCTACCACAAAGTTGTTTGCTGCTGGGTGTTAGAAAGTGCCATGATGTAAAGAGTCTTAAGTTTCTGATAAATTACATAGTACAGGTGCTCCTCTACTTAGGAACATTCAACTTAAGCTTTAAGAGATACAAAAATCATCATTGAGGGGGGTTACCTGTCAGAACAGGTGTTTAATGTGGATGAGACTGGATTATTTTGAAGAAAATTCCAGATAAAACAAACATTACCTAAGAGAAGATGAGTGAGCCAAGTTTTAAGGCTGTATTAAAGGATATAGCTGTACTAAATATCCATAATCTTTTCATCTTTTACAATATGTTTGGTATTAACAAGAGTAAAGTTGGACTTACAAACAAGCCCCAGGAATGTAACTTGTTCGGAAGTAGAGGAGCACCTGTATCATGACAGAGGTGTTTTAAAACAACTGAGGGTACCAATCTTCTGTTTTTACTTAATGCAGGATATAAAAAATAATATTCAAGAACTAGATCTTTTCTCATTGATGTGGAACATGGAATCTTCCAATATTAGAGGGCTTATTCAAAGAATATTACGATGGACAATACTTGGCAGGGTAAACTGGCCACAAGCACTTGTAAATTAAGACATCTTAACTTTCACTTTATCACAGTGTTAACATTTTTTCCATTTATAAGTGATACAGTATCTCCGTTAGCCGGAACAATTGGTGCAGAGCACTTCAGGGAATGAGAGATATCCGGGTAACAAGAATATTCTCTCAAAGCCGAAAAAAACTCGTCCCCGAAATTTTTTCGGGTACCAGAATTTTTTAGGAATTTTCCAGAATGATGCATTTTATTTCTCAAAGCCAGAAAAAATTCCCCATCCCCAGAATTTAACAAGTACCGGAAAACTTTTCCTGGAATTTCTGGAAAATGACCCTGATTTTCATATCTCAAACTCAGAATAAAAATCCCCCATCCCTGGAAATTTCCAGAATTTACTGGGTACCGTGAAAATTTTCTCTGAATTTTCCAGAAAATGTGCCCCTTGGAAAATCGTTCCCAGAATTTTCCGGCTTTGGGAATGATTTTCTGAGAAAATTTCAATTCTGGCTGTCAAACAATTCCGGGTAACAGAGATATTACTGTATACAAATCTGATGATCATCAGTGTATCAACAAAGGGAAATTAATTTCTAGGTGCGCACAACTCAACTCACTTAACATCACAACAAGGACACCCAAGTTAAAACTTTTAAACTTAATATTGAGGTGTAAAAAGACACCCATTAAATAACACTGATATTTATATTAACAAGATTTATAAAAAAATTCACCCACATTAAACTGTTTCAACAATTAACAAAATAAATTTATAACGAGATAAACTTTTCTTTACAGTTTTGATTAAAGTTGTAAATGAAATGGGATTTCTTATACATCTTAGGAAATTTCACAGGAAATATTTATAACACTACAGGAAACTCTGTGTCTCAAGTTCCAACAAAGGAGGGCATCAACCGTGGAAGCATCCACAAGTACTTCTTTTTACATGCCATGTACAGTCAGGGTCAAAAGTTTATTCCCTCCCCAAATGAAGCAACATCAACACCAAATGAGATACAACAGTTAGGGTAAGTCAGTTCGGAGACTCATTCCCGTGAGACAGTTTCACAGCAGGAGTGAACTTTTGTCCCCGACTGTACAATACCATTACTCTCTGGCTGGAATCAATCGAGAAGACATTTCTTGGTCCGATGGATGGGCTGGCATGGTAAGTTTATGTACAGTCCTGGAAGAAAGTTTTCGCTACAGTAATGGTGGAAGGGGCAAAATCCGCCCACCCTTACTGGACGACAGGTCCACTGTTCAGCCATCGCCTCCCTCCCTCCTTCCTTACACAACACACAAACAAGCACCCTCGCAGTTCATCAATCGAGTTCTGATACTTCTATTTTTCAATAAGGACTAGGGAAGGATGTCATTGTTTTGTTAATAAATTCACAAACCAATATACTCAATCAAGTTTTACATAATAGGTTACATCATTATTATATGATCATAACATAGTGCAGTGTGTGTTTTGGTGGCTGGGGTTTGAAACAATATCAGAATCCACCAAGTTGTATTGTCTTTCAGAATGGTAGCCAGAAACCTAAGCATGAATGTGAGGAATAATATTGATATTGAAACAGTTTATTTAGCCAGAAGAGTAAAAAAAAAAAAAAAATATTAACATGGCTGAGCCAGGGAGGCAACGGCTGAACAGTGGACCTGTCGTCCAGTAAGGGTGGGCAGACTTTGCACCATCCACCTTGATCGTTGTGAGTACTTTTGTCAGGGACTGTACCTCCTGCGAGTCACCAAAATATAAAAAACAAACAACCTGGACAGGACTTGCATAATAATTATAAAAATTACCAGAGAATCTTAGGAAACCCAAACATACTAAAACTAGAGTAGGATGAACACTGTAATTATCTCAAGAGCAACAAGGATCATGATGAAAACCACACATTGATCCAAGCAGTCAGAAATGTTACAAACACATCATGTTCATCATTCATATATTAGTACCGTATCACTACAAATTATCATTATAAGAATAAGCCCTTGAAGTGACTGGATTTTACCTCATTGCTGATACAAAGAACTAAGTATAAAATACTATACTGTATATAAAAATAGATACAGTGAGTTCTGCTATAACGCGTGTTTTGACAACGCGAATTGGCTCTAACGCGATTGATGAATAGAGGAACAATATTTGTAAAACGCGAACGCGTTTCCTCTAACGCGATTCCACTCGAACGGTTGTTGTGGCTTGGCGTGGGGTTATGCAGTGTTTACAGTTCACGTTCGACATCACATGTTCAATTGAGTTATGCGTTTTGTTTGTGAACAATTGCAGAAATAATGTATGTAATATTTATGTATACAGTTTACCTGTACAGTATATGTAAATTGTAAAATTTTAAATAAAAGATAAAATCAAATTACGTAGTGTTTTACACCCGCGCTCTCTTTACATCACACACAGTGTTTACAGTTCACGTTCGACATCACATGTTCAATTGATTTATGCGTTTTGTTTGTGAAGAATTGCAGAAATAATTTATGTAATATTTATCTGTGTGTGATGTAAACAGAGCGCTTGGCCCCTCTCTCTCTCTCTCTCTCTCTCTCTCTCTCTCTCTCTGTATGAATGGAATTCGTGGTTTAGAGTGAGTGATACGAATGTCGTAACATTACTAGGCTGAAGGCGCCTGAATACTACTTAAACACATCAAAACTATTTTAATTGATCACTGTTTAATAAATTCATTCACTCATGATTTCAAATTCTCTTATCAGCCTGTGTTATCACAAGTGAATTAGGATAGAATATTATTGTAATACAACAGTTTTTTAACTGAAAACCATTCGAAAAGCGATTACGGTAACATCTTTTGAGCGAAAGAAAGCGAGTCATTGCTTTCGTCACTTTCCACTGTAATACGTACGTCATTTCAGCAAAATATTACATTTCCATTTTCTCAGAAATAAATAGTACTTTTGCTGAAACGTGATGTATTTAAATGTAAATTAGGATAAAATACATGACGAAAACAAGAGACTTTACCTAACCTTCCGATGTTCAAGAGATGTTACTCGTTTTTTTAGTAGTTTTCGGTTAAAATACTCTTATATTAGTGATATTCTATTCATACTGTGCTTGATAAAATACATTCACGGAAATGTAGTATTTTTGCAACTACAATGCTGATGTCAACACAAGTGTGGTTACAGCGAGACTGACTGAGTGAGGGAGAGCTATGCGTGTGTGTGTGAGGTTGCGGGAGCGGGCGGTGTCCCGTGTTCGGTGCCGCACGCGAGTTGAATGGCGCGCGATTTGAATGTACTTCAATTACTTCAATGTACAGAATATTCCTCTGGCAGGGCAATCCGCGTATTTGCGAGTCCGTGAATGCTAAACCCGCGTATGTGAAGGGCCGACTGTGTGTATATATATATATATATATATATATATATATATATATTGTAAAAATTTAAATAAAAGAGAAAAACTAAATACGTAGCATTTAAAGTGTACTGTACAGTGTTGTGGCTTGGCGCAGGGTTGTGCAATGTTTACAGTTCACGTTCGACATCACATGTTCAATTGATTTATGTGTTTTGTTTGTGAAGAAATACCTGTACAGTATATGTAAATTGTAAAATTTTAAATAAGAAAGAAAAACAAAATACGTAGCATTTTAGACCTGCGCGCTCTGTTTACACCACACGATCAATCTGAAACACGTGTGAAGTTTTTAAGTGTCCTCAGTGATTTCTGATTACTGTTTCTCCAATTTTGTGACTTTGGAAAAGAAGAATATCTCCGGGAAGCGTTCTGGTGATCGCATTTCCGGTGGTGATCTTAAAAAAAAGGCTATAACAATTGAAGAAAAGCTTGATGTTGTCAATCGTTTTGAAAATAAGGGAAGAACATGTGATGTTGTGCGTCCAAAAGGAATAAAGGAATCTACTTTACGCACCATTAGAGACAATGCAGCAAAGATTAAAGCAAGCTGTATTGCTGGAAAAACCTTGAGTGCTAGCAAAAGTGTGAGATCACGGCCAAAGGAACTTGAGGAGATGAAATGGCTTCTAAGTGTTTGGATAGAAGATCAAACGAAAAAGCAATCTGGGACCAGCTTCCTCACCATTAAAGAGAAAGCCTTACCAATATATGAGGACCTAAAGAAAAACTGCACCTGATGATGATGATACTGATGATGACTATAACAACTGTCAAATCCTTTTTGCATGACACCTCAACATCAACCTTCTCCCCCCATCAAGTTATATTCATATTTTTTCAAGGTAAAGTGTAACATTTACTGTTTGATTTCATTATTAGATATGAATGTAACATTTATTTAGACTGTGCTATCCTTTGTGTGAGGCTAACTACGAAATTTTTTTCGATTTCGAGTAATCTGCACCTAACCCTATTTTCTCCATAAGCCGTGTTATTTTTTCTCATGCGAATTTCTATAACACGATGTTTTACAAGAACACAACTATCGCGTTATAGCAGAACTGACTGTAAATCAGGAGAGGAGAACAATCACATTACATTAAGCCCACAGTAACTTCTTCTTGGAGAAATTATGTACTTGCAACAAATGCTTCATTATCATTCCTTCATTTATCACAAAAATTTCCCATTACAACATGCCCTTAAAATTCACGAGGGTTGGGTTCTCAAAACGGCCGCAAATAGCCATATCTGCAAATAACATTTGCTGGCTAAGGGGGTAGGGGGCTACATTTTTACTCGTGTGCAAAGAAATGTACTTTCCCTTTATGTGTTTGCCCTTTGTAAAATTATTTCTTTTACCTGTATTGTACATATGTGTGTGTCTGTGTGTAGACACACACACACAACATACGTACATATAAATAA
Source organism: Homarus gammarus (assembly GCA_958450375.1). NCBI lineage: Eukaryota > Metazoa > Arthropoda > Malacostraca > Decapoda > Nephropidae > Homarus > Homarus gammarus. Next base: position 527,588 of record CAUDMG010004041.1, on the reverse strand, counting down.
TACTGTACTGTAATGGGAAAATTCTCCCACAAATAATAAAAAAACAAGACAACAAAATGTATAAAAAATGTGGGTCTACCTGCAAGTCAACTCCGTGCTTTAATAACAAAGCACAGAGATTGACTTGAGGGTAGACTCTAACATTTTTCTATACATTTTGTTGTCTTGTTTCTGATTATTTGTGAGAGAATTTTCCCATTAATATTTATTTGTATGTGTTTTGTGTGTTTGTGTCTACAGACACATATTTACAATACAGCCACTCTTCGACATATGACGGGGTTAGGGACCCAAATCCAGGTTGTAAGTCGAATTGGTCGTAAGTCGAAAATGCGAAGATAATACACAGAAAATCTAAAATGGGTGTCTCTTTTTCTTCTCAGCACCACAAAACTCCCACCTTTAAGCATGCCAGCTATTTTAAAGGGAATTACAAACGAAAATTTTGTCAGTACACAGTTCAATCACTAACACACAAGTAGAGGAGTAGCTGTACAGGTAAAAGAAATTACTGTCTCTAGAACAAATGGCTCCCTGTCCCTGCTGCAAAAGTGCAACTTTAAAACTACCCTTAGACATTCTTGGGAACATCCAGGGTGTCATCCGCGAATAATAGAGGCCCGCGAATTAAAAATCTGCGAATTTGTCGGGGCATGCTGATTGTAAAAATTTACATCAATTACTGTTTAATTTACTCTACCTTTAAATTTTAAACATCCGTCATTTACTGGTCATCATTTTTTTCTCTAATGTTTTAATACTATAGATATACTTATACAGTATATGTATATGTGTTGTTCTAAACCCACCTGAACATACTATGGGTACTCCAGCTCTAAGTTTAAAAGACATTACCTACATTGCATTGGTGGTCTATTACCTGTAAGTCACCCTCTGGCTTTTTTTTTTTTTTTTTTTTTTTTTTAAGTACAGCTACACCTTTACTGCACTGTCTTAAGCTGTACAATATTACAAAGCTCTCACCTGTAATACACAACTATATTATGCAGTAAAATATGACCCAACTATGCCCCCCAAAAATCTTAACCACATGAAATAAACAACACTTTAATGAGTCCAGCATTTCAAAAACAGGCTCATTACATTTTCAGTATGATTATCTATTTATACATTCAGTATATTTATACAGTTGATTGTGTTTTCTCTGCATAAACATACTCACAAAGGCATTTATTGCAAACTCTGATCACTTAAAACAACAATTGATCAGTATACATAAACAATGGCTTAATAGTACAATTAAAAGAACATAAAATGAATGTAGCTCAACAGATGCATTACACTTAACATGTAATGTCACATATGGATTGTACAATCAAAGACAAAAGTCATGCTCGGTTTTGTCCGAAGATTAAATAGAACTCGTGAAACATTATGAGAGCCCCTTACCACAAGGTAGAGTGCACCAAAAGCTTAGCTCTTCAGCACATGTTTTCACCAAATTTCATGACACGACTTTTGTCTTTTATTGTACCTACTGTACTCATTAGGTATTCCAGCAGTGTTGAAGTCTTGGAAATATTGTTCCACTCAATACGAGTCAAGGATAAATGGATAAAAATTCACAAGAAATTGGTAAGTAGATACATATACAGAGAGATAGGTAGATGGACAGGTTAAAAAACAGATACGTGTAGATAGATTACAAACAGACAGACATTGCTACAGATTGTAATTTTTTTTTTTTTTTTAGAGTTTATAAGTCAAGTGAGAACACTTGGTCTAAAAACAGTTCACCTCATATACCATTATTTATCACATGGAAAGCTAAGCCAAGTCCCCAGCTGACCTCGTAGTTGTCTATCTTCTTGTACAGCTGCAGAAAAAGAAAACAAAAATTACAAAACATGTTGGCTACAAGGATCCAGAGCCCATGGTCAACACACAAGAAATGCCATAACTCTTTAAAATCTGGAAGAAAAATGAGGAATCAAACCTAAAATGGGATCACATAAAGATTAGGCCCAGCCAGCTTCTTGAACCTGATGATTAAATACCTTAATACTACGTGGAGGGGATTAGGTATGGTTAGGTTAAGTTAGGAAGATTAAATTTAATTATATTAGAGTAGGTTAGGTTAGGTTAGCATTAAACCCTTCACTACAGGGATGCCACTTTTAATATTTTATTTGGCTAAGGGCAGATGATTTTATTCAGCACAGAGGTGACCCCACACACAAGTGGCTAAGGTGAAATAAGCTGGGGTGGCTATTCTTCATGTGGTCCTTAAACTCTCATGACATTAACTTATGCCTGGGTCAGACTATTTATGTACAAGCAGTAATTCTATGGACTGATGCTCAGGGTTCCCAAGACCAGCTATGTGAATAGATATACATGTAGAGTAATCCAAAAAGCTAATGTATGTCTTCCTGTCATGCCCTGGTTTGTAAAATTTCTATATAACCCATTCTCTGCATCCTACTAACCCTTCACACTATTATCAAGTTTGTTACATCTAGTGCTTTTAATGTGCTTCTTCCTCTAACATCCAGTCCTTGTTTTATACCCATACTGTATAATACTACCGGCTCGATGATTCCCCGATACATCCTCATCTCCATCTCTTTGTACTATTCTGTACAGTGATATACCCGTGAGCCAATAATTGGTGCATGGTGGTTTCAAAATTGAAGAGATTTTTGGGTAGGGAGACAAATTTTCTCATCCCATGAAAAAATCACATATCCCGGAATTTTTCCGAGTAATGGGGAAGGTTTCTTAGTCTAAAATACGCATCTCACAAAGCATTGCATTTCTTCATCCAAACACCACGGTAAACATACAATATATTGTAAATAAAAAAATATATTACCGAATAAATTACAGTAGAGTAGGGTCGGGATATATAGAGACTTTATATAACGATCATTTTATCTCGCGGCTACTAAAATTATCAACATTTTCCTATACAGTATATATGCATGGTGATTATTTTTTTTTATTTTGCGAGGGAAATTGTGCAGGAAATATTTCAAACTTATCACTACTACCAAAATTATCAAATTTTTCCAATATATACAGTCATTTCTGCTGCAACGAGTGTTTTGATAACGCGAATTGGCTATAACGCAATTGATGAATAGAAGAACAATATTTGAAAACGTGAAGGCGTGTTGGCTGTAATGCAATTCCACTCGAAATTTTTAAGTGTACTGTCGCTTGGCGCGGGGTTATGCAGTGTTTACAGTTCACGTTCGACATCACATGTTCAATTGGTTCATGTGTTTTGTTTGTGAAGTGTTATTTGATAGGGACTGTATAAATTTTATCCTTTTTTTGCAAATTTAGCTGTTCCCATAAATACTGTATGAAAAAAAAAAAATAAAAATAATGTTTCGCAGTGCGGACTAACAGCGCCTTCTGTTTACATCACACAATCAGTTGAAACACGTGGGTTGTTTTGAAGCGTCCTCAGTGATTTTTGCTTACTATTTCTCCAATTTTGTGGTATTAACTGTGAATATAGAAAAGAAAAATATCTCCAAGAAACGTTCTGGTGATCGCATTCCCGGTGGTGATCGTAAAGAAAGGCAATAACACTTGAAGAGAAGCGTGATGTTATCAACCTCAAAATCACCCATCTCCCCCATCAAGTTATATTCATATTTTTTCAAGGTAAAGTGTTCCATTTACTGTATGATTTCATTATTAGATATGAATGTAACATTTATTTAGACTGTGCTATCCTTTGTGTTAGGCAAACTTCTAAATTTTTATCGATTTCGAGTAATCTGCACCTAACCCTATTTTCTCCATAAGCCCTGTTATTTCTATTGCACGAATTTCTACAACGCGAGGTTTTACAAGAACACAACTATCGCGTTGTAGCAGAACTGACTGTAGTGGTAAATTTATTTACAGTAGACTCACAACTTACGTGAGGTTATGTTCCTGGGACCTCACAAGAAGCCAAAAACCATATAAATTCAGAAACACTCCTAAAAATCCCCTAAATTTCCCCAAAAATAAGAGTTGATTTTTTTTTATCTCTTGTGCAAAATATATGATGTCTACTATGTTCAAATTATTCGCTGTCTTGCAAGGATTTCAGCAATGTAATTTATATTCTGCTAACTTTATAATGTGCCATTTTATGTCAAGTTTAATCACTTTATTGGCCTCCAGAACTTAACCCAATTTTCCCCATTGATTACATGTAATTATATATTGCGATTTAGTATATAGCGAACATCCTTGGACCCTCTCTCACGATATATCCCAACCCTACTGTGATACAGGCAGACCAAATGGTGATATGATGATACAGGATGGCCTGCCTTTGTCCTGTACTATCTCCTGTAACTGGTTTTTCAAACTGTCACTCTCCTCTCCTTCCATGAAGGAAGGATTGTACACGCACTGTATACTGTATATACACCTCTACACACTCGCATTCACTGTCCACTGTGCTATGTACAGTACAGGTGTCGTTCATTTAAGGATGGTGTTGCGTTCTTAAAAAACAAAACCCTAATGTAAAGTGAAATTACGGGTTGACAACCCTTTATCCGAAATTCCGAAAACTGAAAAGCTCTCAAAATCGAAAGTTTTTTGTGATATATATATATATATATATATATATATATATATATATATATATATATATATATATATATATATATATATATATATATATATATATATATATATTAAAAGTCCAAAAATCCGGATGCCAGGAATCCAGACCACCCGAGAATCCGGACTTTTCGAAAACTCAAACTTTTTAAATTTAGCGGGGGCTTTTGTGGGTTATGTGAATGACTGGAGTTGCTTTAAAAAATTAATTTACATAATTCTAAAAATAAAAGTAATTGTAAATTATAGGTAGCTAATTTTGTTAGTTTTGTAATTAGCTTGAACTGAAATGTAAAATTTGAGGCACTCAAACTGTGACAACGTATGTAATTTTGAGTCCTACTCTTTCCATGTACAGAGTACAAGCCCATAATAATGGCCCCTAAAGTAGATAAACTTCGCTGTGTGAAGAGAAAGAAGAACACATTGAAATTTAGTGACAAACTTGAAATAATTAAGAAACTAGAATGTAATGTGAGCAATACTGTTCTAATGGAAACATACAACATGGGAAAGTCTACAATTTATGATATAAAAAAGGCAAAGAATAAAATTCTAGAATTCACAGCTTCTTCTGAGCCTTACATTAAAATTGCTGAAAGAAAAAGTTTACATTGGCCCAAATTAGAAAATCTTGATCAAGTGTTGCACGAATGGTTTTTGTTAAAACGATCAGAAGGTATGGCAATTTCTGGGCCGATGCTTATTGCCAAAGCAAAGTCTTTTAAGGAGCACATGAACATTGAATCAGAGTGCGCATTTAGTGATGGATGGCTTAGGAATTTCCAGACTCGTCATGGTATTAGACAATTTGTTTACATTTTTGTCTAGTGTTGACTGTATTTTTCTTTAAAACTGCTTATTTTGATGAATGAAGCATGCTTTATTTGCTAATGAATAAACTATCAAAATGTACCTGTTCATCTCTTCTTTATTCCTCCTTAAATTTTAATTTTAAAAGTACTGCCTGAGAATCCGGAAAATCTGAAAATCCGGACCGACCCAATCCCCAAGCAGTCCGGATTTTTGGACTTCTACTGTATATGTATATATATATATATATATATATATATATATATATATATATATATATATATATATATATATATATATATATATATATATATATATATATATATACAGTTGGTCCTCTTATTACGCTGTCCCGCATTCCGCGTTTCACCGTTAACGCGGTGCCTTGCCAGAACCTAACATTTTCACATTCCGCGGTCGTGAACCCCATTACGCGGAGAGCGGCTGGCAAGCCGCGCCATTTTTGGATCCAAACCTCCCGCCATCCGCCATGTTGTGTAAGAGGCGCGAAAATGGTGCGCACAAGGTCGCCCAGTCATCAAAACATTACCGAGTTCTTCAACCGCCACCCACTACAGCCGGCCCAAGTCAGTGATAGTGATGATTATAGTGAGGATATGGACTTATATGAACTTTGGGGGGTTTGACAAAGAGGCCCTGCAAGCCTCTGTGGTGGATAGTGATACAATTGATACAAGTGATACAGGTGAGGGCCAATAATCTGCCCTCTGCCTCGGAACCAACCGCCCATCCCTGTGTGCCCAGCCATCTTTTCTACTAATGTAAGTGTTAAAAAACCTAATATTATTGATATTTCTCTTAATTATTAATTGTGTGTGCATGCCATCATAAAGTTAAGATAATATTTTTACTACAACATAGTTGTGTGTCGTCAAAAAGTGGAGTTTGGGGATCGGCCCGGACTCCATTTCAATTAATCCCATATGTTATGTTATTCACTTTACGCGTTTCTCACTTTCCGCGGTACCCTCCGGGTTACATTAACCGCGTAATATGAGGACCAACTGTATATATATATACAGTAGTACCCCGCTTAACGCGGTCAATAAAACCCAGAGGGTACCGTGTTAAGTGAAAACCGCGCTAAGTGAACAACAGAACATATGGGATTAATTCCAATAGAAACTGGCCCCATCCCCAAACTCCACTTTTTCCGACACAATACCTATGTTCTAGTAAAAATAACATCTTAATTTTATGATGGTACATGCACACAATTAATACTTAAGAGAAATAGAGAAATACAGTCGCCAAGTTAATGTCCATTCAAATAATGGACTCAACTCCCTACCCCTCTTCTCACACTACACTCGCTGGCTCTTCCCTCTCTGAGAAATTTTGGGGGGAAAACCATTAAACTTTAATAAATAATACCTCAAACTAAAGTTAGGATAATATAATTGACATTGCTGGATTCCTTGTAAGACCAGGAATATTTTGAATATAAATGTCATAAATTTTGCACAAAAGATAACATATTTACTCAGAGTAAACATTATATCTAAAATTTGTATGTCTAATGCAAAATATATGATGTTTATATTCAAAATGATCATCAAATTGTAAGAATTCCAGCAATGTAAATTATATTCAGGCCGGGTAATTTGTATGAATTTTATGAGCTAAAACAGATATCTTCAGTTAATAAAAAAAAAATATTCTTCAAGACACATCTGTCAATCAAAGTACCCCACCTTGCCTCCCCCCCTCTTCCAGCCGTGCCAGGTGGTCGGTCCGTCCCAACCCTCCCCCCCACCCCCCACCAATCCTCCCTTCAAGAGATGTCGGGTGAAAAAACTAAATTTTAACATTTAGTATTAAATAATACCTCAGATTAAAGTTAGGATAATATAATTGACATTGCTGGATTCCTTGTAAGACCAGGAATATTTTGAATATAAATGTCATATATTTTGCACAAAAGGTAACATATTTACTCAGAGTAAACATTATATCTAAAATTTGTATGTCTAATGCAAAATCTATGATGTTTATATTCAAAATGATTATCAAATTGTAAGAATTCCAGCAATGTAAATTATATTCTGACCGGGTAATTTGTATGAATTTTATGAGCTAAAACAAATATCTTCAGTTATAAAAAAAAATATTCTTCACACAGTAACAGATGGTCGGTCGGTCAGTCGGTCCCTCCCTCCCCCCACCTCCCACCAACCCTCCCTACCAGATGTGCGGGGAAACCCAGAATATTTACCTTTTTAGTAATAAATAATACCTCAAACTAAAGTTAGGATAATATAATTGACATTGCTGGATTCCTTGTAAGACCAGGAATATTTTGAATACAAATGTCATATATTTTGCACAAAAGATAACATATTTACTCAGAGTAAACATTATATCTAAAATTTGTATGTCTAATGCAAAATCTATGATGTTTATATTCAAAATGATCATCATATTGTAAGGATTCCAGGAATGTAAATTATATTCTGGCCGGGTAATTTGTGTGAATTTTATGAGCTAAAACAGGCAGGCAGGCAGGCAGGCAGGAGGGTGGCGGGTGGGGCGAATCTAAAAATAGCGTCTCCAGCCAGACACACTGCGCGTATACGTGGAAAAAACCCGTGTTAAGTGAAAGTTCGGCTCTGGCGAGGCACCACGTATACGTGAAATTTAATCGCACTAAGTGAAACAGCGTTAAGCAGGGTATTACTGGAAATATATATATATATATATATATATATATATATATATATATATATATATATATATATATATATATATATATATATATATATATATATTTAATTTTTAGTCCATATTAACACGCGGACTTTGAACATATAATCAACAACCTCACAAGCCAGGACTCGAAGCCTCGACCTACAGTAATGCATGGGACCAGGGAACGTTACCGACCATACCACAAGAGCACTAAAAGCAGTTGTAGACTATGTGATATTTCACACAAAGCCTGTTCATCGAGCTGATGGCGCCGTGAACCTCTCATTGGGAACTGCCCGTGCTGCTTATGTGGATGTCAGTAGCATTTTACCGAATCCAGCTGGTATGAAACACGAGGTACCATGTATACTTCATTTTTAGTCCATATAACACGGGGACTTTGAACATATATTCAACGACCTCATAAGCCAGGACTCGAACCCTTGACCTAATGCATGTGAAATATCACATAGACTACAACTACTTTTAGTGCTCTTGTGGTATAGGGGGTAACGTTCCCTGGTCCCATGCATTAGGTAGAGGGTTCGAGTTCTGGCTGGTGAGGTCGTTGATTATATATATATATATATATATATATCTATATATATATATATATATATATATATATATATATATATATATATAGATATAGATATAGTAAGCTTTGTCAGATCAAACTATGCCAGTAGAAAAACATACATCTCTAGGGTTATTATTTGTAAAATGTAAGGATGCATTATCGCCTCAGGGACTGTATTAGATACTGCACATGATGTTACTGTCTACTTAAAATGTGTCATCAGTTCTCTGAGCATGAAAGCTTTGGTCTTGGCGGGAGGTGTAGTGATGGGTTGTCAGACCACAGCTTACACCTCAGAAACAGTCCAGACTTGACCCGACATTAGGGGGGTCAAATGTAAGGGTACCCCTCGCAACCACTCAAGGAGTTACAAATCAACTGGCTCCCCTCCCATGTCACACGGCCCCAACAAACATGTAAGAAGGCACCGGCCGATTCTCTCAATATACACAATAACCTACACCGCAGAAGAAGTCCAGACCTGACCTCACATTAGCCAGGTCAAATGTAACCCTCGAACCCAAGTCAAGGGGCCACAAATCAACCAGGGCCTCTCATGTCACACGGCCCCATCTGAAGATTTCTACAGAATATACAACTTATAGTCTCTGAAAAAGTCCAGACCTGACCTTACATTAGCGAGGGCAAATGTAAGGAGACCCTTCGCCGCCGCCCCGATCAGCTCAACCTGATGGCTGGTCTCCCAATATATAGGACGTCCTAGTCCTCCCTCTGCCCAGAGAGAGAGAGAGAGAGAGAGAGAGAGAGAGAGAGAGAGAGAGAGAGAGAGAGAGAGAGAGTGTGTGTCTTGTAAGGAGGAAGGGCCAGCTACTACACCACCAGGCCCGCTCGAGAGGAGTCAGAGAGGACCGGAGGCAGTCGCCTCCTGTCAGGACCGAGACTTCCCTCCGGCGCCCAGCTAAGCAGTCTCCCATAGAGACAACCCAGGACCACCTGCTAGGCCTCCCCTAGGTCACGTGAGTTTTTGTCAGAGTTTTCCATGGGATGAGTTACTTAAGTGGGAAGTGTATTCATTTCATGTTCGTGTCCGAGAATTAGAGTGTCTAGTAACGTAATATAATGTCCTAGTAACTTCAATAGAAGGTGTTATTAATGTGTCCATGTCATGTTCGTAATTAATAAAGAGTTGTAACGAAGCAGTGTTTGAGAAGATCGCCCTTAAGACGTAATAGATGTGTATTGACGTATAAGATAAGATAAGTGTAAGTCCAGAGAGTAAATAACTATCATGGCCACGCTACCAAAATCTTCCTCTCTTTTATACTCTCTTACTAAATATTCTTCCTATATATATGTAATCTTCTTCATATATATATATATATATATATATATATATATATATATATATATATATATATATATAAATATATATATATATATATATATATATATATATATATATATATATATATATATATATATATATATATATATATATTACCCCGCCTAACGCGGTTTCACTTAGCGCGTTTTACCATATACGCGGTGCCTCGCCAGAGCTGAACTTTCACTTAACGTGGGTTTTTTCCACAAATACGCGGTGAGTGTCCGGCTCGAGAGGCTATTTTTAGATTTGCCCCACCCGCCACCCGTCCGCCTGCCTGCCTGTGCTCCTCGCCTCTCCCTCCTTCTCCCTCCGCTTGGGCAAGCTGAGCGGTAAGGTTGCACAGTGTGTGTCATATGACGTATCGGACTGTGATTGGCCATGCATCCCTACCCCCCTCTGCTGCTAGCTGTAATTGGCTTAAAGTATTATGACGTGACCACCCGGGGGAGGGAGGGAGGGAGGAAAGACGACGCTTGACCTAGCCGCGGCAGTTTCATCCCTCAAGGCCACACCGTGTAAACGCGCATCCATTGTTCCGTAAAATGGCTTCCGCCGGACCACCACCGCCACCAGAGAGAGACCTTTCCTTACCTGGACCCAGCAGCACTAAGCCAAAGAAGACACGACGTTCCTTAAGCTACAAGGTGAAGTACCAGATTATTCAAGATTTGGAGAAAGGAACACGGCAAGTTGATCTCGCGCGCCAGCATGGCGTCAACGAATCTACGATTCGCACGATCAAGAAGGATGCAGCCAAGATCAAAGAGCACATGAAAATCACAAAGTCTGCAGGTGCTTCATCGATCAGGTATTGCCAGAACAGGGTGCTGGCAAAAGTGGAAAATTTGCTGGTGAGTTATTTGATTCGTCAGGCGCGACGCAACATGGCGGTGGACACGCGCTCAGTGCAGGAGTACGCACGTGAGCTATATGCAGCAGTGTCACGTAAGCTGGGAATTGCAGAGCCCAAACCCTTCAATGCTTCCTCTGGTTGGCTGCATAGGTTTAAGAAGAGGAACAAGATCACCAACATCAACATTGGTGGTGAGGAAGCGAGTGCTGACCGTGTGGCGGCTAGAGATTTTCCTCCGTTCTTACGTGAGATTATGGAGGAAGGACAGTACACCGATGACCAAGTGTTTAACATGGACGAATCTGGTCTTTTCTGGAAAAAGCTACCGTCCAAGACCTTTGTTGTAAAGAATGCCAGCAAGATTCGGGGCCGGAAGATGCAGAAGGAACGCATCACCGTCCTGTTTACCACCAATGCCTCCGGTACCTGTAAACCAAAGTTATCGGTGATTCACACAGCCCGCAAGCCGCACGCCTTAAAGAATATGGACATGAACAAGCTTAATGTCCACTGGCTAACCGCACGTAAGGCGTGGATGTCCTCTTCTCTGTCCCTCTTCTGGTTTGACAACTGTTTTGTTCCTGACATGAAGAAATTCTGGGAGCAACAGAATGTTCCATTCAATATTTTGTTGCTCCTTGACAACGCACCTGGACACTCGCCCCTACTTATGGATCGTCACCCCAACGTAAAAGTGGTCTTCCTTCCTCCCAACACTACGTCATTAATCCAGCCCATGGACCAGGAGTTGATTTGCAATGTGAAAGCTGCGTACTCTGCAAAGAAGTTCAAGCTCCTGAACGACTCTACCAACACCAAGGATGAGTTGCGTATGCTGGGTGACACCGACAGCGAGAGTAAAAGCGACGAGGACAAGGAACAAGAGGTGGCGACTCAAGAACTTCTCGTCAAACAATTTTGGAAGAAGTTTAACGTCAAACAAGCTGTAAACTTCTTGGTGGAGGCATAGGATCTGCTGACTATTGCCACGATTCGTCACGCATGGAGACATGTGTTGCATGGCATACCAGCTGAGAAGAGGAGTGAACCTGTGACTGGTGAGGTTCAGACTGTTGCAGTAGCAGTGGACCTTGCCAGAGAAGCTGCGCTCAATATTACAGCTGAAGGCTTCTCCGAGGCCACCAACGAAGACATCCTGGAGGTGATCAGAGATCCTGAAGTGACTGCCGACAAGATGTTGGAAGAAGAACATGCCAGTGAAGAGGAGGAAGAAGGTGCGTCATTCTCCGAAGAACACAGTTTAAGTCATAGTGATATTAAGCGTGCCATAGAGTGTGCAGAGAAAATGAAGTCCTTCCTTTCCCGCGACAATGACGATGACCGCTATGAAGTCTTCCATACCCGGCTGGTGCAGGCTATGGAGCCGTACATCACGGTGTACCAAGACAACATAAACACCAGCCGTCAAAAAAGCATAACCGAGTTCTTCGCCCGCAACCCACCACAGCCAGCCCAAGCCAGTGATAGTGACAGAGGTAGAGACAGTGAAGATGACTTTGAGGGATTTGTCAGGGAGGCCATAACAACTGTGGGTGACAGTGATAGTGACTCACCTGAGGGCCAGTAGCCTGCCCTCTGCCTCGGAACCAGCCTCCATCCCTGTACGCCGACCACATCTCTTCTACTACCGTAAATGTTCCACCTAAGTTTTAGTTTTTCTAACCTAACCTTTATTTTTCCTATGTTAACCTTTATTTTTCCTAACCTAACCTCTTCTATATTACTTGTTTTTTCATACCATCATAAAGTTAAGATAAATTTTTTATTACAACATAGTTATGTGTCGTCAAAAAGTGGAGTTTGGGGGTCGGGCCGGTTTCTATTGGAATTAATCCCATATGTTCTGTTGTTCACTTAACGCGGTTTTCACTTAACACGGTACCCTCTGGGTTTTATTGACCGCGTTAAGTGGGGTACAACTGTATATATATATATATATATATATATATATATATATATATATATATATATATATATACATACTTCATTTTTAGTCCATTTAACACGCGGACTTTGAACATACAATCAACGACCTCACCAGCAAGGAATCGAACCCTCGACCTACTGGGTGTGACTAGGGAACGCTTACCGGCTAGGCCACAAGGCCGGTAAGCATTCCCTAGTCACACCCAGTAGGTCGAGGGTTCGATTCCTTGCTGGTGAGGTCGTTGATTGTATATATATATATATATATATATATATATATATATATATATATATATATATATATATATATATATATAACGGGGATTAGGCCACCCGGACATAGATCACTGACCCACATCAGGGCATTGGGGGGGGGGGGGGGGCGAAAATGTAAAAGTAATTAAAAATAATTATTAATAATAAATAAAAAATTTAATAAAAATACACCAAAATAAAATAATAATGATAACAATAATAATACACCTAGACCCCGACTTACGACGGGGTTAGGGACCCAAATCCAGGTCGTAAGTCCGACATAGGTATAAAAAAAAAAAAAAAAAAAAAAAAAAAAAAAAAAAAAAAAAAATTTTTTTTTAATAAAAAATCTACATTGAAATACAGTACAGTAAAAGTAATGAATAATGATGAATGGATACAGTACAGTGAAAGTAATAAATAATAAGGAATGGATACAGTGTGACTGAGCACTTAACCTTTAATGTAGTCAGCTGAATGCACATGGGGCCCCCATAATTTTCTAATTATACATGGAGACTACAGTAACTGGAAACGTTTCGGTATGGAAAATGCGTGTGTCATTTTAAATATTTTTTTTTTTTTTTTTTTTTTTTTTTTTTTTTTTTTTTTTATCTATATCTGAGGCGGTCGTAAGTCCCGACGGTCGTAAGTCGGGGTCTAGGTGTATTAATAATAATAAAATATAAAAATAAAATTAATAATAATAACAATAATACTGTAATAATAAAATAATAATCATAATAATAATACAGGTTGTACCTCTCTAGTCCAGCAACCTCGGGACCTGACCAGTGCCGGACCATGGAAATTCACCCTTTTCCTGGATAGATAGTGACTTGTGCTTATGCTTGGAAGCACTAGCAACACTTTCTCTGCATCATGGTCTCTTTGAAGACATATTGAAGGGTTAAATGTCGTATAGTAGCTTCTCAAATTTCGCGAGTTTTTAATTCAACGTATTTTATTGGAACACACAAAAAAAAAAAATAAAAATTTTGACGGCGGAAACTTGAATTTCGACGGGTTTGAACGGCCCGCCAACGTGCAGATGACGTGCATAATCGTGTAAACGGTCATTTCTCTTATGTAGAAAAGATTCATTATTGTTTATTACTGAATGTCTTTTTATTGAATTAATGTTTATGTGTGCAAAATGAGCAATACAATTCATTAATAATACGTAGAATATTAAAACACACAAGGAAATGACACAGCATTGTTTTCGTTGATTACAAAACCAGTGACTGACTGGTTCTATATATAAAACTGAAGAAAATAAGACCTTAGTTGTAGCTGTAGTAAAATTAATATGGTTGTTTTAAGTAATGTTATTTAATGTTACTAAATAGAACAATAGAAGTAGCTAACGATAATGGTAAAGAAAAAAGAGAGATCGCGTATGTAAGTGCGCATGCGCACACGTGAAAACATACCGTCATTACTTTACATAAGAATATGAAAGCAACACTTATTTACTGTTCATATATATATTAATTAATGTTTCTGAATTTTTTTTTTATTGAATTAATGTTTGTGTGCAAAATTAACAATACAATTTATTAATAATACGTGGAATATTAAAACACACGAGAAGACAAGACGGCTGCCGGCATTGTTTATGTTAAAGCTTACAAAACCAGTGACTGATTGGTTCTACATATAAAACTGAAGAAAATAAGACCCTGATTTTAGCTGTAGTAAAATTAATGTAAAAAAATTAATATGGTTGCTTGAAGTACCTGTAGTGTTATTTAATGTTAATAAATGGAACAATATAAGTCGCTAACCATTAATGGTAAAAAAAAAAGTGAGTGCGCGTATGTGAAAACATATCGTCATTACTCTACATAAGAATATGAAAGCAACACTTATTTACTGCTCATAAGGGTTAAATGTTGTACTCTGGAGAGAGAGAGAGAGAGAGAGAGAGAGAGAGAGAGAGAGAGAGAGAGAGAGAGAGCCGAACTGCCGGATGTAAACAAACCTTAATTTCCCGCGGCTTTGTTGTTGTTTTTTTACGGGGATTAGCCCACCTGGGCATAGGTCACTGACCAACATTGGGGCCTGAGGGGCAAAAATTTAATACTCCTGTAATAATAATAATAATTCGGATAAAAAAAAACTGCCTATCTACCTATTGGACAAACTAAAATCGTTCCGGACCACGGGAGTTTCAGGACCACAGAATGCCGGACTAGAGGTACAACCTGTAATAATAATAATAATAAAGAAATACAAGAATGAAAAAAGATCAAAAGTGAGAAACATGACCTAGACCTATGAATTATTTTTATTATTATAATTTTTATTATATTTTCGCCACCCAGGCCCTGATGTGGGTCAGTCATCTATGCCCGGGTGTGCTAAAAAAAAAAACAAAAAAAAAAACTAACCATTCTGAAAACCAAAAAATTCTTAAATCCAAAATGTCCCTGGCCCCAAGGATTTCGGATAAGGGATTGTCAACTCGAACAACAAAACACAGAGAGCAAACAACAGGTTCAAACAGCAGGGTGGTAAACACAGAGTACACTATATGTTGTAATCCAGATTTAATGAAATCCGATATAACAAACTCTTGATTTAGCGAAGGCATTTTTTCCGTTATTTTTCTCTCAATTTAGCGAACTTGTTCGCTAAATCGCGATTAATCCGTAATACGCTCACACCTAAAGAGATGCCTCAGACACATGATACAGTAAAACCTAATTCAGCCTATGGCGAATGTACTAAATATATAAAAATGTTAAGTAATATCTCCTGTCATGGGTTGTGTTGGACCTCCTGCCCTCTCCATCCCAAATGTTTGTTTAGGTAGAGATAAGGTACCAGGCCAGCCGATAAGGGGAAGCCAGTGAGACAGTGTTGTACTGATCATCATTTCACGCCTCAAAAACCACATTTGAGTCAGTGGGCTTTAGACCTTGGGTGAGAGTAGACCTCCTGCTCCGCGGATAGAACAGAGGCCATACAGTCCTACCAGTGCTACGAGTCTGTGTGTGCAAATCCCCGAGATTGTTGTTAAGTCCAGTGACAAGTTAACGCATCCTGTAAAGGAAGTGATCACTGGTGAGGGCCTGTTTGCTACAAGAGCACTCCAGGCCGGCCTAATAGATCTAAACGATTAATTCCCCAGGTTGACAAACTCTCCCTTATAACTTACGGTACTGTGGCGCGAATGTGAGTGACTGATCTATTCATGCAAATTATAAGTCCAGTGTATGGAATTGTGCCAAATAAATGTAAGTGCAATCATCTGCCCATATCTGTGACCCCTCTATTATTATTATTACCAAGGGTAATGACTGATTGGTTATAACAAAGTAAAATCAATAACTTAAATGGATTCTGGAAATTAATGGAATTCATTAAATCATCATTTATCAAGTACGCAACGCATTGAATGCCGGAAGCAGAGTGAAATTCTACGTAGTGATACACCATAATCTCCTGGGTGAGTAATCAGTGTGAAGGTATCTGAGTTCTACAGTAAGAAAACCGCTTTCTTGCATTTAAAACGTTACACTTCCGTTAGCCGGAATCCCTCAAACCCAGAACTCATCAATAGCCGGCATTTAAATTTGCTCAGAATTTTTCCGTAAAATTCCATAAATTCAGGGTTTGGGAAACAATTACAGGGTTGAAACTCAAGATAACTGTCTGAAATTACTAAACAAATCCCCACAAAAATATGAAAATATTCTTCACATTTTTTTTTCGAACGTGGGAGCAAGTTCCGATTATGAAATAAAGTGCAAATTACCTGAAAAATCTGAGATAATGATGAAAAAATATCTCCAAACCTTTTTGCTCCGGCCTAGGGACAAAGATTTCGGGCATCAGGAAAGATTGCATCAAGCTTAGCTGCTTCCTCACATGCTGGGCGCATGGGTTCGGAAAACCACATGGGTAATGGTGCAATTTTTTCACTGTGGGTTTAGGAATAAAATTCAGAGGATGAAATAAAGCAATATCAGGAGAAAATGGCAAAAAAATATCTCCACACTTTTCTGGTCTCAGTCTGGGAGCAAAGATTCTTGGTAAATGATAAAATATTGTGTCATGCTCCCGGGTCCCCTGTGTGTGGGTGGCAGGAGACAGAGGACACACATGGGATAACTTAGGTTGTAGGCTGGAGTGCTACGATTGGCTAATGCTGTCATGTGACCTCATGGGACATCTGTAATTAACCATTGACTGATGCATCTTGTAGATGACCCTCTCACCTCAGGATAACCTCAGGATAGGCTTAGTGCATAATACTTTGTCACCAGCCCCCCAACAAGGTTCATCTATTGCTTGCTCCTGTTATTTGTACAGTTTGTTGTGCAGTACTGCACAACTGCTGTACATAGGACACAATTAACTTACAACACAGCATTTAAGCAGTGTTAAGACATCAACAGTGTTTTCAATGTGTAATTTTACATTGTTAATTAACATTGTGTGAACACCATACATATGCTAATGCGCATAGCGGTGGACAGTGTTTGTGTACTTTAGCATCGTGTGCAGTATAATTTTTGTGTGTACTGTACTGTGTTTACGTGTACTACAATGCCAAAAGCTACAGAGAAAACCTGTGGCACCAAGGGTTGAAGAGAAGCCCAGATGAAGCAGTGTAAGATCGGCGACTACTTCTCTAGGGCCCTAGGTGTCCTAATGCTGCCTACTCTACCAGCTGTCTCCCAAGTACCAGTGGTGGCAGTGTTTCTGGCCCCAGCCCACAATGTCAGAGATAGCAGACCTACTACTAAGTCCATCACCACCACCTGTATCATCAACACCACCACATGACTCGTTATCACCACGACCCAGCACTTCATCAGCGGTGGAAATTATCCATGTCACTCCTGACTTGCCTCTGTCATCCATGGAAGGAGAGGAGAGTGACAGTTAACACCTTCTGCCTGCCTGCATCACAAGCTTAAAACGACAGCATCTGTTGGTGTGTAATGTACTTTATACTCTGTACATTATTCGACAATTTCCTACTCTTGTGACAAGGCGAGAGGTGAGGAGGCAGGTAGTGAGGTGATGAGGTAGGTGGTGAGGTAATGAGGAGGGTGGTGAGGTGACATACCCAGAAACTTACACAGTACACACATTAACAGCACTACTAAACCATTGTTTTATAACATTTTTATTTGTAATTTCAATTTTAAAATTATTTAATATGTGATGGCTTGATTTGGCTACTTTTGCACTTAAGACAACTACAGTATACTCTTGATTTAACAGAATCCAATATTAGGAACTCTCGATTTAGTGAACTAGTTCGCTAAATCGAGATTAATTCTGTTAATACGCTCACATCTATGAAGACACCTCAGGTCACATGATGCATTATTCACGGCTTACCTAAAACTTGGGGGTTTGGTGTGTATTTTCATTTTTTCTATTATTTCCAATTGATAGCCACACTCTTTTGACTTTCTCCCCCACACCACTTCCTTTCTGAGACTTCTGAGAGACTTTTGGCATGATGTCTAAGCACAGTAGTTAGTTGACCGAGAGGTAGCAGAGAACAACACATGCAGTGGCAGCAGGACACAGACTGAGTGGATGTAAACAAACCTCACGCACCAAGTGGCACATTTGGCATGGAATATAACGGAATCACGCTAGATTTAGTGAAGTATTGAGCAATGACAACAACGGCGCCTAAGATGGCAAGTGCTGGCAACAATATTGGAGATAATGATGTAAACAAGAATAATAATATACTACAGCACAATAGCTCATCTGGGACTAAGTGTGGGATTTTGGGAGGAAAATTAATTATTTTTCAATTACATTTTATTTATGAGGCACCAAATGAACCTTAATAATATGGGAATTATGGTGAATTGCATACTGTTGTAATAAAGGGATCACAGGCAGCCGAGCTGGAGGAAGTAAGTTGTTTTGTAGCGACTCAAGAATAACTACACACTGTTCTTTACTTGTATTTAAATTGTTATAGATTAATGTAATGTAACTGTTGTTGAGTCGGCTGAACTTGGTTCGAGAGTTGAGCCGAGACAGCTTCATTTAGTCAACCAGCATATATACTCGTGGGTGGCCTTGAAACACTCGCTCTCGCTCAGTGCTTGAGCACAGTTCTCCTCGCCACACAAATAAACTTGCAATCGTAGCCTGAGTTTTCTTCCTGGACCCAGTGCTACAGTTTTTTCTCCTTCCTCTCCATGGCTATACACCAATTGTAAATTTGTACAGTACAGTGATCCCTCGGTTAACGAACGCCTCAGTTAATGAAATTTCGGTTAACGAACTGCCTTCCATAAGAATCTTCAGTTCGGTTAACGAACAAAAATTCGGTTAACGAATTTCTTACGAACCGACCTCAACATGTTTTCGCTTGCACTGGCCGGGCAACCAGCTTTAGTATCAGTCCGCCAATACATTAATCGGTTCTAGGGCTTAAATTCTTTACTATTTTAGTAAATATCAAGAAGTTTAAACTATTCAATAATTTTAAACGTTTAATATTCAGTTTTTTAGTCATTTTAACAATTATTGAACATAATTGAAGGTAAAGTGACTAGTTTAATGTGCACCATCCAGCCTCTTAACACAGCTAACAGGACTTAGTCTCTCTCTGTTTTCACTGGAGGTAACATCTTGCTTGAGACTTTCTTCAACTAAATGCTTTTTTTCTGTGTTTCCAAGCAAATTATTGGTCATTTAGAAATATATTTTACATATTGACAATATATAATGCGGTGCAGTGTTGATTTAAAGAAAATAATCTTGAAATACACCAAGAGAACTAAAATTTTATGGGTGAAATGGTGCCATGGGGTGACTTCTCTTCCACCCCAATGCCTTCTCTTCTTCCTTCTCCTCCACCCCATTCTAATTCCCATCATCATCATCATCATCACCCAGGAGCCTTCTACACACAAACCTCAAAGTAAGTGAACTTTTGTACCATTTTTGTTGAATTTAGGCAATTTTCGGTGAGCTGGAACCAATTACCCAAAAACCCATTGAAACAATGGTTTCGGTTAACGAACTTTTCGGTTAACGAACAACCTGCTGGAACGGATTGAGTTCGTTAACCGAGGGACCACTGTACAGTATCTTTATATAATTCATAAATTATTCCTATAATTCATTCGTCAGTAAATTTACGAGGAAACCAGATGGAGTTGTTTGATTTATTTCATTTTACCACAGATGTTCTTATTATACAAATTATACATGATATTTTTTCTTTTATTTATTACCTGTACTGTATCCCTTCAACATTACATTACATAACATGATAAAAGACAGTCTGTAGTAAGAAGGAGAGTAGTGGTGGTGTGAGGGGGGAAGAAACCTTTGGAGGGAGAAACTGAGACTCAACTCCCCAAAAGGTTAGTCTCTCACCCCTGCCATTCCTACTGTAACTCAAATTTTACTTTGTTTTTGTTTTGTTATTTATTAATTAATAAAGATACGTTACTGTAATAATCTGTGCTTATTAATACCTGTACCCTTTACATACAGTTCAATACTTATTTTTATAATGCATCAGTACTGTAGTGATTAACTAAAAGTGAAAAATTTGGTTATGGCTAATCCAAACTACCACCCCCTCCTCCCAGTAGAGAGGTCTGGGTTAAAAAATTGCCTTATTATTTGGTTTGTCATGTAATTTTCATGTCAAATTACTAATTATATATCATATTTTTTCTATCGGTATTAGGTCGTAGGCAGCTACCAAACAAGGAGGTACAGGTACTGCTACCTGGGAAGATAATGGAATATAATGTGTTGTCTAAAGGTAGACCCTGCTGCCATATGGCATCATGAAAATTGTGACCAAGTCCCAGGTTGATGATCTGTCTTTCTGCCTCATGTACAGTCATCCCTTGGTTATAGCGCACTTGGTTATCGCAGTTTTCGTTATCACACCTCCATCAAAATCTGCACATCTGCTGTTATAGTGCATTTTTCAAGCCGAGAATTTCGTTATCACGCAGTTGCCTCCAGGTGTATTGTTACCCCCTTGCTTCACCTACATCTATTGAGGATTAAATCTTTCACCTACAAATTGACAATAACACATTTGCTGTAATCAGACATATCTAAGTTGCCTCAACATCTGCAATCACAGTTGCAATTTCAAATTCTGTGTCATTACTAAGGAATAACAAAGTCTCGGGTGCACTCTAAGACTGAGAGAAAACGGAAGACTCAGGCGTCTTGAAGTGAAGAGAAACGGACTCCTCAGATGGGGGACACAAATAAAGAAAGCATAGCTATATGTTTTGTGGACTACAGTATTGAGCATACCCTTTTCATTACTTTGTAATACACCTAGCCATGCCTATGTGTGTTTCTGATACTTACCATAACACTATATATATATTTAGTGGGTCTAAATGGTCATAAAATAGAAAAATTGGGGTTGGGTCTTGGGTGCCTGGAACCAAGTACCCGGTAGAATAAATCCCAGAGCTTCTGTGCTTTTGTTATTGCGTTTTTCGTTATCACGCACTCGGCGGGGTCTCAATTAGGCGTGATAACCAAGGGATGACTGTACACACAATTGCAGGGTCTCAATTGTTTCTCTTACTACTGACAACACAACATACATACAGTATTACCCCGCTTTATGTGGTTTTTATTTTCGCGTTTCCACGTTTATGCGGTACCCTGCCAGACCCGGAATGTTCACTTTACGCGGTGCATGTACTCTTTTACTCGGCGAGCGGTTGGCGGTCATCTCGAGCCGCGCCATTTTTGGATTCAAACCTCCCGCCAGGTTGGGTAAGCGAAGCGAGTAGGTTGCACAGTGTATGTCTTTGTTGTGTTATTTGTGACGTCATGTGACGTATCTGACTGTGATTGGGCCAAGCATCCTTACCTCCCTCCCCCGCTAGCTGTGATTGGTTTAATGTAATATGAAATGGCTCCCCCGTGGGAGCGATGAAGCCTGTTGACCTACCCATGTCAGTTACACCCCTCCCGGCTACATCGTGTATATTGGTATCTATTGTTCCATAAGAATGGCTGCCACCGGACCACCACCACCACCACAAAGAAACCTTGCATTTCCTGGACCCAGCCGCCCTAAGCCAAAGAAGATACGACGTGCACCTAAGCTACGAAATTAAATACAAGATCATCCAAGAGTTGGAGAAAGGAACAAGACAGGTTGATTTGGCGCGCCAGCAAGGTGTGAACGAATCTACGATCCGGACAATCAAGAAGGATGCAGCCAAGATAAAAGAACACGAACATCATAAAGTCTACAGGTGCTTCAATGATCAAGTATTGCCACAACAAGGTGCGTCTCAAGATGGAGAAATTACTTGTGAGCTACTTGATTCGTCAGGCAAGACAGAACATAGCGGTCGAGACACGCTCAGTTCAGGAGTACGCACGTGAACTGTAAGCAGCAGTGTCACGTAAGATGGAAATTGCAGAGCCCAAACCCTTCAATGCTTCCTCTGGGTGGATGCAGAGGTTTAAGAAGAGGAACAAGATCACCAGCATTAACATTGGTGGTGAAGAAGCTAGTGCTGACCGTGTTGCGGCTAGGGATTTTCCTCCGTTTTTACGCGAGATTATGGAGGAAGGACAGTACACCGACGACCAGGTGTTCAACATGGACGAATCTGGTCTCTTTTGGAAAAAGCTACCTTCCAAGACCTTCGTTGTCATGACTGCCAGCAAGTGTCGGGGCCGGAAGTTGCAGAAGGAGCACATCACCGTCCTCTTTACCACCAATGCCTCCGGTACCTGCAAGCTCAAGTTATTGGTGACCCACACAGCACGCAAGCTGCACGCCTACAAGAACATGGACATGACCAAGCTAAATGTCCACTGGCTGACCGCATGTAAGGCGTGGATGTTCTCTACTCTGACACTCTCCTAGTTTGAAGACTGTTTCGTTCCCGACATGAAGAAATTCTGTGAGCAACAGAATGCTCCATTCAAGATTTTGTTGCTGCTTGACAATGCACCAGGACACTCGCCCCTACTGTTGGCTCGTCACCTCAACGTAAAAGTGGTCTTCCTTCCTCCCAACACTACGTCATTAATCCCGCCCATGGACCAAGAATTAATCTGCAATGTGAAAGCTGCATACGCTGCAAAGAAGTTTAAGCTCCTGAAAGACTGTACCAACACCAAGGATGAGTTGCGTAAACTGGGTGACACTGATAGAGAGAGCAAAAGCGACGAGGAACAACAGTTGGCAGAGCAAAAAGTACTTGTGAAACATTTTTGGAGGAAATTCAACGTCAAGAAAGCTGTGGACTTCTTGAGGGAAGCATGGGATCAGCTGTCTGTAGCAACGGTTCGTCAGGCATGGAGACATGTGTTGCAAGGTATCCCGGGTGGGAAGCAGAGTCAATCTGTGACTGGTGAGGTTCAGACTGTTGCAGTAGCAGTGGACCTTGCCAGAGAAGCTGCGCAGATTGTTACAGCTAAAGGCTTCACCGAGACCACCAACGACGACATTATGGAGGTGATAAGGAATCCTTATGTGACTGCCGACGAGATGTTAGAAGATGATGACATCAGTGAAGAGGCAGGTGGTGCGTCATCCCAAGAAGAATGCAAGTTATTGCATGGTAATGTAAGGAGTGTCATCGAGTGTGTAGAGAAACTGAAGCTCCTCCTTTCCGACGACCCTGACGATAACCGGTATGAAGTCTTCACTACCCAGCTGTTGCAGATTATGGACCCCTACATCAAGGAGTATCACGACAACATCAATACTAGCTGTCAGCAAAGCATTACCGAGTTCTTCGCCCATAACCCACCACAGCCAGCCCAAGCCAGTGATAGTGACAGAGACAGTGATGGTAACTTTGAGGGATTTGTAAGGGAGGCCCTGATAAGTGTGGATGACAGTGATGGTGACTCACCTGAGGGCCAGTAGCCTGCCCTCTGCCTCGGAACCAGCTTCCATTCCCGTACGCCGACCCATCTCTTCAACTAACATAAGTGTTAAATCTAACCTTGATTTTTTCTAACCTAACCTGCAGTATATTATTCTCTTATTGATATTTCTCTTCTATATTATGTGTGTGTGCATACCATCATAAAGTTAAGATGTTATTTTAACTAAAACGTACGTATTGTGTTGGGAAAAAGTGGAGTTTGGGGGTCGGTCCAGTCTCCATTTCAATTAATCCCATATGTTCTGTTGTTCACTTTATGCGTTTCCCGCTTTACGCGAGCCTCCGTGGGTTCAATTGACCGACCACGTAAAGCGAGGTATCACTGTATATTATTTCTTACTCTTGATATTTTTTTTTTAATTTTTGTATTTATTTACGGCTCTATTATTATTATTATTATTATTTATGATTTCTAAAAAAATTTATTATTATTATTTTCTTTTATTATAAATATTATTTATTTTTATATAAATTTTTTATTAATGTCATGACTATCATCATCATAATTATTATTATTATTTTATTATACCCCCCCCGGCCTTGATGCGGGCCATTAAAAATGACCTGTGCCCGGGTGGGCTAATGCCCGTTGTTACGAACCACGCCACCAATTGTCATGATCTACCTACCCAGCACTACGAACCACGCCATCTATTGTCCTGATCTGCCTACCCAGCACCACGAGCAATGCCATCTAGGGACGAAACCCGATTATGACTACTCTTAGTTACCACTCCGGGGTTTCCCTTCTCCATATCCTGGTTGTTGCGTCACCTCCTCAAAGTCTTCTTCGTCAGCTCCAGTTCGAGGAGAGTTCAGTTCACTCTGGGAAGTGACCACAGGATCACCTATCCTGGAAACCTACGGCACAGTGACTACCTACCGTCTTCTACAATACTCAGCCTTACTCGTCAGCCATCTCAGCTCCGCACTTAAGTATTTGTAATCTTATATTGCCTCCCACCTCCACCTTGCTTCACGATTGTTTTATGTTGCATAAATATGTATATGCTGTTAAGGTTAAGTATGGTTAAGGGTAAATTATAGAAAGCTGAATATTTTGTTAAGGAATTTATGGTACTTTATTATACACAACAAAAACTCGCATCCTTTGTCTACCCTTTTATAGTCCGATTGTCTTTGTTTTTATATTATTGTTACCTGTTGGGATCTGGGTAGACTTTTAACTATATTCTAAATCCCCAACTCGTAACACCGACTTACGACCGCCGCAGAATTTTTATTAATTTTTTTTTTTTTTTTTTTTTTTTTCAAATGACACACGCATTTTCTAAACCGAAACGTTTCCAGTTAATGTAGTCTCCATGTATAATTAGAAAATTATGGGGGCCCCATGTGCATTCAGCTGACTACATTAAAGGTAAGTGTTGTCACACTGTATCCATTCCTCATTATTTATTACTTTTACAGTACTGTATTTCATTGTAGATTTTTTATTAAAAAAAAAAAAAAAAAAAAAAAAAAAAAAAAAAAAAAAAAAAAAAAAAAATGTGTCTATGTCGGACTTACGACCTGGATTTGGGTCCTTAACCCCGTCGTAAGTCGGGGTCTAGCTGTATATATATACAGTCATGCGCTGGTTAACGTCCTAGATACGTTCTTGGAAACATGACGTTAACTGAAATGGACGTTGTCCGATCATCACATAAACTTTATATTTATACTTACGTGTATGTGGAATACTATATACTTACAGGTACATATACACTTTTATTCTTAAATCACTACTTTAATGTGATACAGGTGATTAATTTTTATCTCTTGTGCAAAATACATGACGTTTATATTAAAATTATTCACTGTTTTACAAGGATTACAGCAACGCCGAGCAGATGGGGGAGAGAGAGGGAGGGAGGGAGCGAGGAGGCGTGGGGGGGAGGGGAGGTAGTACGTTTGACAGTTGGCACAGGCCCAGGTCTAACGCGTGTATATTTATCAGTTCTTAGGTGACTAAGCTTCTCTCTTATAAAAAGCCAGTGAAATGACCTGGGTGAATGTGATTAACATAGCTGGGATTCTTGTAACATACTGATTAATTTGAATATAAACATGCTATAATTTGCACTAGACAAAACAATTTTAGTACCGTAATCAAATTAGTACATGTGCACTCCAGCTTTGCACTGAAGTCATTTATTTCTATTACGTTTCTTTTAGTATGGTGTGTGCATGTAAATGGATGAAAATAAATGAAGAAATCTATGTAAATCTACCCAAAAATACAGTTGAAAAACTTTTTTATAAAATGTACTACAGTACTGTACTTAATGTACAACAATTTTTATCTCTTGAGCAAAATACATGATGTTTATATTAAAATGATTGGCTGTCTTGCAAGGATTCCAGCAATGGAAATTATAATCTCCCAACTTTAGTCTGAGATAATATATAAGATAAAAACTGTAAGCCTAAAAGCCTGGCTGGGAGGGAGGGAAGGAGGGAGGGAGCCAGCCACGCCACCCAGCGAGGGGTTGGGGGGGGGGGTTGAGGTGATAAGTTTCAGGCGAAGGTCTCTGTGTGTTTATTTAACAGTCCTACTAAGCTTCTCTCATTTTAAAATGCCAGTGATATGACCTAGGAAAATATAATTAACATAGCTGGGATTCTTGTAAGATATTTATTTATTTGAATATAAACATGTTGTAATTCGCACTAGACATAACAATTTTAGTACCGTAATCAAATTAGTACATGTGCATTCCAGCTTTGCACTAAGGTCATTTATTTCTTTTACTATGGTGTGTGCATGTAAATGGATGAAAATAAATAAAGAAATTTATGTAAATCTACCCAAAAATAGAGTTGTAAAACTTTTTATAAAATGTAGTACAGTATTGTACACTATGTACTACATTTTTTATATCTTGAGCAAAATATATGATGCTTATATTCAAATTAATCTCTGTCTTGCAAGGATTTCAGCAATGTAAATTATATTATCCTAACTTTAGTCTGAGATATTATATAAAATAAACATAAAGAAATCACCAGGGTGGGAAGAGGGGGCGGGAGGTGAGGTGACAGAATGTCTGGCGTTTGTTTGTATATTTATTTATTTGAGATAAGATTTGACCGTTGGCGCTGAAGGCCTGCCTGCGTGTTTATTTATCATTACTTAAGAGTGATTAAGCTCTTCTCATAATTTGCCACCCAAACGACCTGGGTGAATATAACTTACATTGGAAGGATTCTTGTAAGGTAGTAATTTATTTGAATACCTTTATAAACAAGCTATATTTGCAACATACATAACAATTTTAGTACCGTAATCATTTAGTACATGTACAATACAGGTTTGCACTTATGTCCATTGGTACTGGACAATATTGACTACTGTAAATTCACTAGATAACGTATGGCTAGCAATACAATCTATAAGAATACGCGATGCATACGTGACTGTGCCGGCTCTAGGTCCATCTAGGTTCGCTAGGTCCCATTATTTGAATGTTTTTTTTTTTCAATTTAAATTTAATTGTTTATTCCTTGATAGAGGAAGCGGGATCCTAGTGCTGTCACTTGGTACCCCTGTACCATAACACCAGAAGCAACTGGCCAGTGTCACAAGTATATACAGTACAGTACAGACATCACTTGGTTATTGCACCTAATTGGGACCCAGCCGATAACGAAAGTACAGAACCTATGGGATTTATTCAAATTGGTTCAGGCACCCAAGACCCAACCCCAAGTTTCCCATTTTATGACCATTTAGACCCACTAAATATATATGTAATGTTATGGTAAATATCATAAACACACATAGGCATGGCTAGGTTTATTACAAAGTGATGAAAAGGGTACGCTTAATACTGTAGTCCACAAAACATGTAGTTATGCTTTTTATATTTGGTCCCCCGTCATACGAGTCCGTTTTCTCTCACATCAGGACACATGAATCCTCTGTTTTCTCTCTTAATCTTAAGAGTGCACCAGAAACTTTACTATTTTTAATAATGCCACAGAATTTGAAATTGCAACCCAAATTGCAACTGGGGTTGCAATTGTTGAGGCAACTAGATATGTCTGATTACAGCAAATGTGTTATTGTCAATTTGTAGGTGAAAGATTTTATCCTCAGTAGATGTAGGTTAACATTTCACCTGCAGGCAAATGCTTAAAAAAAGTCTAAGTAAGGAAGCATATTCCTTTAACACATAATATCTGACCAGTATGGGGAGGATCATCGTGTCGTGTCTCCGTCAGGGGGTCGTGGAGTGGTGGTCCAGCAGGCGTCAATTTTTTATTTTTTTTTGGGGTGGGGGGGGGGGGGGGATGGGCCACGGACGTTGTTCGGTCGGACGTTAACCGGCGCATGACTGTATATAATGATAATAATAATAATTATATTACCAATGATTAAATATACACCATAAGAGGCTGATTTGATCCTATGAGAATATGATAATGAATACAGGTAAATAAAACCATTGGTGAAAAGGGCAGTGCCAGCTTGCCTCCTTCCCTGCCCCACAGTGTCTCACACAAAAGACATTAAACTCCAATGTGTGTGTGTGTGTGTTCACACATAGGGTGGGGAAATGCATCTAGTGTGGCAGCATTATGTTAGTGTTAAGATGCAAGCACTGCTTGCTTCCTCTCGCTTTCAGCTACCGCTTCTGGCTAGCCCTCGTGGCGAACAAGGAAGCAACTTACAAGTCTTCCCCTGCCAGTACACAACCTCCTCACCATCAGGACACCTGCTGTGCCTCCTCGTGGCAACACATGGTAACATCGACGAAGAGATTCAGCATCGGATCAGATGTGCCTCTCAAGCCTTTGGCAGACTCTGAAACCATGTCTTCAGCTATAGGGAGCTGAAAATCTCAACAAAGTTACAAGTATATCGAGCAGTGGTCATCCCCACCCTGCTATATGGCAGTGCGACATGGGTTACAGACAGGAGGCACCTCAAAGCACTTGAAAACTATCACCAACATAGTCTACTTTCCATCCTTTGAGTTCGCTGGGAAGACAAGAGAACAATTGCCAGAATTTTTGCTGACACCAACCGTAGGAGCATCGAGGCTACCATTATGTATGAACAACTACGCTGGACTGGCCATGTTACCCACATGGACGACAGTAGAAAGCAGCTACTTTACAGTCGCCTAACGAATAGTAAACGTAACGCTGGCAGGCAACTGAAAAGGTATAAGGATAGTCTTAAGACAAACCTGAAAAAGTGCCAATCGACCCCCTCACCTGGGAGACAATTACTTCACACCGTAACTCTAGGAGGATCACCACACAAGGAGGTGTCAATACTTTCGAGTTAGCCCGACTGCAAATCGAAGCAAACAAGCACCAACGTCGGAGAGACACTGCCACCGCCCCTCCTGCACACCATCTAACAGGCCACCTGCTTTAATGCTATACCAAATTAACATTATGTGAATTAACGCTAATTGTGGGATGCCTCTACAGTACAGTACTGAATGTACAGTACAGGCATCCCCAGCATTAAGGAAATTTGCCCTTACAGAACTTTGAAATTATGACCAAAACTTCAGGATATGGACAAAAAACTCACCATTGTGGTTATATAAAAAGAAAAAAAATGTAGAGTCTCTGTGGTTGCCACAGGCAGCTGTGGCCCCGGCAACAAGAACAATGGTTTCAGTCTGTTTGAATTTTGTCTCCATCCAATGTTCAGCTTTGCTTCCATTTCCAGGACTGCATTACAGGTATTGTACGTACTGTGCTTTCTTATTCAAGATGAGCAGAAAGAGGCTATCAAGTGCAAGTGATAGCAGTGGTGATAAGAGAACGTGAAAGACTATACCTGTAACAAAAAATATATGTGTTAAGGAGGTTTGATTATGGGGAGAAGCTGACTTACATTGCCAAAACTTTGGGCCTGACTCCACCACTGTGGGAACAATCCGTAATAGCAAAGACAAAATTAGGGGTAGGGGAAAAGTTGCTACCCCATTAACAGCCCATTCACTGTACCTTCCTTGTAGTGATATTATGGGAAGTATGGAATGCTTACTGACTATGTGGATTGAGGACCAGACCAAGCAAATTGTGCCCATTAACACCATGGTGATTCAGGAAAAGGTGCTAGTTCTGACAAAAAACCCTTTAATGCCAGCAAAGGGTAGTTTGAGCATTTTAAGAAATGCCTAAGCCTACACAACATCAAGATGGCAGATGAAGCAGCCAGTGCTGCTAGGAATTATCCAGCAGAGCTAAAGGCAATAACTGAAGCGGATGGACACACACACCACGACAAGTGTACAACATTGATGAAACCGGCCTGTTCTGGAAGCGCATGCCTGCCAGAACATTTATTTCAACTGATGGGAAGACAGCTCCCAGTTTCAAGGCTTCCAAGTACCGTGTAATGCTTCTGTTAAGGGGTAATGCTGCCGGAGACTTGTGTACCACTCAGAAAATCTTAGGACTTTCAAGGGCTACAACAAATCCAGGTTACCTATGATATGGCGCTCCAAACGGAAAGCACAGATGACTGCTAGCCTCTTCTGAGATTAGTTCACAAACGTTTTGTCCAGCAGTAGAAAGGTACAGTAACCAAAGAAATATATCCAACAAGGCCTTGTTGCTATTAGATAATGCTCCCAGCCACCTTATTAACCTTAATGACCTTTCCAGTAATATAAGGGGTGAATACCTAACCAAGAACACAATTGCCTTACTACAGTCAATGGATCAAGTTGTGATTGCCAGCTTTAAGGCCTACGGCTTATGTAAGACTGTTAAACAGAGTTGTAAAACGTACCAGATTTTGTTACTTAAGTAAAAAGTATTGTTCAATGGACTCAAGTTGAAGTAAAAAGTATTTCTTTCATAAAGTACTCAACTAATTATATAAAAAAAATAGTTAAACAAAGAAAAACAAAAAAAAAAACAGCATTACACAAGTTTATTTGCAAATCTTTCTTTTGAGACTAATCAATAACTGATTCTCAAAATTATGGCTGTCCACCCAGGATCTTTTAGGCCTAAATATAAGCCCAGCATGACCTACAGAAAGAGAATACATTCAGCTATTCTTTTTCCCAACAATCTATCAACGGGATAGTGAACAGGCTGAAAATATATCCATCCAACACTATGATCACTTTCTTCCTTATCCACATAAGTATCGTCAACGTGGACTTATGGTCTGCAAACATTATGTTGTCTCTGTTCGTCTTAGGTTAGGATACAGACCTATCTGGCAAGTATCTGAGGCGGTGGATGACCCACACTTCTCTTCCTGTAAACTCTGTAACTACCCCAACACTAACACCCTTGCCTGTCCTACTGTCAGGTACTTCCTACCACAGGAAGAGTCACTAACCACTATATGTCACCACCTTTCTTATACCTAATAATTTAGATTTAATTCTTGTACGCTATCCTTGCTTTGGTGGGTGCTAACTCCCAGTGTCCTTAAATCATATCAATATTGTCTCCATATCACAAGTCATAGAGCTTTTTGCGAGACACGAGTACAAATGTATTGCGTCTGACCGCATGTGGTCTTGTGACTAGGCTTGTCGGCCCCTGGGGTGTAATAAATTAATTAAAAAATAAATAATAAGCCCAGCATGACTAAACAGATGCTCACAAGCAGCAGACGCAGATAGTGGGGTGTTAAGCTTGAGAGATAAGTCACATAATGTCAGGAAAGACCTCAGTAGCTCCATTCCATCCCCTGGGCATGCCAAGTAGCTATCAAGCTCCTTCAGTTGAGGAGTTTGTGGATGATTGTTGCCTCCATAATGACTGAGTCTGACCAAGACTCACTGTGAACTGTCCCTCTAATTGGGGTGTTGCTGTGGTAACATTACTTTTTGATTCTAATTGATAAGTGGCTGAATTTTTTGCATCACGTAAAATTTGCCGGGTGCTGGGGGGGGGGGGGGGGGGAAGAGTGGTACTTAGTTATTTAAGCAGAATTTTAAATACACTCAGTCACACACACATGTACAGATACAGGCTTTAAATATAAGATGGAATTATGTACATCATTTTAGAATCACAGTCTCTTTAAAATTTATTTCAGGCGGAGAAGAAAAGGGATTCAATAAGGGAGGGGGGATAAAAGGGTAGGCTAGATGAGGTGGGTGGTCAAGGTGCTAATGGACATAAGAATATCAAATGGAAAGTCCGCTGTCATGGCCACTGTCACCTGACCTGACCTGACCTGACTTCACCTCACCTCATGTGACCTCGAGGTCTGTGACCATGTGGTGTTTCCCCACACCCACATCGCACCCTCCACCCACACAACTCTTTTACTACGGTTAAAAAAAAAAAAAAAAATCAAAAAATATATTAGCAGTTTGCATGTAACGAGTAATGACTTTTTTTCAATTCTATTGGAGTAAAAGCAAAAGTACAAAAAACAATTTAGTACTGTATTTAAAAAAAAAATTGTTACTTGAGTACAGTTCTCAAGTAAACTTATTCAATTACTTTATAACTCTGCTTTTAGACAACTTATAGCTGCAATTGATGGTGAGGATCAGCAATCAGTCCAAGATTTCTGGAAAAGATTGCGGAATCCTAAGATGAGGTGAAAACTACAACAATGAATGGTGCGTGGAAGAACATCTGGCCATAATGTATCCATGATTTCCAGAGATTTCCCCAGGTTCAGACCTTGGATGAGGTGCAGCAGGAAATTGTAACTCAGGCGAATGGTGCAGGGTTTGAGGACATGGATTATGATGGCATGGTTGAGCTGTCAAGAGTCACACAGTGAGGATTTGTCCAATGAATATCTGATGTTAAAGGAACAGGAGCGAGCTGCTGGTGTAGAGAAGTTCCATTTCCAGCCCGTGAATTGACAACAAAGGTTTTGGCTAAAGCGATTAGTCAAATGCAAGATGTGATGCAAACCTTTGAGCTTCACGATCCAGATTGTGAATGCAGCCTCAAGCTTTCAAGAGAATTTGAGAATGCCATGAAGGGCTATAAGGAGCTGTACAATAAAAATAGCACCTTCAACGACAGACCACATTAGGCAAGATCTTTGCCTCACAATTAGTAGCGAGTGAGTGAACTTGTACAATGGCAGCAGACAATGAATTAAGAGTGTCACGATGCAAGAGTTTGAGGAGAAAGGCTGTGAGATACATCAGCCAATCACATGACAGTAGTGGCCAATTGTAGCTCACAAGCACTCTTGGTCTAACTAAGGGGGGAGACGGAGGTGAGAAGGCTGCTGCTGCCTCGTCGCTGGGGAGACATGATCCAGCCTTCACCACAGCTGTTACCATAAATTGCAGCGTATAAGTCAACCTCAAGATTTTTAGTACAAAATTCAGGTTTAGACTTATACTCGCCATATAAGTCAACTTCCAAGGCCAAAACACAGGCTAAGCTAGAACTGAAATGTTCATACAAAAAGGGAAGTGGGCAACAGGATCTACTTTAGACAGCAAGCAACCGCTAAAAATCTTCAGTAAGTTATCTTTGTAAGAATTCTGGCAAACACCAAGCCAAAATCAGCACCTCCAATAAAATATTAATTGTTTACACAGCATACCAGTATAGCACCTTGACAGTACCGCTATATATGGTATGCTAGTCGAACATTATGAAACACCTAACCTACAATCAGCCATTTGCATAATCTGGCGTAAACAAACTGCCAATGGCTCCACCAACACCACGCGGCCAGCTGCGAAACTATGGGTCCATTACACTGTCAGCACACAGCTTAGACTTAGACTGTCATCTGTTGCAGCACTGTTGTTTGAAGAGTTTGCAAACACAACAACTTTCAGCTTGAAACTTGCATCATATTTCATCCTTTTTGCTGGGGGAACCATGGGGATAAGTTATTTTCAACTGTAATAAAAATAATAATAATAATTAAGGGTTTATTGAAAAAGTTCTGCAGCCCGAAGGCTGAAAATATACATTGGACATAAATGACTTATTACATACATTGGTGGTTTAACAAAAGCCTTCATTAGAGATAGGTAAAGGAACATACAGTGAACATACAGATTAATGTAGGATTGTACGTGTTGAACAGCAAACACGTAGTGTAGTAACTCCCTCTCAGATGGTGTTAGGAGGGACCTCACGTGATGTAATGGTTCCCTCAGATGGTGTTATGAGGGACCTGATGTGGTGTAGTAATTCCCTCGCAGATAGTGTTATGGGGGACCTCACGTGGTGTAATTACCTCACAGATGGTGTTATGAGGGTCCTCACGTGGTGTAGTAATTCCCTCACAGATGGTGTTATTAGGGACCTGACGTGGTGTGGTAATTCCCTCACAGATGGTGTTATGAGGGACCTGACGTGGTGTAGCAATTCACTCACAGATGATGTTATGAGGGGGGCCTCGCGTGGTGTAGTAATTCCTTCACAGATGGTGTTATGAGGGTCCTTGTGGTGTAGTAATTCCCTCACAGATGGTGTGATGAGGGACTTGACGTGGTGTAGTAATTCCCTCACATATGGTGTTATGAGGGACATGTGGTGAAGTAATTCCCTAACAGATGGTGTTATATGAGTGAGGTTTGGTCTTAGGCCTTCCTATCGTAGACGGATTAACACATCGCTGGTTATCACGGGCCATTATCACTGGGTACCTGGGACCTCACTGTGTGAAGGTTAACTTGGGTACGACTGTTACTGTTGAGTTGTTCTCACTGACTTAAGCACTGTTCACCACTGTTCACCTCTTTTTAACACTGGTTCCATTCCTTTCGTAAATGAAATTGTAACTTCTGGCGAGAACTTGTTGATATTCCGGTGGGGAGGAGGGTTCAGGGGAGGGGGTTGGTATGGGCCAACTTAACAGTTGACCTGGCTGCTCCGAGAGGAGCGCCAGGTACGTCTTGACCCTTCGGTGGTCAAGGATGTGTGTCATGTTGTCATGTTGGTGTGTGGGTAATGAGTGGATGCCAGCAAGAGCATAAAGCCACGATGGTTTAGTAAATTGCCATGAAGGCTTGTTCAGTGTATGGGGACACACGGTGTCGTGTGTATATTCAACAAACTGCCATTATGTATCATTAAACTGTCATTACCCCTGTAGTGTATGTGAACTCACAATCTATAGTGCTATCATAAAATTGCGCAGATGGCACCCATATTGTAGTACCAGGTAGTTGTCTGGCTGCCCACCTGGGTTTAGTGGCATTCTGATCGATTGTTTACTGTCCATCAGCTGTTGAAAATGGCATGTGGTGTTGTGTTTGTTTAATTATAAACTGGAATTTACTATTCTATTATAATCTCTATATTAAATAAGTCTACCAAAACATGAATTTAAGTAAGTGTTAGGCAGGCTGTTCCACTTGTTTA
The DNA here is from genome assembly GCA_958450375.1 of Homarus gammarus. Lineage (NCBI taxonomy): Eukaryota > Metazoa > Arthropoda > Malacostraca > Decapoda > Nephropidae > Homarus > Homarus gammarus. Next base: position 492,267 of record CAUDMG010004041.1, on the reverse strand, counting down.
CCACTATGTGGTAAAGCTTCACATTTTATACTAGCCACATAAGTCGACCCCTGGTTTTGGAGAGATTTTTTCAAGCTTAAAATGTTGACTTATATGCCGCAACTTACGGTACTTCACCCCGCTGTTCTATTCCAACTCTGGTTGTGTACTCATGTGAGGTTCCTGGGGCTCGTGGACTGATTCCCCAATCCTTCACTATTCGACTGTCAACTCCGGTCACCTACTCCAGCTACTGCCACTGCTGCCATATGATCACCACTTCCTCCACGCTCTATCCACCATCTGTGCCCTGGCATCTCTCTTGTGTGGCAAGACATTGCCCACAAATACCAGCGACAAGTGAGGAAGCTGCCCTGGATCTTCCCCATGAGAGCACATCACTGCATTACCAGAACATTCTACAGTACAATGCTGGTTTGAAGGAAGATTCATCTGCAGCCATACGAAATACCTGTTCTTTGTTTTGTTTTAAGTATTTGTTTAACTCCAGTGCTGTTTATTTAATACAGTCATGCGCCGGTTGACGTCCTAGATACGTTCTTGGAAACATGACGTTAACCGAAATGGACGTTGTCCGATCATCACAAACATTTTATTTATACTTACGTGTATGTGGAATACTATATACTTACAGGTACATATACACTTTTACTCTTAAATCACTACTGTAATGTGATACAGGTGATTAATTTTTATCTCTTGTGCAAAATACATGACGTTTATATTAAAATTATTCACTGTTTTACAAGGATTACAGCAACGCCGAGCAGATGGGGGAGAGAGAGGGTGGGAGCGAGCGAGGGGGCGTGGATGGGAGGGGAGGTAGTACGTTTGACAGTTGGCACAGGCCCAGGTCTAACGCGTGTATATTTATCGGTTCTTAGTGGAGATGTTCGGGGTACTTGGTTCTAACTACAGGAGCGAACATAAACACCTGTAGAGTTCTGTAGGTTCTTATTAACGGAAATATACAAGGTGCGCTTACAAGCGCGGGTAGTCCTTCACTCCTATATGGGTCAACTGACCTCTCTCTGACCTCTCAGGCGACATGTTGTAAGTGGTATACTAGCAGCTTCCAGATGTCGCCAGGCACATTTATCTAAGCGTGTGGTGACATGAAATGGGCATTGCCACACGATACTGACTAGAGAAATAATGTGTATATATAGAGTACATACATGGTATACATACTATACATACACCTCCCCCCCTCTATACGCTCATAGCAAAGTCCTGAGCGGACCTTTTCCTGTGGATCCGTTCTGAGCGTCGAGGGGCTTCATCACTGGGGCGGGATATGGGACTCGGCACTGGTGACGGGGTCAGCGGGATGCGTTACAGGGCGGAGGAAACGGCGGTTCCTCCACCACACCCGACCGCTGGGTAACCGCACCTGGTAGTCCCGTGACCTGCCGAGACCCATGACTACGCCCACTCTGTCCCAACGTAGGGAGGTCGGGTCCTGGACACGGACTTGGGTGCCGACATTCAACCTGGGGAGAGGACGGGCGTGGTCGTTGTGGCGGGCGACGACGTCTTGAATACATTCGGCGGCTCGGCGATCAAAATCCTCTGTCTTGGCCTGCCACTCCTTGGAGGAGGATTGAGGGTGAGCAGGGACACAAGAACAGAGAGGGCGTCCATACAAGACCTGGGCAGGGGAGCGTCCGGTGTAATTGGGTGTGTTGCAAAGCTCAAGGAGACCCTGGTCGAAGGCCTCGCAGTCAATATTCCCAGAAGGGGCCAATTTGAGGATGAGGTGCTTCAGGGATTTGACAGCAGCCTCAGCGTGGCCGTTGGACTGCGGGTAATGAGGCGGTGACAACACATGCCGGACTCCCCATCGGTCGAGGAGCGCAGCAAAGTCCCGGCTTGTGAACTGGGGCCCTCCGTTGGTTCGCAGGCGTACAGGAACGCCCACGTAACGGAAGTAGTGGTGGAACTTGCTGATGGTGGCGGCAGATGTCGTATCATTGCCACACTTGATGACAACCGGACAACCCGAGAGACGGTCGATGATAATCAGGAATGACTCTCCTGACACAGAAAAAGTCGGCCGACACAGACTCAAAGGGGTGGGTGGGGTTGTCATCACTCATGAAGGGTTCCTGCTGCTGGCTGGGTTGTAGTACTTGGCGGGGCTTACACGCCTGGACAGCATTGGAGATGTCGGGGTAGATGCCAGGCCGGAACACAGTCTGTTTGGTGGCCTCGGCTCCACGGTGATTGTCATGGAGGCGAACCAAGGCGTGGGGACGTGAAGCAGCAGGGACAACTACCGAAGGAGAGGTGTCACTGGCCAGAGGTAGAGGTAGGGCGGCAGCAGGGTAGTTGCTGCTCCCTTCGTGCACCCTGTTGGCGTAATTTACCTCGAGAATCGGTGTTGGGAAGTCCTGGGAGATGATGGCCAACTCTTGGCAATGTCTGTAGGACAGCAAAGGAGTCGGGACACCATTATGCACGTCAATCCAGGCTTGACACGACCTGTTGCCAAAGGTGACATGTGCACAGAGTGAACCTAGGGCTGGGGCCATCTGTGAACCATCTGCCGTGATGCGGAGGTCCTTGGGAGGCGGTCCTAGATCACTTGGAGAGAGTCCCAAGCATTGCAAATGCTCGGGACCTCAGCGCAGGTGTCGGGCAGCATCTCGAGACAGGATGACACACTGCCGTAGTTAACGATGACGCTGACCTGCTGGGGAACTTTGGACCTGGGACGCGAAGAGGAGTACACCCTCCTAATATGGGTCGGGCTTTGTCCAGGGTCGTCATGCCTCTGATTTGGCGACTGTGAGCGGCCCTCACTGGTGGAAGGGCTCTGCTACTTCCGCCAACGTTGTCCCTTGGGTTTGTTGGTCGGGCAACACTTGTCATAGTGGCCCAGACGACCGCACACATTGCACTGGACGCGTTTGGCTGGGCACCGTACTGTAAGTGACCAGTGGCCCTTACGGTCACAACTGTTGCAGGTAGACTCAACAGCTGGACATACCTGTGTTCCGTTCTGCCAACCACAGCTGTTGCAAAGGGAGCCGGGTGTGGGCGTGGTGGGCGTGGGGGTAGACTTCTTGTCTTTCTTGATTGGGACATAGCCCGTACGGCTGTAGGGGGAGCTCGGATGGCAGAGGTAGCACACCTGGCAGCCTCATAGGAGCGACGTACTGTCAATGCATCCTTAAGAGAGGAGGAAGAGTCGAGGGAGGTGAGGCGTTGGACAAGCTCCTCGTCCTTAACACCCATTAGGATCACCTGCTTCAACTGGGTCTCCTCGCACTGCTGGCGATTACCGGGACATATGTCTATCTCTTCTGAGGCTCCCTTGAGTCGTACGTAGAAATCGTCAAAAGTCTCGCCCTCTATCTGTCTACAGCTAAACACTTCCCTCCTGCGGAGAGCTTCATTCCGCTGACCTTTGATGTGCCGTTCTAGAACATCCAGTACCTCCTCTACAGACAATAAAGACGTCGGGGGCACTTGCAACGTGTGTCCCAACACATGCTGCGCTCCCAAAGACAGGCACATACATAGCTGAATGAGTTGTTGGGGCTGTGGCAAGCTCTGGAGATCCACCATTGTAGCATAATCAGTCCACCATCGCCGCCACTCACGAAAAGTCTGGAAAGTCTCATCAGGCTTCAAGGTGGGTAGGGGTTGGACAACCACTTTGGTAGAGGGCATTGACGAGGTATCTGAGCCAGTCGGTACCGGAGTAGTGGAAGGGCCAAGGGCTTGATTAGCAGTGAGGCAAGATATCAAAGCTGCAAACCGTTCGTTATCTTCCAATCTCCTTTGGTGGTCCTCAGCACATCTTTTCGCTTCGTCCTCGCGCCTTTCCTCCCTCATAAGCTTCATCAGAGCAATTATCTCTGAGGACGAGGCTGAGGGTCGTGGGGTGTGGGTGGGAGATGTGTTGGGAGAGGGTGGGGTGTTGCGCTCTGACTGGTCATCCACCTCTGTAAAGCTGTCATCCGTATGACTCATCTGGGCGTTAGGGACACCCCTGCGTGAGGCCCGGGGCATAATTACTTTATCTGTATATTGTATCTCAAATCAGTGTTGACCAGTCAGCCCGTCGTATCAACCAGATCTGAGACAACAAAATTAATTGAATACACAATTAAGTAACTTATATATATATATAAAATATATATGAAGAAATGACCGCAGTCAGTGTGTTTGTGTGTGGGTTGGTGTGTGTAGGCGCGGTGGAGCGCGGAGGGAGGTGAGGCGGTGGGGGGTGAGCAGTGGGGGGTGAGTTACCCTCGAGGCAGCCTGGGACTGTCGCGCCACTCCTCACAAATGCCCTATATCAGCCTTCCACCTTAGGGAATCCTTTAAAACAAGGACACACACTTTAACACTACACACACACACGAGGGGCACTTAAAGACACTTCACAGGAAATTGAGGTCACTGCACACTACTCAAAACTCGTTAGTCATTCAAACGAATTTTTGGGGGGGACAATGGCGACGGATGATGGAGTTGACAGAGGAGGTCTACCGGCCTTGATTTTACACGAACGCACTTATTTCCACGTAATCGATCACTTGATACTCACTGCGCCATGGAGATGTTTGGGGTATTTGGTTCTAAATACAGCAGCAAACATAAACACCTGTAGAGTTCTGTAGGTTCTTATTAACGGAAATATACAAGGTGCGCTTACAAGCACGGGTAGTCCTTACACTCCTATAGGGGTCAACTGACCTCACTCTGACCTCTCAGGCGACATGTGGTAAGTGGTATACTAGCAGCTTCCAGATGTCGCCAGGCACATTTATCTAGGTAAGCGTGTGGTGACGTGAAACAGGGGCATTGCCACACGCTACTGCCTAGAGAAATAATGTATATATATATAGAGTACATACATGGTATACATACAACATACAGTCGGCCCTTCACATACGCGGGTTTATCATTCACGGATTCGCAAATACGAGGATTGCCCCGCCAAAGGAATATTCTGTACATAGAAGTAATTGAAGTACATTCAAATCGCACACCATTCAAATCGCACGCGGCACCGAACACGGGACACCACCGCTCCCGCAACCTCACACACACACACACTACATCCTTGACCACCGAAGGGTCAAGACGTACCTGGTGCTCCTCTCGGAGCAGCCAGGTCAACTGTTATGTTGGCCCATACCAACTCCCTCCCCTGAACCCTCCTCCCCACCGGAATATCAACAAGTTCTTGCCAGAAGTTACTATTTCATATAGGAAAGGAATGGAACCAGTGTTAAACAGAGGTGAACAGTGGTGAACAGTGCTTAAGTCAGTGAGAACAACTCAACAGTAACAGTAGTACCCAAGTAAACCTTCACACAGTGAGGTCCCAGGTACCCAGTGATAACGGCCCAACAACCAGCGATGTGTAAATCCGTCTACGATAGGAAGACCTGGAACCACACCTCACTCATATAACACCATCTGTGAGGGAATTACTACACCACGTGAGGCCCCTCATAACACCATATGTGAAGGAGTTACTACACCACGTGAGGCCCCTCATAACACCATCTGTGAGGGAATTACTACACCACGTGAGGCCCCTCATAACACCATATGTGAAGGAGTTACTACACCACGTGAGGCCCCTCATAACACCGTCTGTGAGGGAATTACTCCACCACGTGAGGCCCCTCATAACACCGTCTGTGAGGGAATTACTACACCACGTGAGGCCCCTCATAACACCATCTGTGAGGGAATTACTACACCACGTGAGGCCCCTCATAACACCATCTGTGAGGGAATTACTACACCACGTGAGGCCCCCCATAACACCATCTGTGAGGGAATTACTAAACCAAGTGAGGCCCCTCATAACACCATCTGTGAGGGAATTACTACACCACGTGAGGCCCCTCATAACACCATCTGTGAGGGAATTACTGCACCACGTGAGGCCCCTCATAACACCATCTGTGAGGGAACTACTACACCACATGAGGTCCCTCCTAACACCATCTAGGAGGGAGTTACTACACTACGTTTTTGCTGTTCAACACCTTCAATAATCTATATGTTCACTGTATGTTCCTTTACCTTTCTCTAATGAAGGCTTTTGTTAAACCACCAATGTATGTAATAAGTCATTTAGGTCCAATGTATATTTTCAGCCTTCAGGCTGCAGAACTTTTTCAATAAACCGTCAATTATTATTATTTTATTTTTTACACACACGCATAGCTCTCCCTCACTCAGTCAGTCAGTCTCGCTATAACCACACTTGTGTTGACATCAGCATTGTAGTTGCAAAAATATTACATTTCCGTGAATGTATTATATCAAGCACAGAATGAATAGAATATCACTAATATAAGAGTATTTTAACCGAAAACTACTGAAAAAACGAGTAACATCTCTTGAACATCGGAAGGTTAGGTAAAGTCTCTTCTTTTCGTCATGTATTTTATCCTAATTTACATTGAAATACATCACGTTTCAGCAAAAGTACTATTTATTTCTGAGAATATGGAAATGTAATATTTTCCTGAAATGACGTACGTATTACAGTGGAAAGTGACGAAAGCAATGACTCGCTTTCTTTCGCTCAAAAGATGTTACCGTAATCGCTTTTCGAATGGTTTTCAGTTAAAAAACTGTTGTATTACAATAATATTCTATCCTAATTCACTTGTGATGCAACAGTTTTTTAACTGAAAACCATTCGAAAAGCGATTACGGTAACATCTTTTGAACGAAAGAAAGCGAAAGTCATTGTTTTCGTCACGATTTTGTCCCACATTCCACTGAAATACTTACGTCATTTCAGCAAAAATATTACATTTCCGTGAATGTAGTATATCAAGCACAGTATGAATATAATATCATTGTAATATAACAGTATTTTAACCGAAAACAATTAAAAAACAAGTAACATCTCTTGAACATTGGAAGGTTAGGTGAAGTCTTTTCTTTTCGTCATGTATTTTATCCAATTTTACATTGAAATACATCACGTTTCAGCAAAATTACTATTTATTTCCAAGAATATATTCATTCAGGCACAGTTTAGGTAAAATATACGTGTGATGTAACATTTTTTAATTGAAAACGATTCGAAAAACACGTACCCTCTAGCCCTGTTCAAGGAGAGGACTGGGAGAAGTTGTTTGGTGCTGCAGACGATGGCAAGGAAAATGATTTGGATGGACTTTAATGAAAATATTCAGAAATATGGTATCGTAGTATTTATTCAAGTCAATTAGGAAAGAATATTATTGTAATACAACAGTAGTGACGATGTGGAGGAGGCGGAGGGATAGAGCGGGGAGGAGGTGACTGGCGGGAGCAGGTTCCAGTGGAGATGCCAGCCAGTACATTACGGGTGTATTAATTATTTTTATAGCTATTTTTGCATTTTAATGTTAAATACTGTACATTACGTTTCAACGAAACTACCATTTATTTCTGAGAACATGGAAATGTAATATTTTTGCTGAAATGATGTAGGTATTACAGTGGAAAATGACGAAAGCAATGACTTTCGCTTACTTTCGTTCAAAAGATGTTACCGTAATCGCTTTTCAAATGGTTTTCAGTTGTGGGATTATAAGGCTAATGATAGGATAGAATATTATTGTAATACAGTACGAGTACAACAGTTTTTTAACTGAAAACCATTCGAAAAGCGATTACGGTAAAATATTTTGAACAACGAAAGAAAGCGAAAGTCTTTCCTCATGATTTTATCCCACTTCCCACTCTAATATGTACGTCATTCCAGCAAAAATATTACATTTCCATATTTATTTCCGAGAATATATTCATTCAGTCACAGTTAAGGTAAAATATACTTGTGATGTAATGTTTTAATGAAAATCCAGTATCGTAGTTTTCTCTTGTTTCAAATTTAATTAACAAAGATTGATGTTTCAAATGTAGTGAACAAAAATTTATGTCCCAGTATCTATAAATTAACTTTAATAAATGAATACTTTGTTTTACATCGTCCTGTGCTACCATACCATGGATTTGGCTACTTTGGGCTCGCAAGAGATCTGCCCTGGCAACTGTACCGACACTCACAGCTGGTGGTGTGTTGGTGCATTGTTTCCATTGTTTACTGGTATTTACTAGTAAATATTTTTCAACCTAACGAAACTATTACCCGTTTAGAGGTCGACCCCAATTTTTGCCAAATAATTTGGTCTTAAAAACTCGAACTACACACAGGTATATACGGTAAATAAGGACATGGGGGACCAGGGATTTTTAGGGGGGGGGGGGGGGCAGCAATAGTACAGTTGTACCCCACTTAACGCGGTCAATAGAAGCCAGAGGGTCCCGCGTTAAGTGAAATCCGCGTTAAGTGAACAACAGAACATATGGAATTAATTCCAATAGAAACCGGCCCGACCCCCAAACTCCACTTTTTGAAGACACATAACTATGTTGTAGTAAAAATAACATCTTAATTTTATGATGGTACATGCACACAATTAATACTTAAGAGAAATAGAGAAATACAGTCGCCAAGTTAATGTCCATTCAAATAATGGACTCAACTCCCTCCCCCTCTTCTCACACTACACTGCAGGCTCTTCCCTCTCTGAGAAATTTTTGGGGGAAAACCACTAAATTTTAATAAATACCTCAAACTAAAGTTAGGATAATACAATTGACATTGCTGGATTCCTTGTAGGACCAGGAATATTTTGAATATAAATGTCATATATTTTGCACAAAAGATAACATATTTACTAGAGAAAACATTTTATCTAAAATTTGTATGTCTAATGCAAAATGTATGATGTTTATATTCAAAATGATCACCAAATTATAAGAATTCCAGCAATGTAAATTATATTCTGGCCGGGTAATTTGTATGAATTTTATGAGCTAAAACAAATATCTTCAGTTAATAAAAAAAAAAAATATTCTTCACGACACTATCTGTCATATCAAAGTACCCCACCTTGCCTTCCCCCTCTTCCAACCGCATTGTCAGTCCCAACCCTCCCCCCCACCCCCCACCAATCGTCCTTTCAAGAGAAAGAGTGGGTGAAAAAAATAAATTTTAACATTTTGTATTAAATAATACCTCAGATTAAAGTTAGGATAATATAATTGACATTGCTGGATTCCTTGTAAGACCAGGAATATTTTGAATATAAATGTCATTTATTTTGCACAAAAGATAACATATTTACTAGAGAAAACATTTTATCTAAAATTTGTATGTCTAATGCAAAATATATGATGTCTATATTCAAAATGATCATCAAATTATAAGAATTCCAGCAATGTAAATTATATTCTGACCGGGTAATTTGTATGAATTTTATGAGCTAAAACAAATATCTTCAGTTAATAAAAAAAAAGAATATTCTTCAGGGGTAACAGATGGTCGGTCGGTCCCTCCCTCCCCCCCCACCCCCCACCAACCGTCCCAAGGAGATGTGTGGGGAAACCAGAATATTTAAATTTAGTAATAAATAATACCTCAAACTAAAGTTAGGATAATATAATTGACATTGCTGGATTCCTTGTAAGACCAGGAATATTTTGAATATAAATGTCATATATTTTGCACCAAAGATAACATATTTACTAGAGAAAACATTTTATCTAAAATTTGTATGTCTAATGCAAAATATATGATGTTTATATTCAAAATGATCACCAAATTATAAGAATTCCAGCAATGTAAATTATATTCTGGCCGGGTAATTTGTATGAATTTTATGAGCTAAAACAGGCAGTCAGGCAGGGTGGCGGGTGGGGCAAATCTAAAAATAGCGTCTCGAGCCGGCCACCCACCGCGTATATGTGGAAAAAATCCGTGTTAAGTGAAAGTTCAGCTCTGGCGAGGCACCGCGTATATGAAAAAACGCGTTAAGTGAAACCGCGTTAGGCGGGGTAATACTGTACACGGATTTTTAACATTCACGGGCATCTCTGTTACCTAACCCCCGCGAATGTTAAGGGCCGACTGTACATACACTTCATACACTTACGTGACTAAGCTTCTCTCTTATAAAAGCCATTGAAATGACCTGGGTGAATATAATTAACATAGCTGGGATTCTTGTAACATACTGATTAATTTGAATATAAACATGCTATAATTTGCACTAGACAAAACAATTTTAGTGCCGTAATCAAATTAGTACATGTGCACTCCAGCTTTGCACTAAGGTCATTTATTTCTATTACATGTCTTTTAGTATGGTGTGTGCATGAAAATGGATGAAAATAAATGAAGAAATCTATGTAAATCTACCCAAAAATACAGTTGAAAAACTTTTTTATAAAATGTACTACAATACTGTACACTAATGTACAACAATTTTTTTCTCTTGAGCAAAATATTTGACGTTTATATTCAAATTATTGGCCGTCTTGCAAGGATTTCAGCAATGCAAATTATAATCTCCTAACTTTAGTCTGAGATATTATATAAGATAAAAACTGTAAGCCTAAAAGCCTGGCTGTAGGGGGGGGGGGGAGGAGGCAGCCAGCCACGCCACCCAGCGAGGGGTTGTGGGGGGGGGGGGGGGGTTGAGGTGATAAGTTTCAGGCGAAGGTCTCTGTGTGTTTATTTAACAGTCCTACTGAGCTTCTCTCATTTTAAAATGCCAGTGAGATGACCTAGGAAAATATAATTAACATAGCTGGGATTCTTGTAAGATACTGATTTATTTGAATATAAACATGTTGTAATTCGCACTAGACATAACAATTTTAGTACCGTCATCAAATTAGTACATGTGCACTCCAGCTTTGCACTAAGGTCATTTATTTATTTTACGTTTCTTTTAGTATAGAGTGTGCATGTAAATGGATGAAAATAAATGAAGAAATGTATGTAAATCTACCCAAAAATACAGTTGAAATTTTTTTTATAAAATGTACTACAGTATTGTACACTAATGTACTACATTTTTTATATCTTGAGCAAAATATATGACGCTTATATTCAAATTAATCTCTGTCTTACAAGGGTTTCAGCAATGCAAATTATATTATCCTAACTTTAGTCTGAGATATTATATAAATAAACATAAAGAAATCACCAATCTTTTATCTTGGAACAAAAGAGTGGTGGGAAGACAGGGGGGGGGGGGGGGGGGGTGAGATGACAGAATGTCTGGCATTTTGTTTGTTTATTTATTTGAGATAAGATTTGACAGTTGGTGCTGAAGGCCTGCCTGCGTGTTTATTTATCATTACTTAAGAAAGACTAAGCTCTTCTCATAATTTGCCACCCAAACGACCTGGGTGAATATAACTTACATTGGAAGGATTCTTGTAAGATAGCAATTTATTTGAATACCTGTATAAACAAGCTATATTTGCAATAGACATAACAATTTTAGTACCGTAATCATTTAGTACATATACAATACAGGTTTGCACTTAGGTCCATTGTTACTGCTACAATATTGACTAAATTCACTAGATAATGTACGCCTGGCCACAAAATCTATAAGAATCCACAATGCATACATGACTGTGCCCGCTGTAGGTCCATTTCGGTTCGCTAGTTCCCATTATTTGAATGTTTTTTTTTTGTTTTTCAATTTAAATTTTAATTGTTTATTCCTTGAGAGAGGAAGCGGGATCCTAAAGCTGTCAATTGGTACCCCTGTACCATAACACCAGAAGCAACTGGCCAGTGTCACAAGTATATACAGTACAGTACAGTGAGTTCTGCTATAACGCGTGTTTTGATAACACGAATTTGCTCTAAAGCAATTTATGAATTAGGAACGATATTTGTATAACGCGAACGCTTGTTTGCTATAACGCGATTTTTGCTTACTATTTCTCCAATTTTGTGGTATTAACTATGAATATGGTAAAGAAGAATATCTCCAAGAAGCGTTCTGGTGATAGAATTCCCGGTGATGATCGTAAAAGAAAGGATATAACACTTGAAGAGAAGCTCGATGTTATCAACCTCAAAATCACCCTTCTCCCCCATCAAGTTACATTCATATTTTTTCAAGGTAAAGTGTTACATTTACTGTATGATTTCATTACTAGATATGAATGTAACATTTATTTAGACTGTGCTATCCTTTGTGTTAGGCTAACTACTAAATTTTTTCGATTTCGAGTAATGTGCACCTAACCCTATTTTCTCCATAAGCCCTGTTATTTCTATTACGCGATTTTCTATAACACGATATTTTACAAGAACACAATTATCGCGTTATAGCAGAACTACCTGTACAGTTATCCCTTGGTTATCGCGCCTAATTGGGACCCCGCCGGTAATGAAAGTACAGAATCTATGTGATTTATTCTAATTGGTTCAGGCACCCAAGACCCAACCCCAAGTTTCCCATTTTACGACCATTTATACCCACGAAATATATATATAATGTTATGGTAAATATCATAAACACACATAGGCATGGCTAGGTTTATTACAAAGTGATGAAAAGGGTACGCTTAATACTGTAGTCCACAAAACATGTAGCTATGCTTTTTTTTATTTGGACCCCCGTCATACGAGTCCATTTTCTCTCACATCAGGACGCCTGAGTCCTCCGTTTTCTCTCTTAATCTTAGAGTACACCATAAACTTTACTATTTTTAGTAATGCCACAGAATTTGAAATTGCAACCCCAATTGCAACTTGCAATTGTTGAGGCAACTAGATATGTCTGATTACAGCAAATGTGTTATTGTCAATTTGTAGATGAAAGATTTTATCCTCAATAGATGTAGGTTAACATTTCACCTGTAGGCAAATGCTTAAAAAAAGCCTAAGTAAGGAAGCATATTCCTTTAACACATGATATCTGACCAGTATGGGGAGGATCATCGTGTCTCCGGTAGGTGGTCGTGGAGTGGTGGTCCAGCAGGCGTCACTTTTTTTTGGGGGGGGGGGGTCCACGGACGTATATGCGATCGGACGTTGTTCGGTCGGACGTTAACCGGCGCATGACTGTATTTGTGTGAGTGGTGTCAAGAGTTAAATTTTTGTGATTATTTTCATAGTAAAGAGATATCCTCTCTAACTGTTGTGTATTACCCCTTGGAAACCCATGGTTCTTGACTTTCCTTTGATAAGATCCTGATAAGGCTAGCAAGGAATTTTTACTCTACAGGCCAGGCCAGGCAATCTCTCAGAAATTCATTCCTATGCCAGGAATGGAGAGATTTTTTCCAGAATTACTCAGAATGACCCCCCCAAAGTTTCCAGCTATTGGAGAGTCTGGAGATCGAAGATTCTGGCTAAAGGAGAGATCACTGTACACTAGGGAGTGACAGTTTTGCAAAAGTTTTCAAAATCTAATTGCTTGGGTTGGATTATTTGTCTATCGGCCACGCTAATTCCGAATATGTTTGAGTTTTTTACATCATTGCATTAGAAGGTTTGTGGATACTTTTGGGTTTGGCATGAAAAACGCGAAAAAACTGTAAATAATAAAGGGACTGGCAATGTGGCACAACCTGTTAAAATCAAGTTATTGAATTGGATTATTCGACTACTGTGTACACTGGTTCATAATATGCTATTGTTTTACAACTCAATGCACTACAAATTATGCCGATATTTTTGCTGCAAGTCACCACATACATATATTTCGAAAACCAGGGCCCAATATTACCAACGGCGTGGATAGATTCCGTGGAATGAATTCAGGACATTCCCGCTCATGGAACATTACCAAACTCCGTATATGTGCCAATGGGAGGCCAATGGCAATATTTACAGAGTTTGTTGAGGCTCCCTGGACGGGAATGACCTGAATTTATTCCACGGAATCTATTCACGCCGTTGGTAATATTCGTCCCAGGACTGATCAACGAATTCAGCCCAAGTAGCTTGACTTGGACAGTTAAGGACAAAATCTCAGTCCGTACTTTTGAATAAAATATTGTTCAATAGGTGGTGATATTGAAGTGCTGAAAGTTGTTTTTTCTGTGTTGTTTTGCAGTTAGTTCAAAGGGCCGCCACCAAGATGGGTCGTCCTAAGATTAGCAACACTCAGCTGCGCCAGGGTAACGATAAGGTGTTCGGGGTTTGGATGCCTCTGCCATCTTCCTGAGCACTGTCATCCACTGCCGACACTTTACACGACATCCTCTCCATCTCCTCCTTACTCTTTGACCTCATCTTCTCAGTTTTCCTCTCTTCCTCAGCCCTTTTCTTTGCCCTCTTCGCTTCCTTCTCCCTCTCTTCTTTCAGCTTGGCAGTCACAATTTTGTCAACGCCATCAATGCAGCCCTCCCTTCCCGGTTTCCTCTGGGCTGCCAGGAAGCTTTTCTCTCGTTCGTGCACTTTGCTGTCGTCTGCCACATCAAACAACTTCTCAGCTATATCCTCGAACCTCATCTTCAGCTTCCCGTTCTTCGTTTTCTTCCTTTTCTGTTTCTGTCCATTTCCCTTCATCATCATCGTCTCACTCCGCATCCTCCACAGGTCGTGGACTCTCATTTTCACCCTGATTTCAGAGATAGTGGGGACAGTGGCCTTCCTATACACATCCAGTACCTTCTCAGTCACCTTGTTGGTGGCATCCATATAATCAAAAGCATTTGTTCTTCATCTTAACCTCTCGTTTTCTGCTTCATAAGCCAGGGCACTTCCAACTTCCTTGTTCAGAGGCAACTTGTTAGATGGCAGAGGCATCCGAACCCCGAACACCTTATCGTTACCCTGGCGCAGCTGAGTGTTGCTAATCTTAGGACGACCCATCTTGGTGGCGGCCCTTTGAACTAACTGCAAAACAACTCAGAAAAAACAACTTTCAGCACTTCAATATCACCACCTATTGAACAATATTTTATTCAAAAGTACGGACTGAGATTTTGTCCTTAACTGTCCAAGTCAAGCTACTTGGGCTGAATTCGTTGATCAGTCCTGGGACGAATATTACCAACGGCGTGAATAGATTCCGTGGAATAAATTCAAGGCATTCCCGTCCAGGGAGCCTCAACAAACTCTGTAAATATTGCCATTGGCCTGCCATTGGCACATATACGGAGTTTGGTAATGTTCCATGAGCGGGAATGTCCTGAATTCATTCCACGGAATCTATCCACGCCGTTGGTAATATTGGGCCCTGGTTTTCGAAATATACGTATGTGGTGACTTGCAGCAAAAATATCGGCATAATTTGTAGCCCATTGAGTTGTAAAACAATAGCATATTATGAACCAGTGTACACAGTAGTCGAATAATCCAATTCAATAACTTGATTTTAACAGGTTGTGCCACATTGCCAGTCCCTTTATTATTTACAGTTTTTTCGCGTTTTTCATGCCAAACCCAAAAGTATCCACAAACCTTCTAATGCAATGATGTAAAAAACTCAAACATATTCGGAATTAGCGTGGCCGATAGACAAATAATCCAACCCAAGCAATTAGATTTTGAAAACTTTTGCAAAACTGTCACTCCCTAGTGTACACGGTTCCTTCCTTCCCTGCATTCTTCTACTTTCCTTCTCTCCTTTATTCTGTGATTCAATGTCACTCATCGCACCATTCATCGCCATATCCCAGGTAACAGAACTCCCTCCCTTCCTCCATTCTCTCATCAATAAATAGATACTAAAATATATTACGACATTCCTACTAAACATTCTGAGCATTTCTGCTCTCTTTGACTAGTCTCAGCGTGAAAACTTTCTAAATCAAAACAATTACTAACGTTTCATAACTCTTGTTCAGTGTCAGGTACACAAATATACCACAAAAATAAGTTTGTTTTTACAAGTGTGTGGAGACAGATGAACACCTCTTACCTTTATGATGTTGCCACCCTTGAGACCATAACCAACAGCAAGGAATGAGCTGATGTAGGTAAGATCTAAGCAGGCTAATGGCTGTTCCACATTGGGGATATTGCAGGCTGGTGGTAAAAAAAATAAAATTTTCTTACACTCAATGACAAATATTGTCAAATTACTATAACCTCTATTGATTTAATATTATTACTAACATTATTTTTCACTTCATTTTTGTTTCTCTGAGTGCAGGCATAAGACCAAATATTTTACTAATGTAGTCCACCTAATTTAGTATTTCAAGACAAAGAGTTATACAAAGGCTGAAATGTTTGGTGGAACCTTAAATTTGTTACCCCTCAAGTCCTAGAAGGCACCAAATGTTGATAACATATTCCATTTTATATATCCTCATATCATCACTTTCTTTTGCTATACTGTACTGTATATCCTTATAATCACTTTCTCTTGTTATATAGGGGTACCTTAATTCAACCTTTCTCTCGCTATATACCTAAATTCATCACTTTCTCCTGCTATATACCTCAATTAATTCATCACTTTCTCCTGCTATATACCTTAATTTATCACTTTCTCTTGATATATATCATAACTCATCACTTTCTCTTGATATATATCATAACTCATCACTTTCTCTTGATATATATCATAACTCATCACTTTCTCTTGATATATATCATAACTCATCACTTTCTCTTGATATATATCATAACTCATCACTTTCTCCTGCTATATACCTTAATTCATCACTTTCTCTTGCTATATACCTCAATTAATTCATCACTTTCTCTTGCTATATACCTTAACTCATCACTTTCTCTTGATATATATCATAACTCATCACTTTCTCTTGATATATATCATAACTCATCACTTTCTCTTGCTATATACCTCAATTAATTCATCACTTTCTCTTGCTATATACCTTAACTCATCACTTTCTCTTGATATATATCGTAACTCATCACTTTCTCTTGATATATATCATAACTCATCACTTTCTCTTGATATATATCATAACTCATCACTTTCTCTTGATATATATCATAACTCATCACTTTCTCTTGATATATATCGTAACTCATCACTTTCTCTTGTTATATACCTCAATTAATTCATCACTTTCTCTTGCTATATACCTTAACTCATCACTTTCTCTTGATATATATCATAACTCATCACTTTCTCTTGATATATATCATAACTCATCACTTTCTCTTGATATATATCGTAACTCATCACTTTCTCTTGTTATATACCTCAATTAATTCATCACTTTCTCTTGCTATATACCTTAACTCATCACTTTCTCTTGCTATATATCGTAACTCATCACTTTCTCTTGCTATATACCTTAACTCATCACTTTCTCTTGATATATATCGTAACTCATCACTTTCTCTTGCTATATACCTCAATTAACTCATCACTTTCTCTTGCTACATACCTTAACTCATCACTTTCTCTTGATATATATCATAACTCATCACTTTCTCTTGCTATATACCTCAATTAATTCATCACTTTCTCTTGCTATATACCTCAATTAATTCATCACTTTCTTTTGCTATATACCTTCACTCATCACTTTCTCTTGATATATATCGTAACTCATCACTTTCTCTTGCTATATACCTTAACTCATCACTTTCTCTTGATATATATCCTAACTCATCAGTTTTTCTTGCTATATATCTTAAATCATCACCTTCTCTTGCTATATACCTCAATTAATTCATCACCACAGATAGTTTCTATTCATGACAGGCACAGTTTATGAGTTAATGCTAATAACAATCAAGTTAGTTAAAAAATAATTAAAAAGGTACTCAACTAGTGTCAAATAATAATAACTTACTCTGAACAGCAGCGTTTAGGAACTCCTGCACTGTCAACTCTCCTCCTTTAAATGGATCTGAGAAGAAAAAAAAAACTACCTGTATAAAATATTTAATGAAAACTAAAAAAATTGAATAACAAAGACGCAAAACATGTCTTTATATTTAAGTAAAGATTTTACATTGTTAAACAAATAATAATTTTAATAACAATATTTCCCATATTTAATACAATTTCTGGAGCAGAGTTTCCCCCCAATCATTACATCCACTTCACACATCTTTCAGTCATCAATAGTCGTACAAACCCACTTCTGCCTCTCTCATGAACCTTATATGTATTTTTGTTATTTCAATTCTTCACCTGTAGTCTGTGAACCAATTCAACAGGCAGCATTTCTCAACAGTTTCCAATGTTCTGATAAGTGTACTTAAACCTGAGACGAAATCAACAGCCACAAGGGACAATAACCATGCACCAACCTTAATTTGAATAGAAGATGCCATCTATGATGGACAGCAAAGATTCATCTATACCAATATTCAACCATCTCTGAGAAGTTATTTCTTGTACTTCCAATTGGATAGCTGCTATTTATTGCTCTTAATCACCATTGCAACACCACACACCCATACACAAAAATGCCAAGCTGAACATTTCCGAGGGGCTGCCTCCACTTTTCAGTCACTCACCTGTGGCTTCCTTATGCTTATAAATGATGCCCGAAGAGAAGCCCCTGCTCGCTGGAAAAATGTCAACGACTCTCCCACTGGGATCAGTGTCAACAACTCAGCTCCCAATTACACCACCCTCCAGAATATATTGAAAAGTCTCCATAATTGGGTCACCAACAACCATCCCAAGACCATGGTTATGCAAATCAACCTCTCCTCCGACGTTGTCCCACCTCCCTCCATTACTTTGGGACCCAATACACTCCCGGTTGTGGACACTAACTAAGCTCCTCAGCGTCACTATAGATAACAAACTACAGTAAATTGGAAAACACACGTCTGTAAAGTTGTCAAATCCTCCAGTTTCCGTCTCCACCTCCTCCGTCGGCTCAAGTCCCTCAGAGTTCGTGCCCCCAAGATCCTCAGTGTTAACTCAACATTTATACTTCCCAAGCTCACCTATGCCTCCCCTACCTGGTCTTCCTTCCTAAATGCCATACAACATAAACACCTAGAATAAGTGCAAAAGAGGGCATGGAAAATTATTCTCTCCCTTTCCTACTCCACATATCAAGAAGCACTCAACACACTGACCCTCACGGTTCTCTCTGACCATCGCCACGACCTCATCTGCAAATTTGGTGAGAAGTTTCTGCACCATCCTCGACACCGGCACCAACTTCCACCCAAGTTCCCTCGTCAGTGAATTGCCGTTCAACACAACAACATCCAGCCCATACTAGCACATACTGATCACTATAAGAACAGCCCAGTTCCAACCATTGAAAAAAATTATCAACAACTCAGAATCTACCAGTGTGTTCATTCCAAGTCAATCTTACCTTTTTGCACTGTCACTATGTTGAAATGCCCTGTAGTATTAGGGTGTGTCATAGGAGGGAAGATCAGCTAAAACTAATGGCCCATCACTTTTTTGGTAGATTTTAGTGTATATAAACAGAAAATAATTTCAGTTTCAATAATTTGCAACCTTTTGCTTGGTAAATTTTAGCGTGAAATTTATCGAAAATCTAACGTACAGCTGCATTAGTGCATTACAATTAAATAGTGAACATTGCTTTCTGACTTCATTCTTTAACAACCCAACTAACAATATTTTTTTCTGTTTCAGATTCTGATGCATTTATAAGTTGATAATATTTGCGATGGCTGCTTGTGTCAGGACGAGGAACCAAAAATCCAGCCATCTCAGTCACTATCTTGGGTCTGGGAGAGAGCTCCTGAAGTCGGAGTTGCCTACATTGAGAGATGCTTTGAGATACGGTGTATTAATCAGGCAAATCAGTGAAAAGAACCAAAGAACTTACACAAACAAAGACATTGCCAGTGATATGACTAAAGCTGTCTTGGCACAGTACACTCTGGCTAACGCTCAGTTCAAGCCTCCAGTCATAACAAGTCAGAAGAAGATTAGTGAGAGACTGCTAGCCAGTTGGGAAAAGGCAAGAGATATCTCTCTTGGGAGAGGAAAACTTGCAGTTAAGGACAGCTTTGCCAAGCAACTGGACCAGTTATTTGACATAATTACTTGCAAGTGCCCAATTGTTCTCTGTCCTGAGTTTGGATGCGATCGTGACTGTAAATCCGAGGCCCACATCTCCTGTATTTGCAAGCGTGAACTGAAGATTCCTGTGATCGAACTGGCATTTGTCAAAGCACAGAGAGAGAAGACTGGCAGTATAGGGGCTCTCATGATTTCTAGCCAAGATATTCCGGAGTCCAAGAGACAGGAGGCTGCCACAGAGACAGAAGAGGAGAAGAGTTGCCGAGGAAAAGAGACTTGAGAAGGCCCAGGGTGAGGTAAAAAAGGCCGATGATTGGAGTCAAGCTGATTCAGAGTTTAATGACTTCCCCATGGCTGATCCAAGTGCTGACCAGGAGAATGGTGATTTTGTCCCTAACCCAGAAAATAATGATCCCAAACCTTCCAATCATAAGATTCGAAAATGGAAAGATATCCCGAGCATAGCTCTGGCCAGCATGTGACACCACACTGGTCTCAGAGAAACTGCAGAGATAGCAACAGCTGCCTGGATTGACGGTGGTTTGATAACACCTGATGATGTTCACCTGGTGATAGATCATAAGAAAGTAAGGAGAGCTCAGGATAAACTTGTCAGTAACCTAGAAGAGGAGTTTGATAAGGGGATAAGAGAAAATGGAATCAATTGTTTGTTCTTTGATGGGAGAAGGGATGACACTAAAGTGTTCATGAAAGTTGGAGATTCTGACAAGTTGTTCCCTGCCATGGTGAAGGAGGAACACTACTCCTGCTGCAGTGAACCAGGAGGGAAATATTTGTGGCATTTCACTCCAGAGAAAGATGACATCAGCAAACCAGCTGAGATAGTGGCAGATAACATTGTGAGCTGGCTCAGAGAGAGGAAAGTAGACCAGACCCTGCAAGCCATTGGAGGGGACAGCACCAACACGAACACAGGGTGGCAAGAGGGGGTCATACAGTGGATAGAGCGGAAGATTGGGAGGAAGCTGGTCTGGATTGTTTGTGACCTCCACACCAACGAGTTGCCACTCAGACATCTGATCCAGGAGCTGGATGGCAAGACTCTTTCAAACAACAGATGGTCTGGTCCTCTTGGCAACATGCTGGACTCTGCCACTGAGTTAGAAATAAATCCAAGCTTTGAAAAAATCACAGTTGGCCCTCCACTCGTTGAGCTTGCACATACTGTCATTGAAGACCTGAGTACTCACCAGTACTATGGTTACATGATTTGCAGTGCCATCAAAACTGGGGTCATGCCTGATAGACTTGCTTACCTGCAGATAGGTCCAGTCTCACATTCTAGGTGGCTCACAACGGCTCTCAGGTTCTGCAGAATTTGGGTCGCTCATCATAAACTGAAAGGGAACCAGCTTCACAACCTGAGACTTATTGTTCAATTCATCATGAGTGTCTACTTGCCAAATTGGTTCAACACCAAGGTCAAGTCATCGTTCTCCGAAGGTCCGAGGCATGTTCTCTTCCAGCTTGAGCTCCTGAGGAGTCAGCCAAGGAAGGTTGTTCAGATTGTGGAGCAGACTGTGAGGAGATCTTCCTGGTATGCTCATCCCGAGACAGTTCTGCAGACAATGCTCTGCAGTAAGGATGAGGAGGAGAGAAGAGTGGCAGTCAAAAAGATCTTGGATATGAGACTTATGAGAAGATCTGGGCATGACGAATCAGTTGGTGACGATTCCTTCAGGGTCAGGAAGACTCCTGAAGTCAATCTAGGTGCCAAGACCCTCACTGATCTCATAGATCTGGATAACATCCAGGCTGGCAGTGAGCCCCCTCTTACCTGCAGCCTCACCAAAGTTCAAGTCAGAGCTTTCCTGGACAACCCCATGCATGTCCCTGCCTGGCCCTCGCACACCCAGAGTATAGAGCGTTTTGTACAGCAAGTGAGTGAGGCCAGCAGTCACGTGTACAGCCAGGAGACGAGGGAAGGCTACATCCGAGCTCAGGTGGTCAGCAGGGAGGTGATGAGTAGAAACAGAAACAGAAAGACATGTTCTCTATGGTGTGCAGCAACACCGGGTCGTAGTAGTAAAACCGGTTTTTGTATTTGATGATTTTGTTTTCTAAAGGAATATTAAATTTAATAAATGTGTCAAGATCATTCGTTTCACTATTCTGGATCATTTTCATCCTAATAAATTAACCTGATACATTTACTTTACTTTAAATAAGCTATTTAGTGGTGTTGGTAAAAGGGTGGGAATACTGAATTTTCATAAGATTTCAAGTTAAAATTTACCTAGCAAAAAATAAAAACTTTTCAAATCTGAAGATATCATATGATTCTGCACATAGAACTGCATCATTAATACCATGGGCCGATTTTTCAAACTCAAAAAAAAAAAATTCGCCTCCGTATGACACACCCTACTGTAGTATAACCATCTCCCCACCTAGTTATTATATATCATATTTGTATCACTTATGTTACTTTTATGTTACAGTTAACCCTCACTTTACGCGGTTAATGTAACCCAGAGGGTCCCGCGTAAAGTGAGAAACGCGTAAAGTGAATAACATAACATATGGGATTAATTGAAATGGAGTCCAGGCCGATCCCCAAACTCCACTTTTCGACGACACACAACTATGTTATAGTAAAAATTTTATCTTAACTTTATGATGGTATGAAAAAACAAGTAATATAGAAGAGGTTAGGTTAGGAAAAAAAAAGGTTAACATAGGAAAAATAAAGGTTAGGTTAGAAAAACTAAAAGTTATGTGGAACACTTACGGTAGTAGAAGAGATGGGTCAGCATACGGGGATGGAGGCTGGTTCCGAGGCAGAGGGCAGATTACTGGCCCTCAGGTGAATCACCATTACTAGGTGAATCACCATCACTGTCACTTACAGTTGTCAGGGCTTCCCTGACAAATCCCTCAAAGTCATCTTCACTGTCACTATCACTGGCTTGGGCTGGCTGTGGTGGGTTGCGGGCGAAGAACTCGGTTATGCTTTTTTGACGGCTGGTGTTTATGTTGTCGTGATACACCGTAATGTACGGCTCCATAGCCTGCACCAGCCGGGTATGGAAGACTTCATGGCGGTCATCGTCATTGTCGCGGGAAAGGAAGGACTTCATTTTCTCTGCACACTCCATGGCACCCTTAATATCACTATGACTTAAACTGTGTTCTTCGCAGAATGACGCACCTTCTTCCTCCTCTTCACTGACGTGATCTTCTTCCAACATCTCGTCGGCAGTCACTTCAGGATCTCTGATCACCTCCAGGATGTCGTCGTTGGTGGTCTCGGAGAAGCCTGGAACTGTAACAGTCTGCGCAGCTTCTCTGGCAAGGTCCACTGCTACTCCAACATTCTGAACCTCACCAGTCACAGATTGACTCCACCTCTCACCTGGTATTCCATGCAACACATGTCTCCATGCGTGACGAATTGTAGCAATAGACAGCTGATCCCATGACTCCACCAAGAAGTCCACAGCTTTCTTGATTTTAAATACTCTCCAGAATTGTTTGAACAGTATTTTTTGCTGTGCCAACTGTTGATCCTCATCTTCTTCGCTCTTGCAATCGGTGGTGGTGTCACTCAGGTTACGCAACTCTTACCTGGTGTTGGTGTAGTCGTTCAGGAGCTGGAATTTTTTTGTTGAGAATGCAGCTTTTACATTACAGATTAACTCTTGGTCCATGGGCTGTAATAGAGACGTAGTGTTGGGAGGGAGGAAGACCACTTTTACGTTGGGGTGACGATCTAACAGTAGGGGCGAGTGTCCTGGTGCGTTGTCCAGCAGCAACAAAATATTGAATGGCACATTCTGTCGCTCACAGAATTTCTTTACATCGGGAACAAAACAGTCATCAAACCAGGAGAGGGACAGTGTAGAGAACATCCACGCCTTACGTGCGGTCAGCCAGTGGATATTTAGCTTGGTCATGTCCATGGTTTTGTAGGCGTGCGGCTTGCGTGCTGTGGGGATCACCGATAACTTGAGCTTACAGGTACCGGAGGCATTGGTGGTAAACAGGACGGTGATGCGTTCCTTCTGCATCTTCCGGCCCCGAATCTTGCTGGCATTCTTTACAACGAAGGACTTGGAAGGTAGCTTTTTCCAGAAAAGACCAGATTCGCCCATGTTAAACACCTGGTCGTCACTGTACTGTCCTTCCTCCATAATCTCACATAAAAACGGAGGAAATTCCCTAGCCGCAGCACGGTCAGCACTCGCTTCTTCACCACCAATGTTTATATTGGTGATCTTGTTCCGGATCTTAAACCTCTGTAACCACCCAGAGGAAGCATTAAAGGGTTTGGGCTCTGTAGTTCCCATCTTTCGTGCCACTGCCATGTACAGTTCACGTGCGTAGTCCTTAACAGAGCGCGTGTCGACCGCCATGTTCCGTCGCGCCTGACGCACCAAGTACCTCACAAGTAATTTTTCTGTCTTGAGAAGCACCTGGTTGTGAAAATTCTTGATCATAGAAGCACCTGTAGACTTTGTGATCTTCATGTGCTCCTTTATCTTGGCTGCATCCTTCTTTATTGTTCGAATCGTAGATTCATTCACACCATGCTGGCGCGCCAAATCAACCTGCCTTGTTCCTTTCTCCAACTCTTGGATGATGGTATACTTCACCTCGTAGCTTAAGGAACGTCGTGTCTTCTTTGGCTTAGTGCCGCTGGGTCCAGGTAAGGAAAGGTTTCTCTCTGGGGGTGGTGGTCCGGCGGAAGCCATTTTACGGAACAATGGATGCGCGTTTACACGGTGTGGCCTTGAGGGATGAAACTGCCGCGGCTAGGTCAACCGTCGTCTTTCCTCCCTCCCTCCCTCCCCCGGTGTGGACACGTCATAATACTTTAAGCCAATTACAGCTAGCAGCAGAGGGGGGTAGGGATGCATGGCTAATCACAGTCTGATACGTCATATGACGTCAGTGATAACGCAACAAAGACACACACTGCGCAACCTTACCGCGCTGCTTGCCCAAGCAGAGGGAGGAGGAGGGAGAGGCGAGGAGCACAGGCAGGCGGGTGGCGGGTGGTACGAATCTAAAAATAGTGTCGCGCCGGACACTCTCCGCGTAATGGGGTTCACGTACTGCGTAATGTGAGTACGTTAGGTTCTGGCAAGGCACCGCGTAATGGGGTTCATGTACCGCGTAATGTGAGCACGGTAGGTTCTGGCAAGGCACCGCGTAAACGTGGAAACGCGGAATGCGGGACCGCGTAAAGTGAGGGTTAACTGTATTTGTCAATCAAGTGACCCATTCCCCAATTATGTAACTGTATATTATCAGCCTTCCGGCTACCATGCTCTTCCAATAAACAGTTAATTATGATTATTTATTATTACAAACTAGCCAACAACAAAAAACATGGAGAAGAAACATACCTATGAGACCTCTCTCAGTGGCCCTGTCAAAGAAGTAACTGAACGCAATGACTTCTCTGTCTTTCAGCTCAGTGGGTGCATGCACCTGTATAGGGAGACCAATTAATATTAAAAAAAATAAATAAATAAAATAAATAAAACATAAAAAATACTGTAGCTACATCCATTGCACGTCTGATACACACCAGAGTGATTCATGATAAACTTATATTCTTTTTTTTTACGGGGATTAGCCCACCAGGGCACAGGTCAACGACCCACAACTGGGCCTAGGGGGCGAAAAAATAAGAATTGAAAGAAACTAAAAATAGAAAAGAAAAAGATTATATTAATCTACACCACAAAGATGCTGGAAAACCAGCTTTTTGAAGTGAGACAGAATGTAAGAGTATGGAAACACAGAAGAAGGCAAAGCATTCCACAGTTTGGCTGTGTGAGGAAAGAAAGATGCACTATAACGGGTTATACTAGTGTGACCGACATCCACAGAGAAACAGTGAGCATCGCGGGCAAGACGTGTGTTACGAGCCTATGGTCTTGCCGGCGGTACACAGGATGCCAAATCCACTGAACATTGCCTGTTAAAGTACCTGTAAAAGAGAGAGAGTGAAGCAACATTGCAGCGAAGAGAAAGGGAAAAAAGATTGTCAACTAAAGGAGGAGAGTTAATAAGACAAAATGCCTTTGGTTCCACCCTACCTAACAGTTGGACAGAAGAGCCACCCCAGATATGAGAGCAGTACTCCAAGCTAGAATGAATGAATCCCCTATATACAGAACTGTACTTGAAGAAACTGCTCAGAAGTGAGGTAGCTACTTTCAGGAGGCAGCTTTAGCAATGTTGTCGATGTGTGGCTTCCATGACATATTAGAGGAAATGGTGAGGCCAAGCATATCTATTTTAGAATTTGGCAGAATGATAGCGTCCTGAAATGTGATTGGTGGGAGATCGTCTAATTTGGAAGGTGTAATTGGTAAATACCGAGTTTTATTACTATTGAATTTAACCAAGTTTCTACCTCCCCATTCAGAGATGCTACACAGATCAGCATTGACAGATGAAATGATATCAGCACAAATCCTTATTTCAATCTTTTTTTTTAGTTTAATTACCATTATCCTATATAAACAATTGTTGTTTAAAGACAATGAAGCTCTCCTGCAGGCAAACTGTAATACTTACATGATTTTTGCTTCATATCTGATATCAGTCTTCACCTGCAATGCTATGCCTTAGTGTAACACGACCAGCATTCATTGCAGAGTCATCCTAAAAGTGCATTTAGTTTTCTCTCATAATTATAAACATGACACATTTGATGCACAGTTTAACCCTTAGAGTGCTGCTGAGTACCCTGTACTCAAGTACCCAGCGATATTTTTTTAAAAGACTGCCACATTCTATGGGCACACCCATTTCTATACCCACTACACCTGCTTCTACACCAAATGCACTTACTTCTATGTCCATTACACCCACTACTACATCTACCACACGCATTTCTACTCCCACTACACCCATTATTATGCCCACCACACCCATCATTATGCCCACTACACCCATTATTTTGCACTCTCAGCCCACTACTACATAAATATAATGACCATTACAACCACTAGACCCACTGATATGCCCACTACACCCGCTGCTACCTTCTCCACACACCCAATGCTACACCAGAACAGTAGCAATAAATTGCAAATTAATTAAATCAATGAGTCAAGTCGGTTAATGGGACAATCATAAGGTCAATTAGTGATTCAGTACATTGTCCCAAGTGCATTTATGAGCACCATAACCAGTGTAAGTGGACTGTACGCAGCAACACCGCACTCAGGGCACACAAATTCAGGCCACGGTGGCCTACTGTAGGTGTAATGCCTGATGCAACAGTCATAATTCTATGAGCTGTGACAACCTTATTATGCTGTATACTAAAGTATTTCTAAGATTTTTGCGCTACCTGAACAATACTATCTCATTCTATAAAACCAATTTGTCATATTCTTAATATTAATATTTTACTGATGCATCCTGTGCATGGGAAGACATTTTCTAGAAATTTTCCGCCCACCGAGGTTCCATTCATAAAGCTGAAACAAAACCTTAAAACCAGTAAAACACAAATAACCATTTGGGAATATTTTATTCAGTAGATGGCACTGTAGGTGGAGACTGAAATCTCACTGTTCTGTATTTGTAAACAACTGATGTGCTGCTGTTATAAATTGACAACACAGATTTATGTCAATGATACCTTGTTACAGGGTAAACTGAATTGGGGCTATGATAAAATTTTCCTAGGTTAGGGATTCAGTTGGAGGCTGTATGTCTAAATAAAATATCCAGTTAAAAAGCTTTAATAAGGAAATATACATTTCGTAGTTAGACTTCGGCCCAGAGGGGCCCAGGACAAATACTGTGTGCAAAAATTTAAAAATTTTGGATTCTGTGACACATTGGGCCCCAAGGATTTCAGATACAGGCTTCTCAACCTGTACACGGTGGTGCTGTTTGTAGTTGGTTATCACTACTGCTGTGTAATGTATTGTAATATCTAGTTTCCTTCCTGTTATTTTCTGTTAGTATATGCTTCACACAGGTTCAGAGGGGTATGCTATAACGAATCTAATTGGTTCTAGAACCTTGTTCGTTTTAGCATTCGTTCGTTATAGGATTAATCCGTTCCAGGCCCCCAAATACAACCACTTAACACTGAAAAATGTAATATACAATTGTAAAAATTGTAAAAAAGTGCATAAATATGCATCTAAACCCCTGAAATAAAGAATATCATTAATACTTGTATTACAGAAACAATAAATTAGTAAAAAAAAAAAAAATTTTTTTTTTTTTTTTTTAATAATGTTCGTTGTAGGAGTTTCGTTCGTTATAGCATTCTCAATTTTATAGGTAAAACCGTTCGTTATAGGAATATTCGTCGTAGGATCCGTTCGTTATAGCATACCCCACTGTAGTAGGTAGTAAGCAGCTACCAAACAGGGAGGTACTACAGGTCGTACCTCTCTAGTCCAGCAACCTCGGGACCTGACCGGTGCCGGACCATGGAAATTCACCCTTTTCCTGGATAGATAGTGACTTGTGCTTATGCTTGGAAGCACTAGCACCACTTTCTCTGCATCATGGTCTCTTCGAAGACATATTGAAGGGTTAAATGTCTTAAACTGTAGTAGCTTCTCAAATTTCGCGAGTTATTAATTAATAATAGGTAGAATATTAAAACACACGAGGAAATGACACAGCATTGTTTTCATTGATTACAAAACCAGTGACTGACTGGTTCTACATATAAAACTGAAGAAAATAAGACCTTGGTTGTAGCTGTAGTAAAATTAATATGGTTGTTTTAAGTAATGTT
This sequence comes from Homarus gammarus, assembly GCA_958450375.1. Lineage (NCBI taxonomy): Eukaryota > Metazoa > Arthropoda > Malacostraca > Decapoda > Nephropidae > Homarus > Homarus gammarus. Next base: position 463,749 of record CAUDMG010004041.1, on the reverse strand, counting down.
ATTTAATGTTAATAAATGGAACAATAGAAGTAGCTAATGATAATTGTAAAAAAAAAGAGGGATCGCGTATGTAAGTGCGCATGCGCACACGTGAAAACATATCGTCATTACTTTACATAAGAATATGAAAGCAACACTTATTTACTGTTCATATATATTTTAATTAATGTTTCTGAATTTGTTTTTATTGAATTAATGTTTGTATGTGCAAAATTAACAATACAATTTATTAATAATACGTGGAATATTAAAACACACGATGAGACGAGACGGCTGCTGGCATTGTTTATGTTAAAGCTTACAAAACCAGTGACTGATTGGTTCTACATATGAAACTGAAGAAAATAAGACCCTGATTGTAGCTGTAGTAAAATTAATGTAAAAAAATTAATATGGTTGTTTGAAGTACCTGTAATGTTATTTAATGTTAATAAATGGAACACTATAAGTAGCTAACCATTAATGGTAAAAAAAAAGTGAGACTGCGCGTATGTAAGTGCGCACATGTGAAAACATATCGTCATTACTCTACATAAGAATATGAAAGCAACACTTATTTACTGCTCATATATATTGAAGGGTTAAATGTTGTACTCTGTATAGACAAGCAGAGAGAGAGAGATCAGCCGAACTGCCGGATGTATACAAACCTTAATTTCCCGCGGCTTTGTTTTTTTTTTTTTTATGGGGATTAGCCCACCCGGGCATAGGTCACTGACCCACATTGGGGCCTGAGGGGCAAAAATTTAATACTCCTGTAATAATAATAATAATTCAGATGGAAAAAAAATAAATAAATAAAGCTGCCTATCTACCTATTGGACAAACTAAAATCGTTCCGGACCACGGGAGTTTCCGGACCACAGAATGCCGGACTAGAGAGGTACAACCTGTACCGCCTGGGAAGATATTAGCAGCATAATGTGTTGTCTAATGGTAGACCCTGCTGCCATATGGCATCAAGAAAATTGTGACCAAGTCCCAGGTTGCTGATCTGACTTTCTGCCTCATTTACACACATTTTTGTAGGGTTTCAATTGTTTCTATTATATGACAAAACAACATACATATATAGCATTTCTCACTGTTGATTTTTTTTCACTCTTGCATTTCTTTGTATTTATTATTATCACAGTGTTATTATTATTATTATTACCATTAATATTTTATTTTACTTTTAATTATAAATTTTATTTACTATGAATTATTATTATTATTAAATTTTCGCCCCCCAGGCCTCAATGTGGGTCAATGACCTGTGCCAGGGTGGGCTAATCCCCGTGTGTGTAAAAAAAAAAAAAAAAAAAAAAAAAAAAAAAAAAAAAAAAATCCTCATTTTTCAACAGATTTTTGCTCATCAGAGCAGGTAAGTGGCGATTGTTTTGCTGTACTTATGTGACACCCCAATTCTAATAATATAATGATAAAAAGTTATGAGCATTACACATACCAATATCTTAAATACCTCTTGCCATCACTCACCTGGATCACCTCTCTGCAAAAGCTACACTTGTCTCAAAGTACAACACATTGATTTCTAAGAGGCCTGAGGTTAAACAAACCTTTCATTCATTCACAGATGTGTTCCAGCAGAGTAAAACTAAATTTACATCATTACCTGTTGATTGATCACTTCAACACATGCATTAACACATGCTTTGTGATCAGCAATGGGACGGTTCTCAGTTAAACGGCCTGCTTGTCCACGAATCTCCTTATATTTGGCCTGTTCTGGTCCTCTGAAAATCAAAATGAAATTTGTATTCCATCTCACAAATTAGAATTTTATATGAAAATCATACTGGATTACTAATTCATACTTTAATACCTGAAGGACATCAATTAGTTAACAATAAAACCTGTAGTGAGTACCCTAAGGCTAGCCCACCTGACAAGTGGGACTGACATGCTCCAACAGTGAGTTATACTGTTCCACTGTAAGAGGTGTGATCATCTCCTCACTCAGTAAACCAATGTCTACTAAAGGAGGAGGAGAAGGAGGAAGATACATTAATGAAGATGATTATACATAATGAAATTCAACTAAATCTACAAGTCACCTCATTGCTATTTCACACCTTTACTCTCCGTAGTGCCGAGTGGCCACGATCAAGGGAAAATAATTAATTTTTACAGTTGTAATGGAAGTGTCCTGTATTGATATTTCCCTTCTACAATGATGCTCCAAATAACTACCTGGTTCATCTCGGTTGCTTCACACAACCCATCAGCAACATGTTTCTCCCCAAATATCACATGAAGACATACAGTACACACTAATAATCTCTGCTCATAAAAAAAAATCCCTTCCAATTCCCTGAAATGGCAAGCAAAATCAAACTCTCCCTTCAACAGCTGTCATTCTTTTTCTCTAACTGTCATTAACAGGTGTGTTTTGGAAAGATGTTACCTTTCCACAATGAATTCCCTAATTATCTTGTTATCTCTGTCAATTTACACACAAACACGAGAACATACTTTCAGACTGTTTCTACAGTATATCAAATCTCACAGAACCTGTATAGCTCTGGGTTCACAACTTTTAATTTAATTTATTCCTTTCCCCCACATATCTAATACAGTGGGGTATGCTATAACGAACGGATCCTACTACGAATATTCCTATAACGAACGGTTTTACCTATAAAATTGAGAATGCTATAACGAACGAAACTCCTACAACGAACGCGGATGAATACGGGACTACTTCACCTGGCGCATGAATATTGTTGTGCCGCGACCCACAACAAGAGCGTCAGGCGCCATCTTTGTCTCATTGTGCACCACTGTTATTGTTGAAATTTCGTCTTTTGATGTGGAAATTCGCGTTATTTGTATAACTATTTTGTTATACAAGTATACAATTGTAACAATGAGTCGTCCAAAGCGAGTGAGAAAGCTAATAACCCTTGAGACTAAGAAAGAAATTATAAAGAAACGTGAGAATGGAAGAAGCATTGCGAAACTTAGTGATGAATATGGGATGGCTAAATCGACTATATGTACGATTTTGAAGAATAAAGGGGAGTTAAAAACTGTGCAAGTGGCTAAGGGAATCTTTAGACTTAGCAAAGCAAAGTGTAATGTGATTGAAGAGATGGAAAATTTACTCTTAGTGTGGATAAAGGAGAAAGAAATGGCAGGTGTTAACATTAGTGAAGCTATAATTTGTGAGAAGGCCAGACAATTGTTTGAGGACCTTAAAGCCAAGACTCCCAGTGGAAGTGATAGTGATGTGCCAGTGCTTAGGGGTACCGGCATGCTGAATAACACTAAGGTAAGATAAAGTACCGTATTTTTTACATTTTCCACAAAATTTTTTCAGTGTTAAGTGGTTGTATTTGGGGGCCTGGAACGGATTAATCCTATAACGAACGAATGCTATAATGAACGAGGTTCTGGAACCAATTACGTTCGTTATAGCATACCCCACTGTAATATTGTCAAAATATTTTTTCCCCCTTATTCTAAAAATTTCCAGTACGTCTTTCTCTGGTGTAGTTAATCTGCATTTTTTTCTTTATCGCCATAATTTTTTTTAGTATTCTCCAGTACCACCATACATCACAGGCCTCTTACCGCCTCCTGAAGTACTAACCACAGATTGTATTTAAGCTGCATTTTTCTCAATCTTGAGTTCATTTCCCACTTTAACAGTTCTCTAAGTGTATTAAAGTATGTTATTGCCAAACCTATTCTTGTTCTAATGCGCGATACAGGCAGTCCACGGCTTACGACGAGGTTAGGGACCCAAATCCAGGTTGTAAGACGAAAATGCGAAAATAATACATAGAAATCTAAAATGGGTGTCTCTTTTTCTTCTCAGTACCACAAGACTCTCACTTTTAAGCTTGCCAGCCATTTTAAGGGGAATTACAAACAAAAATTTTGTCAGTACACAGCACAATCACTAACGTCGGGACTCGAAAATACGTAATTTGAAAACAAAATTTGTACTACTGGGGGCGGTAGTATGTCCGGGTGGTCGTAAGTCGAGGAGTACCTGTACTTGAGTACAGTTCGAGTTCATGACCAGATTTTTATGCAAAATGAAAGGGGTTGAACTTGTGCGAACAATAATTTTTAGGGGCTAAAATTCAAGCATTTCCATGGTTTATTTACAGTGAATGATAGCTACCTGGTACATTCTTGTGGTAGGCTAACCTTACCTGTAAGCTCCTTTATCCTGGGTTTGCTTACCTTACTCCTAGATTCTTTCTTTATGTTGCTATATGAAGAACAGAACCTCATTCACTGTAAATGCCACAATAAGTCTAAAAAAAAAACTACAACAATTGATGATTTCCAGATAACTTTCCTATCATTTGCATCTGAAACATCACTGATGACACTGTTGTAAAGTGAGACTAGTCACTGTAGCTACATCCCCCTCACTCTCTCCCTACCAGGCTGAGATGTGAACTATATTATGGTTATTTTTCAACTTGAAATTTTGAGTAGACATATGTAATTTTTTTCATTTTTTTTATTTCTCTGTCAGATGCACACACAATCTTACATACAAAATATGCAAGAAAAAATAAAAGAGGTAATTATTATAAGGTCAAAAACATAATATGCAATAAAGATTTCTTCGTGAGCGAGACTTAGCATGCAAGGCAGGGCACGGGAGGGAAAAGGGGGATTGAGGGAGCGTAGGATCTCAGCTGTTTTCTGTCTCCCAAGTTCCAAATGTAGTAAAATGTTTTACATATACAGTCATGTGCCGATTAACGTCCGACTGAACAACGTCCGATAGCATAAACGTCCATGGCCCCCCCCCCCCCCCCCAAAAAAAAAATCTGTGACGCCTGCTGTACCACCACTCCACGACCCCCTCACGGAGACACGATGATCCTCCCCATACTGGTCAGATAAGTGGTAAAGGAATATGCTTCCTTCCTTAGGCTTTTTTTAAGCATTTGCCTCCAGGTGTAATGTTAACCTATATCTATTGAGGATAAAGTCTTTCACCTACAAATTGACAATAACACATTTGCTGTAATCAGACATATCTAGTTGCCTCAACAATTACAACCCCAGTTGCAATTGGGGTTGCATTTTCAAATTCTGTGGCATTACTAAGAATAACGAAGTCTCTGGTGCACTCTAAGATTAAGAGAGAAAACGGAGGACTCGGGCGTCCTGATGTGAGAGAAAACGGACTTGTATGATGGGGGACCAAATAAAAAAAGCATAGTTACATGTTTTGTGGACTACAGTATTAAGCGTACCCTTTTCATCACTTTGTAATAAACCTAGCCATGCCTATGTGTGTTTATGATATTTACCATAACATCATATAAATTTAGTGGGTCTCAATGGTCGTAAAATGGGAAACTTGGGGTTGGGTCTTGGGTGCGTGGAACCAATTAGAATAAATCCCATAGGTTCTGTACTTTCGTTGTTAGCGGGGTCCCAATTAGGCGCGATAACCAAGGGATGACTATACTGTACTGTATATACTTGCGACACTGGCCAGTTGCTTCTGGTGTTATGGTACAGGGGTACCAAGTGACAGCACTAGGATCCCGCTTCCTCTATCAAGGAATAAACAATTAAAATTTAAATTGAAAAAAAAACAACATTCAAATAATGGGAAGTAGCGAACCTAAATGGCCTTAGAGCGGGCACAGTCACGTATGAATCGAGTATTCTTATAGATTGTGTGGCCAGCCGTACGTTATCTAGTGAATTTAGTCAATATTGTACAATAACAATGGACCTAAGTGCAAACCTGTATTGTACATGTATTAAATGATTACAGTACTAAAATTGTTATATCTATTGCAAATATAGCTTGTTTATACAGGTATTCAAATAAATTACTATCTTACAAGAATCCCTCCAATGTAAGTTATATTCACCCAGGTCGTTTGGGTGGAAAATTATAAGAAGAGCTTAATCACTCTTAAGTAATGATAAATAAACACGCAGGCAGGCCTTCAGCGCCAACTGTCAAATCTTATCTCAAATAAATAAATAAACAAACAAACGCCAGACATTCTGTCACCTCACCTCCCGCCCCCTCTTCCCACCCTGGTGATTTCTCTATGTTTAATTTATATAATATCTCAGACTAAAGTTGGGATAATATAATTTGCATTGCTGAAATCCTTGCAAGACAGAGATTAATTTAAATATAAGCTTCATATATTTTGCTCAAGATATAAAAAAAATGTAGTACATTAGTGTACAATACTGTAGTACATTTTATAAAAAGTTTTCAACTGTATTTTTGGGTAGATTTACAAAAATTTCTTCATTTATTTTCATCCATTTACATGCACACACCATACTAAACGAAACGTAAAATAAATAAATGACCTTAGTGCAAAGCTGGAGTGCACATGTACTAATTTGATGACGGTACTAAAATTGTTATGTCTAGTGCGAATTACAACATGTTTATATTCAAATAAATCAGTATCTTACAAGAATCCCAGCAATGTTAATTATATTCTCCTAGGTCATATCACTGGCATTTTAAAATGAGAGAAGCTCAGTAGGACTGTTAAATAAACACACAGAGACCTTCGCCTGAAACATATCACCTCAACCCCCCCACCCCCTAATCCCTCGTTGGCTGGCTGGCTGGCTGGCTGGCTGGCTCCGTCCGTCCGTCCGTCCGTCCCCCCCCCCCCCCGTAGCCAGCCAGGGTTTTAGGCTTACAGTTTTTATCTTATATAACATCTCAGTCTAAAGTTAGGAAATTATAATTTGCATTGCTGGAATCCTTGCAAGACAGTCAATAATTTGGATATAAATATTATATATTTTGCTCAAGAGATAAAAAAATTTGTACATTAGTGTACAGTAGGGTGTGTCATACGGAGGCGAATTTTTTTTTTTTGAGTTTGAAAAACCGGCCCATGGTATTAATGATGTAGTTCTATGTGCAGAATCATGTGATATCTTCAGATTAGAAAAGTTTTCATTTTTTGCTAGGTAAATTTTAACTTGAAATCTTATGAAAATTCAGTATTCCCACCCTTTTACCAACACCACTAAATAGCTTATTTAAAGTAAAGTAAATGTATCAGGTTAATTTATTAGGATGAAAATGATCCAGAATAGTGAAACGAATGATCTTGACACATTTATTAAATTTAATATTCCTTTAGAAAACAAAATCATCAAATACAAAAACCGGTTTTACTACTACGACCCGGTGTTGCTGCACACCATAGAGAACATGTCTTTCTTGCTTCTGTTTCTACTCATCACCTCCCTGCTGACCACCTGAGCTCGGATGTAGCCTTCCCTCCTCTCCTGGCTGTACACGTGACTGCTGGCCTCGCTCACTTGCTGTACACAACGCTCTATACTCTGGGTGTGCGAGGGCCAGGCAGGGACATGCATGGGGTTGTCCAGGAAAGCTCTGACTTGAACATTGGTGAGGCTGCAGGTAAGAGGGGGCTTACTGCCAGCCTGGATGTTGTCCAGATCTATGAGATCAGTGAGGGTCTTGGCACCTAGATTGACTTCAGGAGTCTTCCTGACCCTGAAGGAAACGTCGCCAACTGATTCGTCATGCCCAGATCCTCTCATAAGTCTCATATCCAAGATCTTTTTGACTGCCACTCTTCTCTCCTCCTCATCCTTACTGCAGAGCATTGTCTGCAGAACTGCCTCGGGATGAGCATACCAGGAAGATCTCCTCACAGTCTGCTCCACAATCTGAACAACCTTCCTTGGCTGACTCCTCAGGAGCTCAAGCTGGAAGCGAACATGCCTAGGACCTTCGGAGAACGATGACTTGACCTTGGTGTTGAACCAATTTGGCAAGTAGACACTCACGATGAATTGGACAATAAGTCTCAGGTTGTGAAGCTGGTTCCCTTTCAGTTTATGATGAGCGACCCAAATTCTGCAGAACCTGAGAGCCGTTGTGAGCCACCTAGAATGTGAGACTGGACCTATCTGCAGGTAAGCAAGTCTATCAGGCATGACCCCAGTTTTGATGGCACTGCAAATCATGTAACCATAGTACTGGTCAGTACTCAGGTCGTCAATGATAGTATGTGCAAGCTCAACGAGAGGAGGGCCAACTGTGATTTTTTCAAAGCTCGGATTTATTTCTAACTCAGTGGCAGAGTCCAGCATCTTGCCAAGAGGACCAGACCATCTGTTGTTTGAAAGAGTCTTGCCATCCAGCTCCTGGATCAGATGTCTGAGTGGCAACTCGTTGGTGTGGAGGTCACAAACAATCCAGACCAGCTTCCTCCCAATCTTCCGCTCCATCCACTGTATGACCCCCCCCTTGCCACCCTGTGTTCGTGTTGGTGCTGTCCCCTCCAATGGCCTGCAGGGTCTGGTCTACGTTCCTCTCTCTGAGCCAGTTCACAATGTTATCTGCCACTATCTCAGCTGGTTTCCTGATGTCATCTTTCTCTGGAGTGAAATGCCACAAATACTTCCCTCCTGGTTCACTGCAGCAGTAGTGGTGTTCCTCCTTCACCATGGCAGGGAACAACTTGTCAGAATCTCCAACTTTCATGAACACTTTAGTGTCATCCCTTCTCCCATCAAAGAACAAACAATTGATTCCATTTTCTCTTATCCCCTTATCAAACTCCTCTTCTAGGTTACTGACAAGTTTCTCCTGAGCTCTCCTTACTTTGTTATGATCTATCACCAGGTGAACATCATCAGGTGTTATCAAACCACCGTCAATCCAGGCAGCTGTTGCTATCTCTGCAGTTTCTCTGAGACCAGTGTGGTGTCACATGCTGGCCAGAGCTATGCTCGGGATATCTTTCCATTTTCGAATCTTATGATTGGAAGGTTTGGGATCATTATTTTCTGGGTTAGGGACAAAGTCACCATTCTCCTGGTCAGCACTCGGATCAGCCATGGGGAAGTCATTAAACTCTGAATCAGCTTGACTCCAATCATCGGCCTTTTTTACCTAACCCTGGGCCTTCTCAAGTCTCTTTTCCTCGGCAACTCTTCTCCTCTTCTGTCTCTCTGTGGCAGCCTCCTGTCTCTTGGACTCCGGAATATCTTGGCTAGAAATCATGAGAGCCCCTATACTGCCAGTCTTCTCTCTCTGTGCTTTGACAAATGCCAGTTCGATCACAGGAATCTTCAGTTCACGCTTGCAAATACAGGAGATGTGGGCCTCGGATTTACAGTCACGATCGCATCCAAACTCAGGACAGAGAACAATTGGGCACTTGCAAGTGATTATGTCAAATAACTGGTCCAGTTGCTAGGCAAAGCTGTCCTTAACTGCAAGTTTTCCTCTAGCAAGAGAGATATCTCTCGCCTTTTCCCAACTGGCTAGCAGTCTCTCACTAATCTTCTGACTTGTTATGACTGGAGGCTTGAACTGAGCGTTAGCCAGAGTGTACTGTGCCAAGACAGCTTTGGTCATATCACTGGCAATGTCTTTGTTTGTGTAAATTCTTTGGTTCTTTTCACTGATTTGCCTGATTAAAACACCGTATCTCAAAGCATCTCTCAATGTAGGCAACTCCGACTTCAGGAGCTCTCTCCCAGACCCAAGATAGTGACTGAGATGACTGGATTTTTGGTTCCTCGTCCTGACACAAGCAGCCATCGCAAATATTATCAACTTATAAATGCATCAGAATCTGAAACAGAAAAAAATATTATTAGTTGGGTTGTTAAAGAATGAAGTCAGAAAGCAATGTTCACTATTTAATTGTAATGCACCAATGCAGCTGTACGTTAGATTTTCGATAAATTTCACGCTACAATTTACCTAGCAAAAGGTTGCAAATTATTGAAACTGAAATTATTTTCTGTTTATATACACTAAAATCTACCAAATAAGTGATGGGCCATTAGTTTTAGCTGATCTTCCCTCCTATGACACACCCTAGTGTACAGTACTGTATTACATTTTATAAAAAAGTTTTTCAACTGTATTTTTGGGTAGATTTACATAGATTTCTTCATTTATTTTCATCCATTTACATGCACACACCATACTAAAAGAAACGTGATAGAAATAAATGACCTTAGTGCAAAGCTGGAGTGCACATGTACTAATTTGATCACTGTACTAAAATTGTTTTGTCTAGTGCAAATTATAGCATATTTATATTTATATTCAAATTAATCAGTATGTTACAAGAATCCCAGCAATGTTAATTATATTCACCCAGGTCATTTCAGTGGCTTTTTATAAGAGAGAAGCTTTGTCACTTAAGAACTGATAAATTTACACACGTTAGACCTGGGCGTGTGCCAACTGTCAAACGTTCTACCTCCCCTCCCCCCACGCCCCCTCGCTCGCTCCCTCCCTCTGTCTCATCCATCTGCCCGGCGTTGCTGGAATCCTTGTAAAACAGTGAATAATTTTAATATAATCGTCATGTATTTTGCACAAGAGATAAAAATTAACCACCTGTATCACATTACAGAAAGTGATTTAAGAGCATAAGTGTATATGTACGTATATAGTATTCCACATACTCGTAAGTATCAATACAAAGTTTCTGTGATGATCGGACAACGTCCATTTCGGTTAACGTCATGTTTCCAAGAACGTATCTAGGACGTTAACTGGCACATGACTGTACAGGGGGCCCCCAAAGTTCGAGGTTCTCGATTATTCGCGGATGACACCCTGGATATACCCAAGAATCTCTGAGGGTAGTTCTAAAGTTGTTGGAATTTTCGCGGCTGGTACAGGGAGCGGGCGAGTTTTGTGGCATCCCGCAAGGTGTCTCTCTCTCTCTCTTGTCCCGGGAGGCTGGCCCACGAGCAACCCGCTCCCTTCGTATCAGTCCAGGCTAAACATTTGTATGTCTCACATGTGCTAGTCTCCTCTCGTAACAACTGTGGTCCTCATGCTTGTTATGGCTCCCAAACCCCCTCAACCACCTTCATCCAGCCGCAGGAAGGCGCCCAAACAAGTGAAGAGAGAAAAGAAGGTCATGACCCAAGTGGAGAAAATACAAGTGCTGGACAAACTTAGGAGTGGCCATAGCTTTGTCGCACGTAGCCGGGAGTATGGCATTAACGAATCAGCTGTCCGATACATTAAGAAGAAAGAGAAGGAAGTTCATAATATAATTGCCCTTAGTGCCCCCCTCTTCTGCCAGGGTAGCTGCTAATGTGCACAACTTGAGGATCACTGGTGAGTCAACCTCAGTGGATGTACCACCTTAGGAGTATCCTGCGATCTTTACTGAGATTATCCGGGAGAAAGGTTACAAGCCGAAGCAGGTTTTTAATTCTGATGAAACAGGCTTGTGGTGGAAGATGCCAGCCACGATGTTCATTTCCAAGGAGGAAAGGAGTGCACCGGGCTTCAAGGTGGCCAAAGATCATGTGTCTCTCCTGCTATGTGGCAACGATGCAGGGCACATGATCAAGCCCATGCTGCTGTACCGTGGCAAGTGTTCGAGTGCACTCAAGAACAAGAACTCAGCATCATTGCTCCAACCACTCGACCCGGGAGGCATTGCTGTCTTCAAGGCCAAGTACATGACCCATACCTTCAGCAGGATATGGCAGGCCTTGAACGAGGACACACAGGATGGTGCCGAGTCACTCCGGGAAATGTGGAAGAAGTTCTCCTTCACAGACTACATCTCCTTCATCCAGCAGTGACATGATGACCTGACCCCCCACTGTGTTAACTCATGCTGGAGGGTCTTGTGGCCAGAGGTGGTTAACGACTTTGCTGGCTTCCCCACAGTCGATGAGGATGTGCAGCACATCATCTGGCTTGCCCGTCAAGTTGGAGGCGAGTGGTTTGACGACCTTCAGGAGGAAGAGTCACAAGAGGAGCTCCTGGGTCATGCTGGGGAAGAGCTGACTGAGGAAAAGCTGGCCCAGCTTGTCGAGGAACAGCGACGGGAATATGAAGACGAGGAGGAGGAAGAAGGTTAAGTGGGTGAGGTGCCCACCTGAACTATCACGAGCATCAATAGGGGCTTGCTGTCTTGTAAGGCAGCCCTGGACTATTTTACCCACATCTATCCCTCTATCGAGAGTTCAGTCAACTTCAAAAGAAGAATGGAGCAGCTCGTGACTCCTTATAAGGAGCTACTGTATGAAAGGAACTCAAGCACCAGGATGCCCAGCCTCCAATCTCCATGTTCTTCTCCAAGTCCTACACCTGCAAGAAAGCCTCAGCCTCCTCCTTGTGCACCTCCTCCTACTCCCGACCCGGACGACCCTCCTCCTGCCACTCGCAGCTCTGACCTCCCTCCACTCTCCTCTGCCTGTTCTTCTGAAGCAGAGGAGGAGCACTTGTATCTCCCTTGCCTTCATCATCATTATCATAATTTTCATCATGATATTCATCAGTGGCAGGAGAGAGGAAAACAGGCTCTACACAAACAGCCAGCAAGGAATGGTGAGTGTTAATCTATTTCTTTATAACAGTTGTCATTTTCTGTTTGTAGGAATATTAATTCATATATTCTAGTAGTGATGCAATGTTTTTTTATTATGTTATCGTAGGAAAATGAATGGTTTATATAATTTTTTCATCACTGAGCCCGTACCATTTTCATAGTGGACTCCAAAATATGTTTTTCTCCCATAAGTACGCCTGGCATCTCCCATACAGATAAGGGTGAGTGACTGCCAGTTGGCACGTCATCTCCAGTTTTGACTCTCCTCACTCCCTGCCATATTTCACCTGATTTACTTTTATTAATAGTGTTTACTGATACAATAGTGCTTAACAGTGATTAATCATGTCATTGTAGCTAAGTTAGCTCATCACTGTAACCACCAAGCGACTGGGCTAAGCTGTGATGTGTCATGGTTGTTTTTCAACTCGTAATTTCAGGTCGATATATGTAACTTTCTTCATTTAGTTTTACTCATTTACATGCACACACCATCCTACATACATAATGTGAAAAAGCATAGAGTATTACACCACAATTATCAACATCCTTCATGTTGGGTTGGCTAGATGGCTACAAAAGAAATTTTGTAAGTTTGATCAATGTATCAACCCAGCTGCCACACAGATGCCATTCATTCTAGAGGCAGTAATTTTTGCTGAGGAAAAAATTGCCGGATGGCAACCCATCTCACCCAACTTTAAAAACAAAGCATGGAGTTGACTTGAGGGTAGACTCTCACATTTTTTTTCTACATTTCGATACTTTTGTTGTCATGCTTCTAATTATGTGAGAGAGGATTTTTCCAATATTATTTATTTGTGAACACACACACATGGTAGTAGGTAACAAACAGGGAGGTACTACTGCATGGAAAGATATTGGAAGTATAATGTATTGTCTAATAGTAGACCCTGCTGCCATATGGCATCACAAAAATTGTGACCAAGTCCCAGTTTGCTAATCTGACATTTTGCCTCATTTACACACAATTGCAGGGTCTCAATTGTTTCTCTTACTACTGACAACACAACACAACACAACACAAATATATATATATATATATATATATATATACCGTATATACTCGTCTATAACCCCCCTTCGTATATAGGTCGACCCCGATTTTATGACCAAGAAATCGTTAATTTATGATATTCCTCGTTTATAGGTCGACCCACGTTTTTGAGGGTAAAGGAACAACAAAACCTTCAGAGAAACACTACGTCCTATAAACTTGTTTACCATTTATTATCACGACACTTTACACTGAAACGCGGGTAGTTTCAACAAAAATATTGTATATTTCCATTCAAGTATTTATTCAAGTCAATTAGGAGGGAATATTATTGTAATACAACAGTTTTTTAACTAAACCATTCGACAAGCGATTACGGTAACATCTTTTGAATAAAAGAAAAGCGAACGTCATTGTTTTCGTCACGATTTTATCCCACTTTCCACTTTAATACGTACGTCATTTCAGCAAAAATATTACATTCCCGTGAATGTATTATATCAAGCACAGTATGAATAGAATATCATTGTAATATAACAGAATTTTAACCGAAAACTATTAAAAAAACGAGTAACATCTCAAGAACATCGGAAGCTTAGGTAAAGTCTTTTGTTTTCGTCATGTATTTTATCCTATTTTACATTGAAATACATCACGTTTCAGCAAAACTACTATTTATTTCCGAGAATATATTCATTCAGGCGCAGTTTAGGTAAAATATACGTGTGATGTAACAGTTTTTTAATTGAAAACGATTCGAAAAACACGTACCCTCTAGCCCTGTTCAAGGAGAGGACTGGAAGAAGCTGTTTGGTGCTGCAGACGATGACAAAGAAAATGATTTTGATGGATTTTAATGAAAATATTCAGAAATATGGTATCGTAATATTTATTCAAGTCAATTAGGATATTATTGTAATATAATACAACAGTTTTTTAACTAAACCATTCGAAAAGTGATTACGGTAACATCTTTTGAACGAAAGAAAGCCAAAGTCATTGTTTTCATCACAATTTTATCCCACTTTCCACTGTAATACGTATGTCATTTCAGCAAAAAATATTACATTTCCGTGAAGGTATTATATCAACCACAGTATGAATAGAATATCACTAATATAACAGTATTTTAACCGAAAACTATTAAAAATACGAGTAACATATCTTGAACATCGGAAGGTTAGGTAAAGTCTTTTGTTTTCATGTAGTTTATCCTAATTTACATTGAAATACATCACGTTTCAGCAAAACTACTATTTATTTCTGAGAATATGGAAATGTAATATTTTTGCTGAAATGACGTACGTATTATAGTGGAAAGTGGGATAAAATCGTGACAAAAACTCGCTTTCTTTCGTTCAAAAGATGTTACCGTAATCGCTTTTCGAATGGTTTTCAGTTAAAAACTGTTATATTACAATAATATTCTATCCTAATTCACTTGTGATGTAAAAGTTTTTTAACTGAAAACGATTCGAAAAACACGTGTACCGTCTAGCTGATACGGCAGAGCCCTGGTCGCGGAGGCTTTGTTTTTGCATCGGCCCTTCTTAAGCAGCTTTTAATTTTAGCGTACGTTGAAATTGTGTTTACCGGTGTATTCTTATTTTCTTGCTTCTTATTTTCCAGAAATATGACAAGTTTTTATATAATACAATGTTACGGTACTTTTAATTTACAAGTATTCATTTTTAAAAATATAGAACACACCAAACAAATACCAGTACGGATATTTGCGTGACTCTCCTGCCAAAAAAGACCAAACAGCTGGTACTCTCTCCATCAGCCCAACCAAAAATAGCCCAGCATCATTCTTGTTTATTCTCTTCCAATTTCTCACTTTAACTGGTATTTTTTACTTCATATTGCCTACATCAGATAAACTACAGTAATTGAGGTTAGATATTGTTATAAATTTGATTACCGGGTCCTGGCAGGTACCGTTAGAACCACCTGACCCTACCAACAGTGTTGCAAGTCAGACAGCATTTTTTTTTTTTACATTTTTGGTGTCTCCATTTGTTAATTTTTTTTCTGTGGGGTTTGCACAATAGTATACTGTTTTACCTACAGTATTGTAAAACGATTTGGGAAAAGAAATACTCGGTAACTTAAAATTTTAAAAGGAAAATTTTGAAACTGGCAACTGAGTGTAGATGATCTGACTCACATCATATTATGTCATCACGATTAGCCCACGTGTATACTTTATGTTTTACATCCTCCTGTGCATACCATACCATGCATTTGGCTACTTTGGGCTTGCTATGATGACGCAAGAGATCTGCCCTGGCAACTGTACCGACACTCACAGCGGGTGGTGCGTTGGTGCGTCGTTTCCATTGTTTACTGGTAGTTACTGGTAAATATTTTTCAACCTAACGAAACTATTACCCGTATAGAGGTCGACCCCCAACTTTTTGCCAAAAAATTTGGTCTTAAGAACTCGTGCTATACACGGGTATATACGGTATATATATATATATATATACATATATATACAAATATATATATATGTGTTTTCATTGTGGATTTACATAAAATATATATATATATATATATATATATATATATATATATATATATATACAGTGGGGTATGCTATAACGAATCTAATTGGTTCCAGAACCTTGTTTGTTATAGGATTAATCCGTTCCAGGCCCCCGAATACAACCACTTAACACTGAAAAATATAATATAAAATTGTAAAAATTGTAAAAAAGTGCATAAATATGCATCTAAACCCCTGAAATAAAGAATATCATTAATATTTGTAATAATAAAACAATAAATTAGAAAAAAAAAAAAATTAAATTATGTTCATTGTAGGAGTTTTGTTCGTTATAGCATTCTCAATTTTATAGGTAAAACCGTTCGTTATAGCATACCCCACTGTGTGTATATATATATATATATATATATATATATATATATATATATATATATATATATATATATATATATATATATATATATATATATTAGGGTGTGTCAATTTTGTCAACATGTTAAAAATCAAATTTGGTAGTCAAAATATTGTGCCTCTTTATGTCTAAACTTGAGATTAGCAAACAAAAATGAATTGAAATAACCCTCACCTACATCAATTATACCTTAAAGTTTCAAATATCAGTATTTCAACAAATTAATGAGACTTGATTAGAATTATTCACTTGATATTAACTAATATCATGTAAGCATATGGATTATGGAGTATTTTATGGTTCTATAGCTTGTGTACAATATGCATGTCAGAACATGAACATGAACAGGCTCTCCGTGTGGGACAGTTTAATTCTTGTTTTGACTTGTACCAAGCGTGAGGATAAGGCGCCCGGCTCACTCTCCTTCTAGATATCATAGACGGTGGTTTGCTCTCATTGCACTTGCACCTACTCTACCAGACGAATTCTGCATTTTAATTATTGTAAGTAGGGCATATTGATTGTCGCAGTTACTTATATCATTGTATAAAACATTATGTTCTAAGAAATTATTATGTTATTTCTGCTACAGCATTTTTGATAAACAAATTGATATTTTTTGAAACAACAATTGAATTATGAAACATTGAAATATTTTTCTATTTGTCAGATAGTGTGAAGATGTCAAAATTGAAGACAAGAAGTCAGTTGTCAACCCACTTGAGCCTGCTAGTTGGTAAAGGGAAGGAGCTTCCTGTATCAGAACTTCCAACAGTGAGAGACATGCTAAGATTAGGGTTACTCCTTCGAGAAAAAAATGCAAAGGACAGAAGGAACTATACAGATAAAGAACTCATAAATGACATGATAGTCCCTCTTCTGCATCAATGGACAAAAGCTAATGCACTATTCAAACCACCTGTGATTAATCAGTGTCGAACTATTGAGCTAAAACTAACGAAATTATGGCACAAAGCAGTTGAAACATCACTTGGTAAAGGAAACTTGGCCAGGAAAAATGAACTTCTGCACACACTTGATACTCTGTTTGACATTTTGACCTGCAAGTGCTCCATACAATTATGTTCTGAATCCAACTGTTCTCACTCAGGTAAGAGAGAAAATAATTCCCACATTGATTGTGGTTGTCCTCATGAAAAGAAGATCCCTGTTTTAGAGCTTGAATTTATAAAGGCACAGAGGACAAAGGCAGAAGGCCAAGGAAGTATGCAAATGGGTTCAATAGATTATTCAGAAACAAAGAAGCAGATTGCTAATGCCAAGAAGAGAGAACAAATCCGAGAGAGGGAACAAAAGAAGAAAATGAAGAGTGAAGAAGCCATCCAAAGAGAGGAAGAGCTGTGTCAAGATGTTTATCACTTCTTTGATAGTTCTTCTGATGAACAGGAAGCAACATCAGATGATAGTTCCAAAGAGCCATCTGAACCTTTACCAAAGAAAATGAAATACAACACAAGAAATATTTCAAACATTGCTTTAGCTAGTATTCGCCACCATGCTGGACTTCGTGAGGCTGCAGAAATTGCAACTGCCGCTTGGATAGATGCAGGCCTCATCAGCCGAGAGGATGTATCTTTGGTGATAGATCATAATAAAATTAGAAGAGCACAAGAAAAAATAATGAAGGAAATATCTGATCAGCATGAAAAAGATTTAAGCGAGGGAGGGCTCTCCTGTCTTTTGTTTGATGGAAGAATAGATGACACAAAAGTTTTGCTAGAAGTAGAGGGAGTGAACAGAAAGTTTCCAGGTCTCATCAAAGAAGAACACTACTCTGTCTGTTCTGAGCCTGGTGGTCGGTTTTTGTTTCACTTTGCTCCCGAAACTGAAGTAGAAGGGAAGAAACATGCAGAGGTCATTGCTGATCATATTTTATGTTGGGTTCAGGAGAGAGGACTTGGCAGTTCACTGCAGGCTGTTGGTGGAGATTCAACTGCAGTGAACACCGGATGGCAGGGGGGTGTAATGACGCATTTAGAGAAAAAACTAGGAAGAAGACTTGTTTGGATTGTATGTGATTTACATACAGGCGAGCTACCTCTTCGTCATCTCATCCAGGAACTTGATGGTCCTACAAAGAGCAACAACAAGTGGTCAGGTCCCCTTGGCATCATGCTGGATGAAGCAACACAACTAGAAATAAATACAACCTTTCCAAAGGTCGAAGTTGGCCCTCCCCTTCCGGCGTTGTCTGAAGGAGTCATCAAAGATCTCAGCACAGATCAATCCTATGCTTATCGTATTGCCCAAGCAATAAGATCAGGAGAAGTGCCTCAGTCATTGGCTCTCTTGGAGATTGGACCTGTCAGTCACAGCCGTTAGTTAACTACAGCTCTTCGTTTCTGCAGGATTTGGATTTCCAAACACGAATTGAAGGGCAAAGTGCTGAAGAATTTGAGGTTAATTGTTGAATTTATTATTGGAGTTTATCTTCCCCAGTGGTTTAGTGTGAAACGTAATCCTATGTGGGTGGATGGGCCCAATCACCTTTTGTTTCAATTGCAGCTAGTAAGAACACAGAGGAAGGTAGTGAGGGACATCGTGTTACCTGTGGCAAGAAGGTCCGCTTGGTATGCTCGATCAGAAGCAGTTTTGCAAGCAATGCTTTGCAGTCAATGTACCAATCTCCGAACCGAGGCTGTAGAAGTCATTCTAAAGATTAGAGGAACGCTAATAGATGACGACCAGTTGGGAGACTGTTCGTTTCATTCAAGAAAAGTTCCCCCAATAAACGTCAATGCCACCAAATTGTCAGAATTGGTTGACTTGAGTTTGGAAGTCTTAGAGCCACCATTGACAACAAGTCTAACTAGCCAAGAATTGAGAAACCTTAAAGAGACTCCAATGCAGGTGCCGAAGTGGCCTTCCCACACTCAAAGTGTGGAGAGATGTGTGAAAATGGTCACAGAAGCAGCGGGCCATGTTTACAGCCACGAGAGGCGAGAAGGTTACATCAAAGCACAAATAGTTAGCAGACTACTGATGACAAGAAACCAAAACAAAGAGAGTATGAAGGCATTGGTTACTTTCAAATAGACTACGGATAATAAAATATAATAATTTGAAACTTGAAACAGTAACGTGTGCAAACGCTGGTTATGTTATAAATTCACAAATATGTACATTTAAAAATCCATTTGATGTAGGTAGGACTTATTATAAAAAAAAATTTATGCCAGAATATTGTTTTGCATGCTTAAAGACTACAATAAATTGCTACCAAATTACTCGATTTTCAATTTAGCCAGTTCACCCCCTAAATTGACACACCCTAATATATATATATATATATATATATATATATATATATATATATATATATATATATATATATATATATATATATATATATATATATATATATATGCTGATAACCACCAGGAAATCACTGTAGTTGCGCGTGATCTAGGTATATGCTGATAACCACAGGGAAAGAAGAAAACACGAAGTTCCCAAGCGCTTTCGTGTAATTCACATCTTCAGGGGTGAATACAGTCTGTACTCACCCCTGAAGATGTAAATTACACGATAGCGCTTGGGAACTTCGTGTATTCTTCTTTCCTTGTGGTTATCAGCATATATATATATGCAATCAACCCTCACTTTACGCGGTCCCACATTCCGCGTTTCCATGTTTACGCGGTGCCCTGCCAGAACCCAGGATGCTCACATTCCGCGGTGGGTTTACCCCTTTACACGGGTGAAGTATAATTTCTTTATTTAGCTCATAAAATTCATACAAATTATCCAGCCAGAATATAATTTACATTGCTGAAATTCTTACAATTTGATGATCATTTTGAATATAAACATCATAGATTTTGCATTAGACATACAAATTTTAGATATAATGTTTACTCCGAGTATATATGTTATCTTTTGTGCAAAATATATGACATTTATATTCAAAATATTCCTGGTCTTACAAGGAATCCAGCAATGTCAATTATATTATCCTAACTTTAATCTGAGGTATTATTTAATACTAAATTTTAAAATCTAGTTTTTTCACCCACTCTTTCTCTTGAAGAGAGGGTTGGTGGGAGGTGGGGGGGAGGGTTGGGACTGACCGACCATCTGGCGCTTGGAAGAGGGGGGAGGCAAGGTGGGGTACTTTGATTGACAGATAGTGTCGTGAAGAATATTTTTTTTTTTTATTAAGTGAAGATATTTGTTTTAGCTCATAAAATTCATACAAATTACCCGGCCAGAATATAATTTACATTGCTGGAATTCTTACAATTTGATGATCATTTTGAATATAAACATCATAGATTTTGCATTAGACATACAAATTTTAGTTGTAATGTTTACTCTGAGTAAATATGTTATCTTTTGTGAAAAATATATGACATTTATATTCAAAATATTCCTGGTCTTACAAGGAATCCAGCAATGTCAATTATATTATCCTAACTTTAGTTTGAGGTATTATTTATTACTATACCTGGTTTTCCCCCCAAAATTTCTCAGAGAGGGAAGAGCCAGCAGTGTAGTGTGAGAAGAGGGGGAGGGAGTTGAGTCCATTATTTGAATGGACATTAACTTGGCGACTGTATTTCTCTATTTCTCTTAAGTATTAATTGTGTGCATGTACCATCATAAAATTAAGATGTTATTTTTACTAGAACATAGGTATTGTGCTGGAAAAAGTGGAGTTTGGGGGTCAGCTGGTCTCTATTTCATATAATCCCATATGTTATGTTATTCACTTTACGCGTTTCTCACTTTCCCCGGTACCCTGTGGGTTACATTATCCACGTAAAGTGTGGGTTGACTGTATTATATATTACTAAAAAGGTAAATATTCTGGTTTTCCCCACACATTTATCTGGTAGGGAGGGACCGACCGACCATCTGGCACGGTGTGAAGAATATTTTATTTTTTTTTATTAACTGAAGATATTTGTTTTAGCTCATAAAATTCATACAAATTACCCGGCCAGAATATAATTTACATTGCTGGAATTCTTACAATTTGATGATCATTTTGAATATAAACACCATAGATTTTGCATTAGACATACAAATTTTAGATCTAATGTTTCCTCTGAGTAAATATGTTATCTTTTGTGCAAAATATATGGCATTTATATTCAAAATGTTCCTGGTCTTACAAGGAATCCAGCAATGTCAATTATATTATCCTAACTTTAGTCTGAGGTATTATTTGTTACTAAAAGTTAAAATCAGTTTTTGCCCAACATTTCTCTGGTAGGGGGGGAAGGTGGGGGTGGGGGGGAGGGTTGGGACCGACCGACCATCTGGCGCGGTTGGAAGAGGGGGTGAGGCAAGTTGGGGTACTTTGATTGACAGATAGTGTCGTGAAGAATATTTTTTTTTTAACTGAAGATATTTGTTTTAGCTCATAAAATTCATACAAATTACTGGACCAGAATATAATTTACATTGCTGGAATTCTTACAATATGATGATCATTTTGAATATAAACATCATGGATTTTGCATCTTTTGTGCAAAATATATGAAGTTTACATTCAAAATATTCCCTGACCTGCAAGGAATCCAGAAATGTCAATTATATTATCCTAACTTTAGTCTGAGGTATTATTTATTACTAAACGTTAAAATCTAGTGTTTCACCCAATCATTTCTCAGAGAGGTAGGGGCCAGTGAGCTGGGAAGAGGGGGGGGGGGGGTATTTGAGTCCATTATGTGAATGGACATTAACCTGGCGACTGTATTTCTCTTAAATATTAATTGTGCTCTCGCCTCTCCCTCCGCTTGGGCAAGCCGCGCAGTAAGGTTGCGCAGTGTGTGTCTTTGTTGCGTTATCACTGACGTCATATGACGTATCGGACTGTGATTGGCCATGCATCCCTACCCCCCTCTGCTGCTAGCTGTAATTGGCTTAAAGTATTATGACGTGTGCACCCGAGGGAGGGAGGGAGGGAGGAAAGACGATCCTTGACCTAGCCGCGCCAGTTTCATCCCTCCACACCAGACCGTGTAAACGTGCATCCATTGTTCTCTAAAATGGCTTCCGCCGGACCACCACCCCCAGAGAGAAACCTTTCCTTACCTGGACCCAGCGGCACTAAGCCAAAGAAGACACGACGTTCCTTAAGCTACAAGGTGAAGTATACCATCATCCAAGAGTTGAAGAAAGGAACAAGGCAGGTTGATTTGGCGCGCCAGCATGGTGTGAATGAATCTACGATTCGAACAATAAAGAAGGATGCAGCCAAGATAAAGGAGCACATGAAGATCACAAAGTCTACAGGTGCTTCTATGATCAAGCATTTTCACAACCAGGTGCTTCTCAAGACAGAAAAATTGCTTGTGAGGTACTTGGTGCGTCAGGCGCGACGGAACAAGGTGGTCAACACTCGCTCTGTTAAGGAGTACGCACGTGAACTGTACATTGCAGTGGCACGAAAGATGGGAACTACAGAGCCCAAACCCTTTGATGCTTCCTCTGGGTGGTTACAGAGGTTTAAGATCCGTAACAAGATCACCAATATAAACATTGGTGGTGAAGAAGCGAGTGCTGACCGTGCTGCGGCTAGGGAATTTCCTCCGTTTTTACGTGAGATTATGGAGGAAGGACAGTACACCGACGACCAGGTGTTTAACATGGACGAATCTGGTCTTTTCTGGAAAAAGCTACCTTCCAAGTCCTTCGTTGTAAAGAATGCCAGCAAGATTCGGGGCCGGAAGATGCAGAAGGAACGCATCACCGTCCTGTTTACCACCAATGCCTCCGGTACCAGTAAGCTCAAGTTATCGGTGATCCACACAGCCCGCAAGCCGCACGCCTACAAAACCATGGACATGACCAAGCTAAATGTCCACTGGCTGACCGCATGTAAGGCGTGGATGTTCTCTACACTGTCCCTCTCCTGGTTTGATGACTGTTTTGTTCCCGATGTAAAGAAATTCTGTGAGCGACAGAATGTGCCATTCAAGATTTTGTTGCTGCTGGACAACGCACCAGGACACTCGCCCCTACTGTTAGATCGTCACCCCAACGTAAAAGTGGTCTTCCTTCCTCCCAACACTACGTCTATATTACAGCCCATGGACCAAGAGTTAATCTGTAATGTAAAAGCTGCATTCTCTACGAAAAAATTCAAACTCCTGAACGACTACACCAACACCAGGGAAGAGTTGCGTAACCTGAGTGACACCACCACCGATAGCAAGAGCGAAGAAGATGAGGATCAACAGTTGGCACAGCAAAAAATACTGTTCAAACAATTCTGGAGAGCATTTAACATCAAGAAAGCTGTGGACTTCTTGGTGGAGTCATGGGATCAGCTGTCTATTGCTACAATTCGTCACGCATGGAGACATGTGTTGCATGGAATACCAGGTGAGAGGAGGAGTCAATCTGTGACTGGTGAGGTTCAGACTGTTGCAGTAGCAGTGGACCTTGCCAGAGAAGCTGCGCAGACTGTTACAGTTCCAGGCTTCTCCGAGACCACCAACGATGACATCCTGGAGGTGATAATAGAACCTGATGTGACTACCGAGGAGATGGTAGATGATGATGACGACGTCAGTAAAGAGGCAGGTGGTGCGTCATCCCAAGAAGAACAACACTTATCCCATAGTAATGTTAGGGGTGCCATCGAGTGTATCGAGAAAGCCAAGCTCCTCTTTTCCGACGACCCTGACGCAAACAGGTATGAAATCTTCACTACCCAGCTGTTGCAGACTATGGAGCCCTACATCAAGGTGTATCACGACAACATCAACACCAGCAGTCAGCAAAGCATAACAGATTTCTTCGCCCGCAACCCACCACAGCCAGCCCAAGCCCGTGATAGTGACAGTGAAGATGACTTTGAGGGATTTGTCAGGGAAGCCCTGACAACTGTAAATGACAGTGATGGTGATTCACCTAGTAATGGTGATTCACCTCAGGGCCAGTAATCTGCCCTCTGCCTCGGAACCAGCCTCCATCCCCGTATGCCGACCCATCTCTTCTACTAACGTAAGTGTTCCACATAACTTTTAGTTTTCCTAACCTAACCTTTATTTTTCCTATGTTAACCTTTATTTTTCCTAACCTAACCTCTTCTATATTACTTGTTTTTTCATACCATCATAAAGTTAAGATAAAAGATTTACTTCAACATAGTTGTGTGTCGTCAAAAAGTGGAGTTTGGGGGTCGGCCCGGACTCTATTTCAATTAATCCCATATGTTATGTTATTCACTTTACGTGTTCGATTCGACATGCGCACCGTGAAACGTCAACAAAGGCTGTGAGTGAGCTCTCCCTACAATTCCCAATTCTGATGAATTTAGTGAGACGACTACCTTCAGTCTGTTTAGAGAACTAAAGTGGAGCCCAGTTGTAAGCACAGTGTCGCTTGTGAAATTTATAGTTGTTGGACTTAGACAATATTTTAGATAAAATATCTGGACTTCCTGCCTGGACCCTGTGGTCGGTTATTTTCGTATTTGCGCATGCGCAGTGCGAAGAGCGTGACGTTGAATGACGTGGTAGTGACGTCGTTGCCTCTCCATCTCGCCTGTGACCGAACACAAGCACTGCACAATGCCTGGGGAGAGTGGTGGGCAGAAACCTATGAAGGTTTTGGCTAAAGTAGAAAAGATTGCCCTACTGAACAACTTAGAAGATGACCTGAGGCTTTCAAGTAGTGAATCAGAAGCAGACAATCCGCGGCCAACAACAATAGCAGTGATAGATAATTTTCAAGAAGTGATTAGTAAG
Source organism: Homarus gammarus (assembly GCA_958450375.1). Lineage (NCBI taxonomy): Eukaryota > Metazoa > Arthropoda > Malacostraca > Decapoda > Nephropidae > Homarus > Homarus gammarus. The sequence continues at coordinate 438,740 of CAUDMG010004041.1, read as the reverse complement.
AAAGAAAAGAAGAGGAGGCGAGAGGAGGCGAAGAAAAGTGAAGGAAGCGACAGTGATGAGATCATGAGTGGTAGGAAGAAAAGGACGACACACACAGAAGGAAGCAGAAAGAATTCAACTGGGAATAAAACACAGCAGGTCTTGACTGAATCCAACACCCTTCAAGAGTCAGACCCCAGTGATTATGACAGTGACGGTAATGTTTCTATGGGAAACACTAGCCACAGTGGAAACAGCAATGCCATGGACCCTATCACCCTGCCCTCTGCCAAACAAACAAGTAAGCTGAATCTCCACTTTCCCAAGGACTCATTAAAATCTGTCGAGGATCAGTTTAATTGGATGATGAAGTACTGCAGACAGCATGGTCCCAACATTCAATTCCGATAAGGTAAGAACCGGAACTTTATCAAGTGTCAGACTCCTGAAGTCTATAAAACCCTTAGAACTGTTGGCTTTGACGGGGTTGTCCTAGTGGCCCCTCCAGCAGACGCTGATGAATGTTGCCACATCCTAGTGAAACGATTCCCCCTATACGCTGACATCGAAGATGCACGTGACTTTAATTCTAATATACTCAGTATACGTCGACATTACCGGGGACACACTCCACAAGCTGCTGTTATTGTCAAGTGGAAGGGAAGGGTATGTCCAACCACTGTGGAAGCCCATCCAATCCTTCCGCCACTTTATGCAGAGCCCTATCATCCTGGGCCTGCATTTTGTGTTATCTGCTCTCATTGGGGTCACACCTTCACTGCCTGCTGCCGACGTGATCGTCCTAGATGTCGCTTCTGCTCACGTAATCACAACTCTGCCGCCTGTGCCCAGAAAATCAAAGACCACCTTAATAGGGGTGGTGTGGGCTATGTAGTTGAGCCCAGGTGCTGTAACTGTGGCGGCCGGCACAATGCTGACTCACGGCAGTGCCCCAGTCGCCCTTCTGTCCCAGGGGAGAGGCCTCCCCAAGGGCTGCGTCTACCACAACGCCCCCCTTAGTCTACTGGGTCACCTGCCCCTGCCTGGCTTCACCAGGCTGCACCACAACAGCACCAACCATTCCCTAACCCAACCACTACTGAGCCTCCTCCCCGTCTCTACTCTGACGCTATCAAGCCTCGTGTTCCCACCAGTTCCGCCCCCACAACCCCGTCACAACTCTAACGCAGTCAAGCCTTGTGCCGCCACCAGTGCCCCCCCCCCCCCCCCCCACAACTACGTCTCTACCCTGACGCTGTCAAGCCTTGTGCCGCCACCAGTGCCCCCCCACAACCCCATCTCTACCCTGACACTGTCAAGCTTTGTGCCGCCACCAGTGCCCCCCTACAACCCCGTCTCTACCCTGACGCTGTCAAGCCTTGTGCCGCCACCAGTGCCCCCCCACAACCCGTCTCCAGTGACATGACACAGATCATGTCCCTCTTCCAAGAATTTACCAGGCATGTTGAGGAACTCTTGGTTACACTCTCTACCGCCAACTCCTGCCCTTTGCTGCCACCCAGTCACTCCCCTCTTTTGGTTTGACACAAGCTGGTAGTCCCCCTGTGAGCCCCCCCTGCTCACAGGTTGTGTGTACTGGGGCCCCCGAGCCAAGCCCTGCCTCATCTTTACGTCACGTGGTGCCTCAACCTGACTACCCACCTCAAGCCTCGCCTGCTCCTGTGTCTGTACTGTCTCCACCAGGGCTACCTGTTGGACCTGAGGACCCCACCCCCGGCTACCCATACTCCACCGACATGCCGGCACCTAAGGCCCATCCGTCCACGTCAGGGGTAATCAGTCTAATACACCACAATGGATAGCAACGCTACAGGACTGCAGGTACTCACCTGGAACATAAACGGCTTGCAAAGCAAGTTTGGTGCCCTCAAAACCTACGTCTACACTGAAGACGTCGACGTGCTGTGCCTCCAAGAAACGCGGTGTGCTGCTGGTACCTATGTGCTCAGTGGCTACACATGTGTTGAGAGCCCATCCACTCCTGTTCTCCGCATCGACGGACTACCACGAAGCCATGCACGTGGACTACAGATCTACTTCAAGAAGGATGTCCCCTACCAACCTCTCAACGTCCCCCTTGATGACGACACCACCGACGCATATGCCATCACAATCACACTAAAAGGTATGTCCCTCAATATTGTCAATGTCTATGTGCCTCCCTCCACCCCTACTGTACCTGTCCTACCACACCATATCACCTCCACCCCCACCCTCCTTGTGGGGGACCTCAATGCCCGTCACCCTAGTCTCGGCTCCCAGGGGCCCCACTCAAACTCCCGGGGTAACTCCTGGCTCTCCTACCTACAAACCACTGATGACCCTGTACGTCTTCTCTGCCCTCCATCACCCACCCACATCGGGGGAGGGAAACTTGACTACATAGCTCTCTACTCTGACCCTCACCGCCCACACTCCACCCGCATCCTCCACTCCCCCCACAGTGACCATTTCCCTATCCACACTACCCTCCAGTATGTGAGAATACCCGTTCCACCCAAGGGCCCTAGGCTCAGGCTACCCCCTGCCAACATACCTGCCTTCATCAGTTCCATTGCTGAATGGTTTCAGGGTTACACTGCCACCACCGCAGACCAACTCTACCTTGCTCTGTCCAAACAATGCACTGACCTCCTCTGCCCTGTCCCAAAACACCGCCACCCTAACCGCCAGCCCAGGAGTCAGTGGAACGTTAACCGTGACCCTCATGTTAAGTCTATCCGAGTATGGCACCGAATAGCAGTCGACCAGTGGAAGAAATCTCCCAGCTCCCCTGACTCTCTACTCTTCCTGATGCACACAAATAAAGAGCTCCAATCTGCCATCACTCTCGCACGAGAGAAGCAGTGGTTTGATTTTGCTTCTTCTATTGACCAGTCTACAACTATAGGTGATATATGGCACACCATTAACCGTGCCCGGGGCACCAACGCTAGACCTGCGCTCCACCCCAGACCAGCTGCCCGAGCTGAGGCGCTCTCCCAGACGTGGCAGGAGGCCGCCTCCATTGATGCGCTACCACCGGCTGTACGAGACCTCACCCTCACACTGCAACCACAAAGCCGACAGCGCATCTTCGAGTACCAAGACCTATTTGCAGACACTGACGTGCCTTTCACACAGTGTGAACTACTAAATGCTATTAAGCGTGGTCGGTCCACCGCCCCAGGCGATGACGGCGTCACATATGATGTGTTAAATGCCCTTATTGCCACCCCTGGTAACCCCCTCCTCTGTCTATTTAACCTCTCTTTTGATACTGGTCAGCTGCCTCACTCATGGAAGACTGCCACCACCATCCCAGTCCCTAAACCAGGCAGACAAGATGAATATCGTCCAATATCCCTCATCTCCTGCTTCTCAAAGATGATGGAGCGCATGATACTCCACCGCCTCCACTGGAAAATTGAAGCCCACCTGCACCCTGACCTCTATGGTTTTCGCCCCGGAAAGAGTACTGCTCACTGCATCGCTCACTACATGGCAAACACCTTCGCCAAAACCTCCCTCTTCGTCGACTTCAAGGGTGCTTTTGATAAAGCCAACAGTGAAGTGATCCTTGAGGGCCTCACTCACATGGATGTGAAGGGCAAACTCCTCACGTGGATTGCTGACTACCTCTCCCATTGACAGGCCAGTGTCCGTTTTCAGGGCCACTACTCTAAGATCAGGGACCTTGATCTTGGCACGCCTCAGGGAGGTGCACTCAGCCCTACACTCTTCAATGTTCTCATGAACTCCATCTGCCGTCTCAACGTTATCTTTGCTGAGCGAGCCCTAGACGGTCACATCATAAGCTACGCTGATGATATCCTCCTCCAAATTACTACAGTGCAACATGAACAACCTATACTCTCCACGTTCGCTCGGACCTGTCAAACACTCGGGCTAGTCACCTCACACACTAAAACCAAGTTCATCTCACGCTTCCGGCGTCAGACACCACTGATTCTGCAAGGACAAGACATCGATCAAGTACGCACCTACTGGTCCCTTGGTCTACCTGTGCGAGCCACTACCAGAGCCACGACCTCCGCTGTCGCCGCCCACGTCATCTCCCAGTGCCGCCAACGAACGAGGCCCCTCCAGTCCCTCGCTCACGGCCTCAAAGGAGCCTCTGTCAGGGTCCTATGTCTCATGTACATTGCCATCGTCAGAGCTGTCATAGATTATGCCTCTCCTGTCCTTGTAGTTGCCTCCCAGCGCGAGAAACAAAGCATAGAGAAAATCCAAAACAGAGCGATGAGACTCATCCTCGGCTGCCCTATGACCACCAGAATAGAAGTCATGCAGCGCGAACTAATCCTGCTTCCCGTCTGCGATCGAAATACTGCTCTCAATGCCATCCTTGGTGTTAAACTTCTTCGCAGTGAGCAACCGACTCCCCTGTCGCGCTCACTGAACTCGCATCTTAACACCCTCCTGCGCCGGCCTGTCCCCATTACTTTCCCCCCTCCCTCTCAACTCTGGCCCGTCCACACTGCTGCTGACATCCTGCGTTATCACCTCTACACCCCCTCGACCTCTCTCCCTCCTGAGTACACTCATCCGCCTCTACCGCCGTGGACCTCCCCGTGTGTTAACGTTGTCGTCCACACCTTCCTTGGTCGTAAATCCACCCAACTGAGGTATATGCTCAAACTTAACTGCCTTGAGCAGATTAATGATGTCGCTTCCTCTCTAAAGACCTCCCACCCTCCTATCCTCATCTACTGTGATGGGTCTGTTACCATGCTGGGCAGCGCTGGGGCAGCTGTGTGGATTCCTGAGCGCCAGGCCTGCAGGAAAATCAGGGTCCACGACTGAGCCTCCTCCACTGATGCTGAAAGCATACCCATCCTCGCGGGCATTCATGAGGGGGCAACCTATGCTCGCACTGAACGCCGGAACCTCCTTATAGTCAGTGACAGCACTTCTGCGCTAGCGAGGCTCAAATTACCCTCCCCCTCCTCCCCTGCCGCCGAACACACCCTAGCCGCCGTTGCCGGGCTAGAACAAACTGATGACATCCATGTCAAGTTTCTTTGGATCCCGTCACATATAGGAATAACTGCCTGTGACACTGTTGATCGGCTTGCCAAAGAAGCTACACAAGAAGAAGATACTGAAGCCACCCTCGCCCTCTCCCTGAATCATCTCAAATCTCGCATACACGCCACACAACGAGAGGCATTCAACGAAAATTGGACACACCTGAAACAACGGGGTAGCGTCACACTATGCCACTATGACGCTGTAACCGGTGACGACAACCGCCACTACAAAGAATATCAATCCCTAACTCGATCTCAACAGCTTATATACATGAGACTGCGTCTAGGGTACAGGTACCTATGGGAGTACAATGGCAACCCTGAGCCTCACTGCACTGTTTGTAAACTTTGTGGCCAACCCGACTCTCACACCCTCTCTCACTACATCCTCACTTGCCCTATGACCTCCACCTATAGGTCCCCAGCCGTTACCAACACCTCTTCCCTCCCAGACCAGATATCCCTCCTCCTAGTCACAGGCCTGGCATTTGACATTATTAGGGACCTGCCACACTTTGCCATAAACAGATAAAATGTACCGGGAACTTTCCCCCCACACACTCATCATTCTCTCACTTTATGTAACTTGACAGAACCTATGACCCTTCAGGCTTTTACGCCCTTAATGTACGAGTCATAAAGGCAAGTATGAACTTTTCATACTTCCCTGATGGGCGCTGTAAACGCATCTGCGCTTCACCTTGCACAGGATGCAAGGGGGTGCCCAATAAACTAGCCCCCTCGGGGGCAAATCTGAATCTTTACGCGTTCCTCACTTTCCGCGGGACCCTGCGGGTTACATTAACCGCGTAAAGTGAGGGTTGACTGTATATATATATATATATATATATATATATATATATATATATATATATATATATATATATATATATATATATATACACAGTTGTACCCCACTTAACACGGTCAATAGAACCCAGAGGGTCCCGCGTTAAGTGAAATCCGCGTTAAGTGAACAACAGAACATATGGGATTAATTCCAATAGAAACCAGCCCGACCCCCAAACTCCACTTTTTGAAGACACATAACTATGTTGTAGTAAAAATAACATCTTAATTTTATGATGGTACATGCACACAATTAATACTTAAGAGAAATAGAGAAATACAGTCGCCAAGTTAATGTCCATTCAAATAATGGACTCGACTCCCTCCCCCTCTTCTCACACTACACTGCTGGCTCTTACCTCTCTGAGAAATTTTTGGGGGAAAACCACTAAATTTTTATAAATAATTCCTCAAACTAAAGTTAGGATAATACAATTGACATTGCTGGATTCCTTGTAAGACCAGGAATATTTTGAATATAAATGTCATATGTTTTGCACAAAAGATAACATATTCACGCAGAGAAAACATTTTATCTAAAATTTGTATGTCTAATGCAAAATATATGATGTTTATATTCAAAATGATCATCAAATTATAAGAATTCCAGCAATGTAAATTATATTCTGGCCGGGTAATTTGTATGAATTTTATGAGCTAAAACAAATATCTTCAGTTAATAAAAAAAAAAAAATATTCTTCAGGACACTATCTGTCAATCAAAGTACCCCACCTTGCCTCCCCCCTCTTCCAACCGCTCGGTCTGTCCCAACCCTCCCCCCCACCCCCCACCACTCCTCCCTTCAAGAGAAGAGTGGGTGAAAAAAATAAATTTTAACATTTTGTATTAAATAATACCTCAGATTAAAGTTAGGATAATATAATTGACATTGCTGGATTCCTTGTAAGACCAGGAATATTTTGAATATAAATGTCATATATTTTGCACAAAAGATAACATATTTACTAGAGAAAACATTCTATCTAAAATTTGTATGTCTAATGCAAAATATATGATGTTTATATTCAAAATGATCATCAAATTATAAGAATTCCAGCAATGTAAATTATATTCTGGCTGGGTAATTTGTATGAATTTTATGAGCTAAAACAGGCAGTCAGGCAGGGTGGCGGGTGGGGGCAAATCTAAAAATAGCGTCTCGAGCCGGACACTCACTGCGTGAATGTGGAGAAAAATCCGTGTTAAGTGAAAGTTCAGCTCTGGCGAGGCACCGCGTATATGATAAAACGCGTTAAGTGAAACCGCGTTAGGCGGGGTAATATATATATATATATATATATATATATATATATATATATATATATATATATATATATATATATATATATACAGTTAACCCTCACTTTACGCGGTCCCGCATTCCGCGTTTACGCGGTGCCTTGCCAGAACCTCACGTGCTCACATTACGCGGTACGTGAACCCCATTACGCGGAGTGTGTCCGGCGCGACGCTATTTTTAGATTCGCCCCACCCGCCACCCGCCCGCCTGCCTGCCTGCCTCTCCCTCCTCCTCCCTCCGCTTGGGCAAGCGGCGCGGTAAGGTTGCGCAGTGTGTGTCTTTGTTGCGTTATCACTGACGTCATATGACGTATCGGACCTGTGATTGGCCATGCATCCCTACCCCCCTCTGCTGCTAGCTGTAATTGGCTTAAAGTATTATGACGTGTCCACCCGGGGGAGGGAGGGAAGGAGGGAGGAGAGACCACGCTTGACCTAGCCGCGGCAGTTCCATCCCTCAAGGCCACTCCGTGTAAACGCGCATCCTTTGTTCCGTAAAATGGCTTCCACCGGACCACCACCCCCAGAGAGAAACCTTTCCTTACCTGGACCCAGCGGCACTAAACCAAAGAAGACACGACGTTCCTTAAGCTACGAGGTGAAGTATACCATCATCCAAGAGTTGGAGAAAGGAACAAGGCAGGTTGATTTGGCGCGCCAGCATGATGTGAACGAATCTACGATCCGGACTATAAAGAAGGATTCAGCCAAGATAAAGGAGCACATGAAGATCAAAAAGTCTACAGGTGCTTCTATGATCAAGTATTTTCACAACCAGGTGCTTCTCAAGACAGAAAAATTACTTGTGAGGTACTTGGTGCGTCAGGCGCGACGGAACATGGCGGTCGACACGCGCTCTGTTAAGGACTACGCACGTGAACTGTACATGGCAGTGGCACGAAAGATGGGAACTTCAGAGCCCAAACCCTTTAATGCTTCCTCTGGGTGGTTACAGAAGTTTAAGATCCGGAACAAGATCACCAATATAAACATTGGTGGTGAAGAAGCGAGTGCTGAACGTGCTGCGGCTAGGGAATTTCCTCCGTTTTTACGTGAGATTATGGAGGAAGGACAGTACAGTGACGACCAGGTGTTTAACATGGACGAATCTGGTCTTTTCTGGAAAAAGCTACCTTCCAAGTCCTTCGTTGTGAAGAATGCCAGCAGGATTCGGGGCCGGAAAATGCAGAAGGAACGCATCACCGTCCTGTTTACAACCAATGCCTCCGGTACCTGTAAGCTCAAGTTATCGGTGATCCACACAGCACGCAAGCCGCACGCCTACAAAACCATGGACATGACCAAGCTAAATGTCCACTGGCTGACCGCATGTAAGGCGTGGATGTTCTCTACACTGTCCCTCTCCTGGTTTGATGACTGTTTTGTTCCCGATGTAAAAAAATTCTGTGAGCGACAGAATGTGCCATTCAATATTTTGTTGCTGCTGGACAACGCACCAGGACACTCGCCCCTACTGTTAGATCGTCCCCCCAACGTAAAAGTGGTCTTCCTTCCTCCCAACACTACATCTATATTACAGCCCATGGACCAGGAGTTGATTTGCAATGTGAAAGCTGCATTCTCAACCAAAAAATTCCAGCTCCTGAACGACTACACCAACACCAGGGAAGAGTTGCGTAACCTGAGTGACACCAACACCGATAGCAAGAGCGAAGAAGATGAGGATCAACAGTTGGAACAGCAAAAAATACTCTTCAAACAATTCTGGAGAGTATTTAACATCAAGAAAGCTGTGGACTTCTTGGTGGAGTCATGGGATCAGCTGTCTATTGCTACAATTCGTCACGCATGGAGACATGTGTTGCATGGAATACCAGGTGAGAGGAGGAGTCAATCTGTGACTGGTGAGGTTCAGAATGTTGCATTAGCAGTGGACCTTGCCAGAGAAGCTGCGCAGACTGTTACAGTTCCAGGCTTCTCCGAGACCACCAACGACGACATCCTGGAGGTGATCAGAGATCCTGAAGTGACTGCCGACGAGATGTTGGAAGAAGAACACGTCAGTGAAGAGGAGGAAGAAGGTGCGTCATTCTCCGAAGAACACAATTTAAGTCATAGTGATATTAAGGGTGCCATGGAGTGTGCAGAGAAGATGAAGTCCTTCCTTTCAGGCAACAATGACGATGACCGCTATGAAGTCTTCCATACCCGGCTGGTGCAGGCTATGGAGCCCTACATCAAGGTGTATCACAACAACATCAACGCCAGCTGTCAGCAAAGCATAACAGATTTCTTCGCCCGCAACCCACCACAGCCAGCCCAAGCCAGTGATAATGGCAGTGAAGATGACTTCGAGGGATTTGTCAGGGAAGCCCTGACAACTGTAAGTGACAGTGATGGTGATTCACCTAGTAATGGTGATTCACCTGAGGGCCAGTAATCTGCCCTCTGCCTTGGAACCAGCCTCCATCTCCGTATGCCGACCCATCTCTTCTACTACCGTAAGTGTTACACCTAATTTTTAGTTTTCTAACCTAACATTTATTTTTCCTATGTTAACCTTTATCTTTCCTAACCTAACCTCTTCTATATTACTTGTTTTTTCATACCATCATAAAGTTAAGATAAAATTTTTACTACAACATAGTTGTGTGTCGTCAAAAAGTGGAGTTTGGGGATCGGCCCGGACTCCATTTCAATTAATCCCATATGTTATGTTATTCACTTTACGCGGGACCCTCCGGGCTACATTAACCGCGTAAAGTGAGGGTTAACTGTATATATATATATATATATATTTCATTAGCCCAATAAAGCACGCGGACTTCTACATACAATCAACACCTCAACCCGCCAGGATTCGAACCCACGGCCCACAAGCCTATGACTATGACCGGGGAACGCTAACCGCTAGACCACCAAGTAAATGGAAAAATTTTACTCGACACAGCCATTAGCTCCAGTTACCGGTAAATAGCAGACGCTTCAGTGACGTCACTAGTGTTTACACTACACCAGCGGGTATCATTTGATGACATTACTTGAAGTGAATTGGCCCTATTTTAAAAAACCAAGGATGGTTGGTAAAGGACTACTGAGTCAGTGGGTAAGTGTCACATTTGGGGTACTGGTCTTTAGGGGGCAGTGAAATTTTGCTCAAAGCTGCACTCTTCAGGCATTGTTCCTTATACATATCTAAGACTCCATGCCAAATTTGAAGCTGATATGTCGAGGTTTAGTCTGCCGCATTTTCTACTGAAATTTTTAAATTTACCTACAGTACTAGCCAAACAGCCGCTGTGGCGGTGCAATGTTCTGTTCAGTGTTTATCAACTTTTTTTTCATATCTCTTATTTCATTTAAGTTGTCTTGTTGCAGATGAGTATGGTGCTATGTCTATATTGATAATTATCAGCCTTTTCTTATTTCATTTCTCAATGTTGTGTTACTGTACTGTAATGTAGGGTAGACCTGGATAAGTAGCTGCCATTGCTACTGCCACCTTAACTGACTATGGCATTATCACAAAGGATGACAAGAGTCAGGTTATTGGACCACATAAGCTGCAGGATGCGAGACAAAAATACCGATTTAAGAGGCAAGAAATTGAGATGGCTAATTTAGATAATTTGACGTCACTCTATTTTGATGGTAAGAAGACCGCCACTCGTGTGATGATAAAGAATGAGAAGACCGAGAAATGGAGTTCGAGGATGATGGTGAAAGATCATTATATCATCATGGTTGAGCCTGGCAATGAATATCTCACACATGTGACTCCCAAGACTGGACACGGAAAGCAGATTGCCAAAACTAGTCAAGAGTTTCTGGTGGAGAAAAATATAACCCAGCAGCCCATTGTGTGTGTTGGTTGTGATGGAACCAATGTAAATGTAGGATCAGAAAATGGAGTCATTCATCATCTTGAAATGTTACTTGGTCACCCGCTCCATTATTTCATATGTCAGCTTCACGGAAATGAGCTGCCTTTCCGCGCAGTTTTTTATCACTATGATGGCAAACCAAGTGGTCCTGAGCATTGGCGTGGTCCCATTGGAAAGCAGATCAAGGAGTCTTTGTCTGAGCTTCCAGTTGTCGCCTTCCAGCCAGTCAGTTTCCCTGATTTCCCTGTGTTTAATGATGAAGTGGAGATAGATCTGTCCTGGGATCAGAAATACCTGTATAGGATTTGTAAAGGAGTTATCACAGGTGTTGTTGAAGATGACTTGGCTGCTATTGAGCCAGGTCCTCCCTGTGTGTCAAGGTGGAACACCTTATGGAGTAGAATCCTCAGGCTGTATGCAGCAACATCAAGACCCAGCCATGAGTTGAAAAGAATTGTCATTACAATAATAAAGTTCAGTGCTCCAATGTGGTTTTACATCAAGATACACCCTTACGTAAAACACGGCTCAAGGAACGTATTCCAGTCCCTGCTATATATGAAACACCTGAATAGTAGGGTGTGTCAATTTAGGGGGTGAACTGGCTAAATTGAAAATCGAGTAATTTGGTAGCAATTTATTGTAGTCTTTAAGCATGCAAAACAATATTCTGGCATAAATTTTTTTTTATAATAAGTCCTACCTACATCAAATGGATTTTTAAATGTACATATTTGTGAATTTATAACATAACCAGCGTTTGCACACATGTTACTGATTCAAGTTTCAAATTATTATATTTTATTATCCGTAGTCTATTTGAAAGTAACCAATGCCTTCATACTCTCTTTGCTTTGGTTTCTTGTCATCAGTAGTCTGCTTGCTATTTGTGCTTTGATGTAACCTTCTCGCCTCTCGTGGCTGTAAACATGGCCCGCTGCTTCTGTGACCATTTTCACACATCTCTCCACACTTTGAGTGTGGGAAGGCCACTTCGGCACCTGCATTGGAGTCTCTTTAAGGTTTCTCAATTCTTGGCTAGTTAGACTTGTTGTCAATGGTGGCTCTAAGACTTCCAAACTCAAGTCAACCAATTCTGACAATTTGGTGGCATTGACGTTTATTGGGGGAACTTTTCTTGAATGAAACGAACAGTCTCCCAACTGGTCGTCATCTATTAGCGTTCCTCTAATCTTTAGAATGACTTCTACAGCCTCGGTTCGGAGATTGGTACATTGACTGCAAAGCATTGCTTGCAAAACTGCTTCTGATCGAGCATACCAAGCGGACCTTCTTGCCACAGGTAACACGATATCCCTCACTACCTTCCTCTGTGTTCTTACTAGCTGCAATTGAAACAAAAGGTGATTGGGCCCATCCACCCACATAGGATTAAGTTTCACATTAAACCACTGGGGAAGATAAACTCCAATAATAAATTCAACAATTAACCTCAAATTCTTCAGCACTTTGCCCTTCAATTCGTGTTTGGAAATCCAAATCCTGCAGAAACGAAGAGCTGTAGTTAACCAACGGCTGTGACTGACAGGTCCAATCTCCAAGAGAGCCAATGACTGAGGCACTTCTCCTGATCTTATTGCTTGGGCAATACGATAAGCATAGGATTGATCTGTGCTGAGATCTTTGATGACTCCTTCAGACAACGCCGGAAGGGGAGGGCCAACTTCGACCTTTGGAAAGGTTGTATTTATTTCTAGTTGTGTTGCTTCATCCAGCATGATGCCAAGGGGACCTGACCACTTGTTGTTGCTCTTTGTAGGACCATCAAGTTCCTGGATGAGATGACGAAGAGGTAGCTCGCCTGTATGTAAATCACATACAATCCAAACAAGTCTTCTTCCTAGTTTTTTCTCTAAATGCGTCATTACACCCCCCTGCCATCCGGTGTTCACTGCAGTTGAATCTCCACCAACAGCCTGCAGTGAACTGCCAAGTCCTCTCTCCTGAACCCAACATAAAATATGATCAGCAATGACCTCTGCATGTTTCTTCCCTTCTACTTCAGTTTCGGGAGCAAAGTGAAACAAAAACCGACCACCAGGCTCAGATCAGACAGAGTAGTGTTCTTCTTTGATGAGACCTGGAAACTTTCTGTTCACTCCCTCTACTTCTAGCAAAACTTTTGTGTCATCTATTCTTCCATCAAACAAAAGACAGGAGAGCCCTCCCTCGCTTAAATCTTTTTCATGCTGATCAGATATTTCCTTCATTATTTTTTCTTGTGCTCTTCTAATTTTATTATGATCTATCACCAAAGATACATCCTCTCGGCTGATGAGGCCTGCATCTATCCAAGCGGCAGTTGCAATATCTGCAGCCTCACGAAGTCCAGCATGGTGGCGAATACTAGCTAAAGCAATGTTTGAAATATTTCTTGTGTTGTATTTCATTTTCTTTGGTAAAGGTTCAGATGGCTCTTTGGAACTATCATCTGATGTTGCTTCCTGTTCATCAGAAGAACTATCAAAGAAGTGATAAACATCTTGACACAGCTCTTCCTCTCTTTGGATGGCTTCTTCACTCTTCATTTTCTTCTTTTGTTCCCTCTCTCGGATTTGTTCTCTCTTCTTGGCATTAGCAATCTGCTTCTTTGTTTCTGAATAATCTATTGAACCCATTTGCATACTTCCTTGGCCTTCTGCCTTTGTCCTCTGTGCCTTTATAAATTCAAGCTCTAAAACAAGGATCTTCTTTTCACGAGGACAACCACAATCAATGTGGGAATTATTTTCTCTCTTACCTGAGTGAGAACAGTTGGATTCAGAACATAATTGTATGGAGCACTTGCAGGTCAAAATGTCAAACAGAGTATCAAGTGTGTGCAGAAATTCATTTTTCCTGGCCAAGTTTCCTTTACCAAGTGATGTTTCAACTGCTTTGTGCCATAATTTCGTTAGTTTTAGCTCAATAGTTCGACACTGATTAATCACAGGTGGTTTGAATAGTGCATTAGCTTTTGTCCATTGATGCAGAAGAGGGACTATCATGTCATTTATGAGTTCTTTATCTGTATAGTTCCTTCTGTCCTTTGCATTTTTTCTCGAAGGAGTAACCCTAATCTTAGCATGTCTCTCACTGTTGGAAGTTCTGATCCAGGAAGCTCCTTCCCTTTACCAACTAGCAGGCTCAAGTGGGTTGACAACTGACTTCTTGTCTTCAATTTTGACATCTTCACACTATCTGACAAATAGAAAAATATTTCAATGTTTCATAATTCAATTGTTGTTTCAAAAAATATCAATTTGTTTATCAAAAATGCTGTAACAAAAATAACATAATAATTTCTTAGAACATAATGTTTTATACAATGATATAAGTAACTGCGACAATCAATATGCCCTACTTACAATAATTAAAATGTAGAATTCGTCTGGTAGAGTAGGTGCAAGTGCAATGAGAGCAAACCACCGTCTATGATATCTAGAAGGAGAGTGAGCCGGGCGCCTTATCCTCACGCTTGGTACAAGTCAAAACAAGAATTAAACTGTCCCACACGGAGAGCCTGTTCATGTTCATGTTCTGACATGCATATTGTACACAAGCTATAGAACCATAAAATACTCCATAATCCATATGCTTACATGAGATTAGTTAATATCAAGTGAATAATTCTAATCAGGTCTCATTAATTTGTTGAAATACTGATATTTGAAACTTTAAGGTATAATTGATGTAGGTGAGGGTTATTTCAATTCATTTTTGTTTGCTAATCTCAAGTTTAGACATAAAGAGGCACAATATTTTGACTACCAAATTTGATTTTTAACATGTTGACAAAATTGACACACCCTACTGAATAGTGAGGAGGAGACGATAGTGAAGAAGGCTGTCCAGAGAAATGCATACTTCGCCCACACAGATCAACTTCTTCTTGGTATGTGTGCAGATGAGGACATGACTGTTAGAGAAAAAGCTGTCTCAATGATAAGAAAATTTAGAGAGGAGAATCAGCAAAAGGAAGAATGCACTGGCAGATCTGAAGAGGAGGAGGAAGATTCTGATGCTGCTGTTGACGAGAATTTGTTAAACTATACTGATGAGGAGGGTAAAGATGGAGATGGGAATGAGGATGTGCCTCCTGTAGTCAACATGAGAAAGGTGGTGACTCCGAAACTAAAGTGGCAAGCAAAAAACTATCATTCCATGATTAACTGGAGGAATGAACTCAAGACTGAGCCTCCTTTCATTGCTTCTCTGTCAAATCTACAGGTTAATGACATTCTTGAGACACCATTAGTGGTGCCCAAGTGGCCAAACAGCACTCAGGCGGTCGAGAGAGGCATAAAAGTGATGACTGAAGCTTGCACTGAAGTGACGGGATACGAATCGAGAGATGGATATATTAGGCAAAGATTATTGTCTAGGAAAATGATGCCAAGGTTCCGCACAAAAAAGAATTTCAATATGAACTTGTAATGATTTTCTATACGGTGTACCTGTAAAATAACATGTGAATTAAATCTATGTCACCCATGTAAAATTTATCATTATCCTGGAAAACATTAAATGACACCTAATTTTTGGTATACACTAAAAGTTGACAAAAATTCGTTCGCGATGCGGCAGGGTAAGTATGCATGAAATGGCATGAAATTTTGCACAGGTGTTTGTTACAGCCATACAAACGATGCCTGAAAAGTGCAGCCTGCAACTCAAATAAAAGTGTTTTTTCCCTGCCCCCTACTGGTCTTATACAGCGAATAGAGCTCAAAAGCTACTTTTTAAATGGAAATTTGGGGGGGCCGTCTTATGCACCCCGACGCCTTATAGGACGAGATATACGGTAATACATTCACGGAAATGTAATATATTTGCAACTACAATGCTGATGTCAACACAAGTGTGGTTACAGCGAGACTGACTGAGTGAGGGAGAGCTATGAGTGTGTGAGGTTGCGGGAGGGGGCGGTGTCCCGTGTTCGGTGCCGGGCGCGAGTTGAATGGCGCGTGAGTTGAGTGTACTTCAATTACTTCAATGTACAGAATATTCCTCTGGCGGGGCAATCCGCGTATTTGCGAATCCGTGAATGCTAAACCCGCGTATGTGAAGGGCCGACTGTATATCGTTTCTCACTATTGATCTTTTTTCATTTTTGTATTTCTTTATGGTTCTTTATTATTATTATTATTATTATTATTATTATTATTATTATTATTTTTATTATTATTATTATCAGTGTTGTTGTTATTATTTGAATTAAATTTTTTATTTTTTATTATAAATTTTATTTACTATGATGTAATTACTATTATTACGTATTGTTATTATTATTGCATTTTTGCCCCCCAGGCTAATCCCGGGTGGGCTAATCCCCGTAAAACACACACACACACACACACACACACAAATAAAAAAAATACAGGTAAAGAAATAATTGTCCTTATGGTAAACATAAAGGGAATATACACATCTTTGTACATGAGTAAAAAGTACCCCCCTCCCCCCCAGACAGCAAATTATATTCGCAGAATTGGCAACATGTGACCATTTTGAGACCCAAACCCATGCAAATTTTAAGGGCATGCTGTATAACAATGGAGACTGCTCACAACCTTTTCTTACTCTCAACCAAAACTTCTTAATAACACTGCAGCTTCCTGACACCATTAAAGATTTTGTAGCCAATTTATATCTACTTTATTTTCTTCCTGGATGTATTGTATAGTATATGTTTAAGGTGTTTTCCCCAGCCTAAATAAAAGTACTGCAACAAATAATTAGAAAAATGACCAACTTGATTGTATAGGTTACTCCTCCATAGGTCCACTGGTAGTCTACAATAGGGTTGACACAGGGTGAGCGAATAATGCCATCTTCCCCTTGGTTCTGAAGGAGAACAGCTTTCCGGGCAGCCATCAACCCTAATCCCAGGTAGCTGTAAAAAATAAATAAATAAATAAATAAATAAATAAATAAATAAATATACAAATAATTAATTAATTAAATAAATAATATACCAGCAGGTATCTTCAAAGATATAATAAAATCTTCATAGAAATAAAACAAAATAAAATAATAATAAGAATCTATACATAAACAATCATTTCAGTAAGAACTAAAGGCAGCTACTATCTACATGTTGAATCTAATACTGATATGTTTTAATGCAGTGGTCCCTCAGTTAACGAACACAATTCATTCCAAAAGGTCGTTCGCTAACCGAAAATTTCATTAACCGAATCCATTATTTCAATGGGATATTTGGTAATTGGTTCCAGCTCACAGAAAAGTATGTACAAAGTAAAGTAAAAAATGCATAAAGTCAGAAACACTCCTAAAATTTCCCTAAATCGCCCTTAAATCACTATATATATACTGTACAGTGGGGTATGCTATAACGAACGGATCCTACTACGAATATTCCTATAACGAACGGTTTTACCTATAAAATTGAGAATGCTATAACGAACGCAACTCCTACAATGGACGCGGATGAATACGGGACTATTTCGCCTGGCGCATGAATATTGTTGTACCGCGACCCACAACAAGAGCGTCAGGCACCATTTTTGTCTCATTGTGTAGCCAGAGCACCACTGTTATTGTTGAAATTTCATCTTTTGATGTGGAAATTCGCATTATTTGTATAACTATTTTGTTATACAAGTATACAATTGTAACAATGAGTCGTCCAAAGCGAGTGAGAAAGCTAATAACCCTTGAAACTAAGAAAGAAATTATAAAGAAACGTGAGAATGGAAGAAGCATTGCGAAACTTAGTGATGAATATGGGATGGCTAAATCGACTATATGTACGATTTTGAAGAATAAAGAGGAGTTAAAAACTGTGCAAGTGGCAAAGGGAATCTTTAGACTTAGCAAAGCAAAGTGTAATGTGATTGAAGAGATGGAAAATTTACTCTTAGTGTGGATAAAGGAGAAAGAAATGGCAGGTGGTAACATTAGTGAAGCTATAATTTGTGAGAAGGCCAGACAATTGTTTGAGGACCTTAAAGCCAAGACTCCCAGTGGAAGTGATAGTGATGTGCCAGTGTTTAGGGGTACCTGCATGCTGAATAACACTAAAGTAAGATAAAGTACCGTATTTTTTACATTTTCCACAGAATTTTTTCAGTGTTAAGTGGTTGTATTTGGGGGCCTGGAACGGATTAATCCTATAACAAACGAATGCTATAACGAACGAGGTTCTGGAACCAATTACGTTCGTTATAGCATACCCCACTGTGTGAGGTAGTTGATTATATGTTCAAAGTCCGCGTGTTAATTGGACTAAAAATGAAGTATATATATGTACCTCGCGTTTCATACCAGCTGGATTCGGTAAAATGCTACTGACACCACATAAGAAGCACGGGCAGTTTCCCAATGAGGTTCACGGCGCCATCAGCTCGATGAACAGGCTTTGTGTGAAATATAACAGAGTCTAGAACTGCTTTTAGTGTCCTTGTGGCCTAGCCGGTAAGCGTTCCCTAGTCACACCCAGTAGGTCGAGGGTTCGATTCCTTGCTGGTGAGGTCGTTGATTATATGTTCAAAGTCCGCGTGTTAATTGGACTAAAAATGAAGTATATATATGTACCTCGCGCTTCATACCAGCTGGTTCGGTAAAATGCTACTGACACCACATAAGAGGCACGGGCAGTTTCCCAATGAGGTTCACGGCGCCATCAGCTCGATGAACAGGCTTTGTGTGAAATATAACAGAGTCTAGAACGGCTTTTAGTGTCCTTGTGGCCTAGCCAGTAAGCGTTCCCTAGTCACACCCAGTAGGTCGAGGGTTCGATTCCTTGCTGGTGAAGTCGTTGATTATATGTTCAAAGTCCGCGTGTTAATTGGACTAAAAATGAAGTATATATATGTACCTCGCGTTTCATACCAGCTGGATTCGGTAAAATGCTACTGACACCACATAAGAGGCACGGGCAGTTTCCCAATGAGGTTCACGGCGCCATCAGCTCGATGAACAGGCTTTGTGTGAAATATAACAAGAGTCTAGAACTGCTTTTAGTGTCCTTGTGGCCTAGCCGGTAAGCGTTCCCTAGTCACACCCAGTAGGTCGAGGGTTCGATTCCTTGCTGGTGAGGTCGTTGATTATATATATATATATATATATATACAGTGGCGGCTCGTGAAAAAAAAAAATGGAGGGACTGCAAGCCTCACACCGAGTCCCCACCAAACAATAAGCATGGAATTTCAGAAAAGTACAAGCAGGAACAAAGAATATACACGCCAGTTTAACATCAGTGTTTATCAGAAATGTAAATGGCTCTGTGGCTGTGACGAGGCAAATACTTTATTCTGCTTTCCATGCTTATTGTTTGGTGGGGACTTGGTGTGAGGCTTGCAGTCCCTCCATTTTTTTTTTCACGAGCTGCCACTGTATATATATATATATATATATATATATATATATATATATATATATATATATATATATATATATATATATATATATATATATATATATATATATATATATATATACAGTTGGTCCTCCTATTACGCGGTCCCACAAGCCGCGTTTCACCGTTAACGCGGTGCCTTGCCAGAACCTAACATTTTCACATTCCGCGGTCGTGAACCCCATTACGCGGAGAGCGGCTGGCAAGCCGCGCCATTTTTGGATCCAAACCTCCCGCCATCCGCCATGTTGTGTAAGAGGCGCGAAAATGGTGCGCACAAGGTCGCCCAGTCATCAAAACATTACCGAGTTCTTCACCCGCCACCCACTACAGCCGGCCCAAGTCAGTGATAGTGATAATTATAGTGAGGATATGGACTTATATGAACTTTGGGGGGTTTGACAAAGAGGTCCTGCAAGCCTCTGTGGTGGATAGTGATACAATTGATACAAGTGATACAGGTGAGGGCCAATAATCTGCCCTCTGCCTCGGAACCAATCGCCCATCCCCGTGTGCCCAGCCATCTTTTCTACTAATGTAAGTGTTAAAAAACCTAATATTATTGATATTTCTCTTAATTATTAATTGTGTGTGCATGCCATCATAAAGTTAAGATAATATTTTTACTACAACATAGTTGTGTGTCGTCAAAAAGTGGAGTTTGGGGATCGGCTCGGACTCCATTTCAATTAATCCCATATGTTATGTTATTCACTTTACGCGTTTCTCACTTTCCGCGGTACCCTCCGGGTTACATTAACCGCGTAATATGAGGACCAACTGTACTGTATTTCATTGTAGCTTTTTTTATTATTATTATTATTATTTTTTATTTTTTTTTAATCTATGTTGGACTTACGACCATTCGGACTTACAACCTGGATTTGGGTCCCTAACCCCGTCGTAAGTCGGGGTCTACCCTAGAACTTTCATAGACAAATGCCTGAACATTACTGAGAAATCTTTTTATAGAACTGATCCCAAGCCCACCCATGACCATAAAAATCTCTTAATATTACCATTTCACAAAAATTTCTCTCAAATTCTTTTACAACTAAAAACATGGAACGTCAATGTGACATTTTAAAACTCACGCACTGTTAAACAAATGTTAATCAAGAACTCTCCCAACAACACAATTGGTTGCATTTATAAAGTTCCTTGCAAGGAATGTAATATGTTTTACTTAGGCCAGACAGGTAAAGATCTTGTAACTAGACTTAAACAACATAAATATAGTGTTAGGACAGGCCAGGAATCCAATGCTCTGTTTGTTCATATGAGGGATAACAAGCATTGCATTGACTGGGATAATGCCTCCTCAATATTACCTTGTAATTCAATTGATAGTAGGAACATCATAGAATCTAGTCTCATTAAACATACCGAAGCATTCAACATGAATATGAGTAATGGCATGTACAAACTGGACAACTTTGTAATTAAGAAGATTTGTAACCAGGTGAGAAGGTTGGGTCACTTTACCCTCTGACCTGACTACTGACCGTTGCGGTGCTATTTAAAGATTAGTAGGGTCATTACCTAATACCTGACCATTGTGGACCTGGTCTCACCCTCCTCTGTATATATACACCTTGTTTAGTACTTCTCTTTAGTCTATACTCACCCCTGAAGATGTGAATTACACGAAAGCGCTTGGGAACTTCGTGTTTTCTTCTTTCCTTGTGGTTATCAGCATATATATATATATATATATATATATATATATATATATATATATATATATATATATATATATATATATATATATATATACACACACAGTGGTCCCTCGGTTAACAAACTCAATTCGTTCCAGAGGGTCGTTCGTTAACCAAAACCATTTTTTCAATGGGATATTGGGTAATTGTTTCTTGCTCACAGAAAAGTATATACAAAGTAAAGCCAAAAATGCACAAAGTCAGAAACACTACTAAAATTCCCCTAAATCGCCCTTAAATCACTATATATATTGTACATATACACTAGAACTCCTAAATCACTACTGTAATGTGATACAGGTGATAAATTTTATCTCTTGTGCAAAATATATGACGTTTATATTCAAATTATTCGCTGTCTTGCAATGATTCCAGCAATGCAAATTATATTCTCCTAACTTTAGTTTGATATATTATATAAGATAACCACTTTAAAGCCTTACGAAACCACCAAACTTTTGTCTGGGAAGGCCGGGGTAGGGAGGGGGGGGAGCGGGAGGTGAGGTGTATTTTGATTGACATATAGTGTCTGGTGAAGTATAATTAGTTTATTTACTTGAGTTTTTGTTTTCACCTCATAAAATTCATAGAAATGACCAGGGCGGAATATAATTTACATTGCTTTAATTCTTATAAGATAGTGATTAATTTGAATACAAACAAGCTAAAATTTGCATTAGATATACAAATTTTAGATCTAATTTAAGAATTTTATTAGAGAGAGCAAAAATTTTATCTTTTGTGCAAAATATATGACGTTTATATTCAAATTATTCGCTGTCTTGCAAGGACTCCAGCAATGTAAATTATATTCTCCCAACTTTAGTCTGTGATATTATATAAGATAAAAACTTAAAGCCTACTGTATAACCACCAAACCTTCGCTGGGAGGGGGAGGGGGGGGTGATAGTGACATGTTTGACAGTTAGCTCTGAAGGTCTAGAGAAGTATTTATTTGTTTATTATTTTTTTGTTTTTAGCTTATAAAATTTCATAGAAGTGACTGGGGAGAATATAATTTACATTGCTGGAATTCTTATAAGATAGTGATTAATTTAAATATAAACATGCCATAGTTTGCATTAGACAAAAATTTTAGTAATCATTTTGTACATTATTCTGATTACATGTACAGTTTAGCTTTGCCCTTAGGACAGTGTGTGCATGTAAATGAGTTTCAATAAATGAATAAAGTTACACATATCGAGCCAAAAATAATAGTTGAAAAACTTTATGTAGACAGAGCTTAGATGGCTAAATTTTAGAATGACTAATAATTTTAATACTGTATAAAAAATGCACAAATATTAGAGAGCACAATTTTCTTGATATTTACTCCATTGGAAACGAATGTAAACATAGATGAGATTACTGAATTGGCTGAGTAACCCCTCAGCTTATCAGCTGACGTTCAAAACAAAACGTGATTTTCGTAAGGATTTCCTTTATCAAATTTTTTTGTTAACCGAATTGAAGATTCTTATGGAAGGTAATTCGTTAACCGAAATTTCGTTAACCGAGGCGTTCGTTAATCGAGGGACCACTATATAGGAGGCAACACTAGGACACCTAGAGACCCTAGAAAAGTAGTCGCCGATCTTACACTGCTTCATCTGGGTCCTCATGTGGAGTTAAAAAATGACGACTGTTCCCATATCACAAGGGTTCTGGTAAAAGGGGAGGAGGCGGAAGATGTCATTGTTGGCCGTAATATTTAGGAGGCTGTCAAGGTATTTCCTGGGCTCTCTCAGAGTGTTGGTGGGAAGTTCCTCCACTTCTTGCTGTGTCGTCCTCTGCCTCCTCCTGTCCTTCACTGATGACACCAGCAGCAATTTCCTCGTGGCTGTGGGTACCATATCCAGGATTGGTCGGCATCCACCTGCAGCCGCTCGTCCACATTCTCCACGGTCACAGCAGTATCACCACCACCACGAAAAAGTATGTGGGCCTCATCCACTTCGAAGCCTTCTAAGTCTGCTGGATCTGGTAATGTGAGAGCTTCTGTAGCATCACCACCATTACCACCATTCAGAAGCCTTTTCCACATGTTCCTGAGTGTTGTCTCCATTATTTTGTCTTAGGCGGCCTTCAAGTATGCGCATTTCCCACCACTATGGGTCTAATTTTGTGTGTGCCAGCAGCATTGGCACAAAGCAGCACTGACACTCGCTGCTTGCTGGCCTTGAGTCACGGGGTGTTGTTGGGCAGGGACTTCCAGTAGAGGCCTGTCTCATCTGCATTGTACATCTCATACCTCCTGATGTTGTTGAGGATGAGTTGCAACAACTCCTCTTTAAATGGCTGAACACTAGCCACATCAGCACTTGCGCTTTCGCCAGCTACTCGCCTGTTGGAAATTCCGTGGCACCTGTAGAACTTGTACAACCACCTGAAGCTCCTATGGAAGTCAGGCACCTCCAGCAGCATAGCGAAGAACTGGACAGCATCACGTAGCTCAATGCCGTGAACGGGAACACCACTGGCTCGTTGCTGCTTGTACCAGTTGTACACAACAGCATCCACTTTCTTATATTTCACTGGACCAATATGAGTGTGGGCGAGGCTACCTTCTTACCCTGCGCCTGGCAAAGCTTTCTGTTCTTGTTTCCTCAACTTCTTCATGGCATACATGACGTCATAGATGGTAAACATGACCACTCCATACTAGGGTGTGTCAATTTAGGGGGTGAACTGGCTAAATTGAAAATCGAGTAATTTGGTAGCAATTTATTGTAGTCTTTAAGCATGCAAAACAATATTCTGGCATAAATTTTTTTTTTTAATAAGTCCTACCTACATCAAATGGATTTTTAAATGTACATATTTGTGAATTTATAACATAACCAGCGTTTGCACACGTTACTGTTTCAAGTTTCAAATTATTATATTTTATTATCCGTAGTCTATTTGAAAGTAACCAATGCCTTCATACTCTCTTTACTTTGGTTTCTTGTCATCAGTAGTCTGCTTACTATTTGTGCTTTGATGTAACCTTCTCGCCTCTCGTGGCTGTAAACATGGCCCGCTGCTTCTGTGACCATTTTCACACATCTCTCCACACTTTGAGTGTGGGAAGGCCACTTCGGCACCTGCATTGGAGTCTCTTTAAGGTTTCTCAATTCTTGGCTAGTTAGACTTGTTGTCAATGGTGGCTCTAAGACTTCCAAACTCAAGTCAACCAATTCTGACAATTTGGTGGCATTGACGTTTATTGGGGGAACTTTTCTTGAATGAAACGAACAGTCTCCCAACTGGTCGTCATCTATTAGCGTTCCTCTAATCTTTAGAATGACTTCTACAGCCTCGGTTCGGAGATTGGTACATTGACTGCAAAGCATTGCTTGCAAAACTGCTTCTGATCGAGCATACCAAGCGGACCTTCTTGCCACAGGTAACACGATGTCCCTCACTACCTTCCTCTGTGTTCTTACTAGCTGCAATTGAAACAAAAGGTGATTGGGCCCATCCACCCACATAGGATTACGTTTCACACTAAACCACTGGGGAAGATAAACTCCAATAATAAATTCAACAATTAACCTCAAATTCTTCAGCACTTTGCCCTTCAATTCGTGTTTGGAAATCCAAATCCTGCAGAAACGAAGAGCTGTAGTTAACCAACGGCTGTGACTGACAGGTCCAATCTCCAAGAGAGCCAATGACTGAGGCACTTCTCCTGATCTTATTGCTTGGGCAATACGATAAGCATAGGATTGATCTGTGCTGAGATCTTTGATGACTCCTTCAGACAACGCCGGAAGGGGAGGGCCAACTTCGACCTTTGGAAAGGTTGTATTTATTTCTAGTTGTGTTGCTTCATCCAGCATGATGCCAAGGGGACCTGACCACTTGTTGTTGCTCTTTGTACGACCATCAAGTTCCTGGATGAGATGACGAAGAGGTAGCTCGCCTGTATGTAAATCACATACAATCCAAACAAGTCTTCTTCCTAGTTTTTTCTCTAAATGCGTCATTACACCCCCCTGCCATCCGGTGTTCACTGCAGTTGAATCTCCACCAACAGCCTGCAGTGAACTGCCAAGTCCTCTCTCCTGAACCCAACATAAAATATGATCAGCAATGACCTCTGCATGTTTCTTCCCTTCTACTTCAGTTTCGGGAGCAAAGTGAAACAAAAACCGACCACCAGGCTCAGAACAGACAGAGTAGTGTTCTTCTTTGATGAGACCTGGAAACTTTCTGTTCACTCCCTCTACTTCTAGCAAAACTTTTGTGTCATCTATTCTTCCATCAAACAAAAGACAGGAGAGCCCTCCCTCGCTTAAATCTTTTTCATGCTGATCAGATATTTCCTTCATTATTTTTTCTTGTGCTCTTCTAATTTTATTATGATCTATCACCAAAGATACATCCTCTCGGCTGATGAGGCCTGCATCTATCCAAGCGGCAGTTGCAATTTCTGCAGCCTCACGAAGTCCAGCATGGTGGCGAATACTAGCTAAAGCAATGTTTGAAATATTTCTTGTGTTGTATTTCATTTTCTTTGGTAAAGGTTCAGATGGCTCTTTGGAACTATCATCTGATGTTGCTTCCTGTTCATCAGAAGAACTATCAAAGAAGTGATAAACATCTTGACACAGCTCTTCCTCTCTTTGGATGGCTTCTTCACTCTTCATTTTCTTCTTTTGTTTCCTCTCTCGGATTTGTTCTCTCTTCTTGGCATTAGCAATCTGCTTCTTTGTTTCTGAATAATCTATTGAACCCATTTGCATACTTCCTTGGCCTTCTGCCTTTGTCCTCTGTGCCTTTATAAATTCAAGCTCTAAAACAGGGATCTTCTTTTCACGAGGACAACCACAATCAATGTGGGAATTATTTTCTCTCTTACCTGAGTGAGAACAGTTGGATTCAGAACATAATTGTATGGAGCACTTGCAGGTCAAAATGTCAAACAGAGTATCAAGTGTGTGCAGAAGTTCATTTTTCCTGGCCAAGTTTCCTTTACCAAGTGATGTTTCAACTGCTTTGTGCCATAATTTCGTTAGTTTTAGCTCAATAGTTCGACACTGATTAATCACAGGTGGTTTGAATAGTGCATTAGCTTTTGTCCATTGATGCAGAAGAGGGACTATCATGTCATTTATGAGTTCTTTATCTGTATAGTTCCTTCTGTCCTTTGCATTTTTTTCTCGAAGGAGTAACCCTAATCTTAGCATGTCTCTCACTGTTGGAAGTTCTGATACAGGAAGCTCCTTCCCTTTACCAACTAGCAGGCTCAAGTGGGTTGACAACTGACTTCTTGTCTTCAATTTTGACATCTTCACACTATCTGACAAATAGAAAAATATTTCAATGTTTCATAATTCAATTGTTGTTTCAAAAAATATCTATTTGTTTATCAAAAATGCTGTAGCAGAAATAACATAATAATTTCTTAGAACATAATGTTTTATACAATGATATAAGTAACTGCGACAATCAATATGCCCTACTTACAATAATTAAAATGCAGAATTCGTCTGGTAGAGTAGGTGCAAGTGCAATGAGAGCAAACCACCGTCTATGATATCTAGAAGGAGAGTGAGCCGGGCGCCTTATCCTCACGCTTGGTACAAGTCAAAACAAGAATTAAACTGTCCCACACGGAGAGCCTGTTCATGTTCATGTTCTGACATGCATATTGTACACAAGCTATAGAACCATAAAATACTCCATAATCCATATGCTTACATGATATTAGTTAATATCAAGTGAATAATTCTAATCAAGTCTCATTAATTTGTTGAAATACTGATATTTGAAACTTTAAGGTATAATTGATGTAGGTGAGGGTTATTTCAATTCATTTTTGTTTGCTAATCTCAAGTTTAGACATAAAGAGGCACAATATTTTGACTACCAAATTTGATTTTTAACATGTTGACAAAATTGACACACCCTACTCCATACTCCTCCATCAACGCTTTCACTGACACATTTTTTTCAAGTTTGGTCAAACTGTCCAATTTCTGCTTATTGGACAGTCTTTTCACTGGGCCTCTCTTCAACCCTTGGTGCCACAGGTTTTCTCTGTAGCTTTTGGCATTGTAGTACACGTAAACACAGTACAGTACACACAAAAATTATGCTGCACACAAACTCTGTCCACTGCTATGCGAATTAGAGTATGTACGGTGTTCACACAATGTTAATTCACAATGAAAATTATACACTGAACAGTACAGTACTTACTTGAGTATGTCCTGATACAGTAATGTGCAGTACACAAACAATGGCTACTGCTATGTGAGGTAGTATATGTACTGTGTTCACAAAATGTTAATTTACAGTAAAATTACACATTAAAATCACTGTTGACGTCTTAACACTGCTTAAACACTGTGTTGTAGGTTAATTGTGTCCCATGTACAGCAGTTGTACAGTACTGCACAACAAACTGTACAAAAAACAGGAGCGAGCAATAGATGAACCTTGTAGGGGGGCTGGTGACAAAGAATTATGCACTAAGCTTGTCCTGAGGCTAGCCTGGGGTAGGGGGTCATCTACACGATGCATCAGTCAATTACAGATGTCCCATGAGGTCACATGGCAGCATTAGCCAATCATAGCACGCCAGCCTACGACCTAAGTTATCCCATGTGTGTCCTCTGTCTCCTGCCACCCACGCACAGAGGACCCGGGACTCGGGAGCATGGTGCAATATTTTGTCATTTTTCTATATATTTTATAGTACAGTACAGTATTTAATAGTTCATAATACCAATGATAAAATTACATCATAAGTGGCTGATCATACGAGAATATATACAGTAATAATAAATGTTGGAGATGTGTGTATCACTGTACAGTATTGGTAATAATAGCTGGTGCCCTTTTCACAAAATTTATAAAATACATAAATACAAATGAATGAAAATTAGAAGTAATAGATTTTAATAAATTGCAAAAAGTTGGATGGTCCATCATTATTTTAATTTTTTCATAAATACAGTTGTACCCCGCTTAACGCGGTTTCACTTAACGCGATTACTCATATACGCAGTGCCTCGCCAGAACCGAACTTTCATTTAACGCGGTTCATCTACTCATATACGCGGTGAAGTATAATATATATTTTTTTTTTTTTAGCTCATAAATTTCATACAAATTACCCGGCCAGAATATAATTTACATTGCTGGAATTCTTACAATATGATGATCATTTTGAATATAAACATCATAGATTTTGCATTAGACATACAAATTTTAGATATAATGTTTACTCTGAGTAAATATGTTATCTTTTGTGCAAAATATATGACATTTATATTCAAAATATTCCTGGTCTTACAAGGAATCCAGCAATGTCAATTATATTATCCTAACTTTAGTTTGAGGTCTTATTTATTACTAAAAAGTTAAATATTCTGGGTTCCCCACACATCTCCTTGGGACGGTTGGTGGGGGGTGGGGGGTGGGGGGGAGGGAGGGACCAACCGACCATCTGTTACCCCGTGAAGAATATTTTTTTTTTTTATTAACTGAAGATATTTGTTTTAGCTCATAAAATTCATACAAATTACCCGGTCAGAATATAATTTACATTGCTGGAATTCTTATAATTTGATGATCATTTTGAATACAAACATCATATATTTTGCATTAGACATACAAATTTTAGATAAAATGTTTTCTCTAGTAAATATGTTATCTTTTGTGCAAAATATATGACATTTACATTCAAAATATTCCTGGTCTTACAAGGAATCCAGCAATGTCAATTATATTATCCTAACTTTAGTTTGAGGTATTATTTATTAAAATCTAGTGGTTTTCCCAAAACAAATTCTCAGAAAGGGAAGAGCCAGCAGTGTAGTGTGAGAAGAGGGGGAGGGGAGTCGAGTCCATTATTTGAATGGACATTAACTTGGCGACTATTTCTCTATTTCTCTTAAGTATTAATTGTGTGCATGTACCATCATAAAATTAAGATGTTATTTTTACTAGAACATAGTTGTGTGTCGTCAAAAAGTGGAGTTTGGGGGTCGAGCCAGTCTCTATTGGAATTAATCCCATATGTTCTGTTGTTCACTTAACGCGGTACCTTGTGGGTTCAATTAACCACGTTAAGCAGGGTACAACTGCACTGTATACCCTGTGCATACATATATTCAAATAATTCCCTGAAAATCTCTTGATTTTATACATTAATGAGTCATCCATCCTGCCACAAGTTGACTGGTGCCATTTAGGGATTTTTTCAAAGCAAATATCCAATAGTATTTAGGATGAAATGAGTGGGTATTAGAGCTTACTGTATTGATATTTGTGTACACTAAAGCCTTGACTAATGACGGTTGTAGATGTAGTAAAATTAACGTAAAAATAATGTATGTAGCTTTAAATTGATGTTATGTAATGTATGTACAGTAGAAGTAACTAATGAATTGGTAGAGAATAAAAGTGAAACTGAGCAGGAGGCCAACACATGTACGTATGCACTCATGGAAACAGCATCATTTATCTTATGTAAAAAAATTAATGGAAAAAAAGAATATGTATGTTTTAATTAATGTTATTAATGTAAATAAGTGGAACAACAGAAATAGCTAACCACTAATAATTAGTTAATGGATCCACTTCAGAAGTATGTTCATTGCTTGCTCCATGTAAGCAAATGCTTATGCCAAACACTTAGTCATAAATATGTGAGAAGGTGAGGGAGGGGTAATCTGTTGGTGTGTTTGTGTTCCTGTCGTGCTCTTGTTCAAGTTGAATAAGTTCTTCATTAGTCAGGTCTTCTCCGTGACTGTTTAACAGCTCCTGAACATTCTCTTCATCAACTTCTTCAAATCCTACATGTGCTTGGTAAGCTCACCAATATTTCTTTGAATGTTTGACATGCATGCACGCATGCACACAAACACACACACAAGTACACACACACACACTGGGAATTAAGACAACAAGCATCCAGTGAGGGTCTTGTTGTGCGACTGCATGGAGGTGAATTAAAAGATCAGCTGTTGAGGAGCTTATCGCTTGGCAACACTGGTACATGTTATCACTGTTTTCCACCCACACCTTTCTGTTTTTTCACTCCATATTTTAAAATGTTATGTAATGTAATGTTGAAGGGATACAAATTTGCCCACTATACTTAAACAGTACAATCTGGATTTACACAGATATTATAAACACAGAGAGCCATTTATGCGGCACCTGTCCAGAAACGATAATTATTATTTACACGGTAAATGCCATCATATACGCGCCAAGCGGCGGGACAAGGTGCTGGGCGCTGACGTCAGAATCAAGCAGATGACGTCGCAGGCTGTGATTGGGCCACGTATCCTTACCACCCACGCACCCCCTCCCCAAGCCCTGCCACCCGTGCTCTTGACCTTCGCCGCGCCAGTCTCACTATCCCCGCGTATACAGTCGGCCCTCAACATACGCGGGTTTAGCATACACGGATTTGCAAATACGCGGATTGCCCCGCCGGAGGAATATTCTGTACATTGAAGAAATTGAAGTACATTCAAATCGCGCACCATTCAACCTGCGCGCGGCACCGAACACAGGACACCGCCCGCTCCCGCAACCTAGCACACACACGCATAGCTTTCCCTCACTCAGTCAGTCTCGCTGTAACCAAGCTTGTGTTGACATCAGCATTGTAGTTGCAAAATATTACATTTCCGTGAATGTATTATATCAAGCGCAGTATGAATAGAATATCACTAGTATAACAGTATTTTAACCAAAAACTATTAATAAAACGAGTAACATATCTTGAACATCGGAAGGTCAGGAAAAGTCTTTTGTTTTCATGTAGTTTATCCTAATTTACATTGAAATACAATATGTTTCAGCAAAACTACTATTTATTTCTGAGAATATGGAAATGTAATATTTTTGCTGAAATGACGTACGTATTACAGTGGAAAGTGACGAAAGCAATGACTCGCTTTCTTTGGTTCAAAAGATGTTACCGTAATCGCTTTTCGAACGGTTTTCAGTTAAAAAACTTTTGTATTACAATAATATTCTATCCTAATTCACTTGTGATGCAACAGTTTTTTTTAACTGAATATCATTCGAAAAGCGATTACGGTAACATCTTTTGAGCGAAAGAAAGCAAGTGATTGTTTTCGTCACGATTTTATCCCACTTTCCACTGGAATACGCACGTCATTTCAGCAAAAATATTACACATTTCCGTGAATGCATTATATCAAGCACAGTATGAATAGAATATCATTGTAATATAACAGTATTTTAACCGAAAACTATTATAAAAACGAGTAACATCTCTTGAACATCGGAAGGTTAGGTAAAGTCTTTTGTTTTCGTCATATATTTTATCCTATTTTACATTGAAATACATCACGTTTCAGCAAAACTACTATTTATTTCGGAGAATATATTCATTCGGGCGCAGTTTAGGTAAAATATACATGGGATGTAACATTTTATTTAACTGAAAATGATTAGAAAAACACGTACCCTCTAGCCCTGTTCAAGGAGAAGACTGGGAGGAGCTGTTTGGTGTTGAAGACGATGACAAGGAAAATGATTTTGATGGATTTTAATGAAAATATTCAGAAATATGGTATCGTAGTATTTATTCAAGTGAATTAGGATAGAATATTATTGTAATACAACAGAAGTGACGATGTGGAGGAGGCGGAGGGATAGAGCGGGGAGGAGGTGACTGGCGAGAGCAGGGACGAGTGGAGATGCCAGCCAGTACATTACGGGTGTATTAATTGTTTTTATAGCTATTTTTGCATTTTAATATTAAATACTGTACATGACGTTTCAACAAAACTACCATTTATTTCTGAGAACATGGAAATAAAATATTTTTGCTGAAATGCTGTACATATTACAGTGGCACGTGGGATAAAATTGTGACAAAAGCAATGACTTTCTCTTTCTTTCGTTCAAAAGCTGTTACCGTAATCGCTTTTCGAATGGTTTTCAGTTGTGGGATTATAAGGCTAATGATAGGATAGAATATTACTGTAATACAGTACGAGTACAACAGTTTTTTAACTGAAAACCAGTTGAAAAGCGATTATAGTAAAATCTTTTGAACAACGAAAGAAAGCGAAAGTCATTGTTTTCGTCATTATTTTATCCCTTTTTCCACTGTAATATGTACGTCATTCCAGCAAAAATATTACATTTCCATATTTATTTCCAAGAAAATATTCATTTAGTCACAGTTAAGGTAAAATATACTTGTGATGTAATATTTTAATGAAAATATGGTATCGTAGTTTTCTTTTGTTTCAAACTTGATGAACAAAGATTGATGTTTCAAATGTAATGAACAAATATTTATGTACAGTATCTATAAATACACTTTAATAAATGAATAATTTATGTTTTACATCGTCCTGTGCTACCATACCATGGATTTGGCTACTTTGGGCTTGCTATGATGACGCAAGAGATCTGCCCTGGCGACTGTACCGACACTCACAGCTGGTGGTGCGCTGTTTCCATTGTTTACTGATAGTTACTGGTAAATATTTTTCAACCTAACGAAACTATTACCCTTTTAGAGGTCGACCCCCAATTTTATGCCATATAATTTGGTCTTAAAAACTCGAACTACACACAGGTATATACGGGAAATAAGGACATGGGGGGCCAGGGTTTTTTTTGGGAGGGGTGAGGGGAGGGGTGAGGGGCAGCAAAAATACGCGGATTTTTAACATCCACGGGTATCTCTGCTACGTAACCCCTGCGTATGTTAAGGGCCGACTGTTTTCACTTGTGCCCAGGAACCGGTTTTGTTTTTTTCTTTCTACACAATGGTTTCCGCTGGACCCCCACCACCCCCGAGAAGCCCTGAACTATCTGGCCCAAGCCCAAGAAGGTGCGATGCGCCTTAAGTTATGAGGTTAAGTGCAATATTGTTCAGGAGTTAGAAAAAAAGGCATGAGACAGGTGGATCTGGCCAGACAATATGGAGTGAATGAATCAACGATCTGCACGATCAAGAAGGATGCCAGCAAAATCACTTCACACATGAACATTACCAAGTCTGCAGGTGCCTCGCTGGTGAAATATTGCCACAATAAGGTGCCGCTGAAGACCAAGAGTTTGTTGGCAAGCTACATTATTTGTCAATCAAGAAGGAGCATGGCGGTCGACAATCAAGCACTGCAGGACTACGCCCGAGAACTCTATGCAGCAGTAGCAAGAAAAATGGGAGTTGCAGAGCCCAAACCCTTCAGTGATTCCGCTGGGTGGCTGCAAGGTTTTAAGCGATGCAACAAGATCACGAATATTGAGATAGTCGGAGAAGGAGCAAGTGCTGACCGGGCTGCTGCCATGAATTTTCCCCCATTTTTAAGTTAAATTATGGAGGAAAGACAGTACATCGATGACCAAGTGTTCAATATGGATGAATCAGGGTTGGTCTGGAAGAAATTGCCATCTAAGACCTTCGTAGTCAAATCTGCGAGCAAGTGTCGGGGGCGCAAAATGCAGGAGTGCATCACCGTAATGTTCACCACCAATGATCTGACGCTGCTAAGCTGAAGATGTAGGTGATCCACAAAGCCCGCAAGCCACATGCCTACAAGAACATGGACATGAACAAGTTAAATGTCCACTGGCTAACCTCAGGGAAGGCGTGGATGTTCTCTGGTTTGTCCCTCTCCTGGTTTGACAACTGTCTCGTTCCTGATATCAAGAAATTCTGCGTGGAAAATAACGTGCAATTCAACATTTTGTTGCTCCTTGACAATGCACCAAGACACTCACCCCTTTTGCTGGATCGTCACCCCATCGTAAAAGTGGTCTTCCTTCCCGCTAACACTACGTCATTAATCCAGCCCATGGATCAAGAGTTGATTTGCAACGTGAAGGCTGCTTTCTCCGCCAAGAATTTTCGGCTCCTGAACAACTTCAACAAAACCAAGGATAAGCTGCAGAACCTAGAGAGTGGCACCGAGAGTGAGGAAGAGGAACACGAACAAGATTTGGCGGACCATGAAGTGCGGGTCAAGCAGTTCTGGAAGCTGTTTAACGTGAAGAAGGCTGTTGATTTCTTGGTGGAGGCATGGGGGCAGCTATCTGTGGCAACGATTCCGCACGCGTGGCAGCATGTGTTGAAGGGTATCCCAGGTGGGAAGCAGAGGCAAGCGGTGGCTGGCGAGGCTCAGTCTGTTGCTGTGGCATTGGAGAATACAAGAGAGGCTGCACAAAGTATTAGAGCTGCAGGCTTCTCCAAGACCACCAACGAGGACATCCTGGAAGTAATCAGGCAACCTGAGATGACTGCGGACGAGATGTTGGAAGATGATGACGTCAGTGAGCAGCGAGGTGTTACAGAACAACAAGAGCAGAAACTAACATATGCTGATGTGAGGGAAATCATCGAGTTAGCCGAGAGATTGAAGCTCATCCTTGCCAAAGAACCAGTCAATCATCGCTACGACGTGTCGAATAACCATCTGTTGAAATGCCAGGAGCCCTATGTTCAGCTGTATCACGACCACATCGATGCTAGCTGTCAACAAAACATCACTGAGTTCTTCACCCGCCAACCATCACAGCCAACCCAAGTCAGTGATAGTGAGGATGTGGACTTCGAGGGGTTTGACAATGAGGCCCTGCTAGCCTCTGTGGTGGACAGAGATACAGATGAGGGCCAATAATCTGCCCTCTACCTCAGAACCAACCCCCCATCCCCATGTGCCCAGCCATCTCTTCTACTAACATAAGTGTTAAAAAACCTAATATTATTGATACTTCCCTTATATATTAATTGTGTGTGCACACCATCATAAAATTAAGATGTTGTTTTAACTATAATGTACAGTATTGTGTCGGCGATAACCAAAAAAAAGGGTAGTTTGGCAGTAGGCCCAGTCTCTATTTCAATTAATCCCATATGTTCTGTTATTTTATTTACGCGTTTCGCTTTATACGCGGACCTCCATGGGTTTAATTAACAGTGTAAAACAAGACTATAATGAACTTACCACAATCTCCCTAAAAATACTTTAGATTTCCCATTTATTCAAGACATCTTCAGGTTATGATACCCACTAATCCCCCACCCAAGAAAGGGTGACCTAACATTCCATCAGAAGGTCAGTAATATGAGACCACTAGTCCCCCACTCTAACTCCACCTGACATTGAGTCAGGTCAGACACCTCCCCAAAACACTTTAACTTTCATCTTTATTCAAGACATTTTCCAAAAATTCTCTCGATTTAAATTCCTGTTATCGGAGAGTTCTGGGTTTGAGGGATTCCAGCTAACGGAGATATTACTGTATATATTTTTTATTATTACCTGTATTACTTTACAGTCGGCCCTTAACATACGAGGGTTTAGCATACACGGATTTGCAAATACGTGGATTGCCCCGCCGGAGGAATATTCTGTATATTGAAGTAATTGAAGTACATTCAAATCGAGCGCCATTCAACTCGCACGCGGCACCGAACATGGGACACCGCCTGCTCCCGCAACCTCACACACACACACGCATAGCTCTCCCTCACTCAGTCAGTCTCGCTGTAACCACGCTTGTGTTGACATCAGCATTGTAGTTGCAAATATACTACATTTCCGTGAAAGTATTATATCAAGCACAGTATGAATAGAATATCACTAATATAAGAGTATTTTAACCAAAAACTACTAAAAAACGAGTAACATATCTTGAACATCGGAAGGTTAGGTAAAGTCTTTTGTTTTCATGTAGTTTATCCTAATTTACATTGAAATGCATTACGTTTCAGCGAAACTACTACGAGTGTTTATTTCTGAGAATATGGAAATGTAATATTTTGCTGAAATGACGTACGTATTACAGTGGAAAGTGACGAAAGCAATGACTTTCGCTTTAAATGTTCAAAAGATGTTACCGTAATCGCTTTTCGAATGGTTTTCAGTTAAAAAACTGTTGTATTACAATAATATTCTATCCTAATTCACTTGTGATGCAACAGTTTTTTTAACTGAAAACCATTCGAAAAGCGATTACGGTAACATCTTTTGAACGAAAGAAAGCGAAAGTCATTGTTTTCGTCATGATTTTATCCCACTTTCCACTGTAATACGTACGTCATTTCAGCAAAAATATTTCATTTCTGTGAATGTAGTATATCAAGCACAGTATGAATAGAATATCATTGTAATATAACAGTATTTTAACCGAAAACTATTAAAAAAACGAGTAACATCTCTTGAACATCGGAAAGTTAGGTAAACTCTTTTGTTTTCGTCATGTATTTTATCCTATTTTACATTGAAACACATCACGTTTCAGCAAAACTACTATTTATTTCTTTGAATATGTTCATTCAGGCACAGTTTAGGTAAAATATACATGTGCTGTAACATTTTTTTTAATTGAAAATGATTCGAAAAACACGTACCCTCTAGCCCTGTTCAAGGAGAAGACTGGGAGGAGCGGTTTGGTGCTTAAGACGATGACAAGGAAAATGATTTTGATGGATTTTAATGAAAATATTAAGAAAGACCCTGGCCCTGTCAAGGAAAGTGGCTGCTGAAGGCTTCCAGGACATGGCAGAGGACGAGATTAGGGAGCTAATTGAAGAGCACAACACTGAGCTGACCGAGGAGGACCTACAGGAGTTAGTAGACTCAGGCAAGGAAGAGGAAGAGGAAGCGAAAGGGAAAGAGGAAGAGGAACAGCACCAAGAAATAACGTTGGAGAAGTTGGGGGAGATGACCAGGAATATTGAGGCACTGAATAACCTGGCCTATAGTATGGACCCCTCCATGGTGCGTGCCCTGAAATTCAAGCGAAGGATGGATGACGTTTTTGCTCCATCCAAAAACATCATGGAAGAAAGGAAAAGAAAGAGACGACAACTCCCCATCACCATGTTCTTTGATCACCGAAGGAGAGATTTAACACCATCAATCACTGGCGGCAGTGAGGAAGCAGCTGAATCCACCGTCGCCCCCAGTTCACCACCCGTTATGGAATTGAGTGACAATGAGCCCAATGACCCCCGTCCTGTCGCCGAGGATAGGTACGGTACAGTAAAGTGAAATTTTTATCTCTTTTTTTTTTAATAGCTTTTCTTGCCATGTTTATTGTTTGTAAAAATGCACAGCACAGTACAGTTCAGTACTGTACATAGGAAGTGGAGGTGCAGTTATTCACAAAACATTTGTGTTTGTTGTCGGCAGTAGTGATGGTGAGGAGGTGGAGGAGGCAGAGGAGGGAGCGGAGGGAGGGAGTTGGGAGGAGTGGTGACCTTGGACGCGGGAGAAGGGACGAGTGGAGATGCCAGCCAGTACATTACGGGTGTATTAATTGTTTTTATAGCTATTTTTGCATTTTAATATTAAATACTGTACATTATGTTTCAACAAAACTACCATTTATTTCTGAGAACATGGAAATGTAATATTTTTGCTGAAATGATGTACGTATTACAGTAGAAAGTGGAATAAAATTGTGACGAAACCAATGACTTTCTCTTCCTTTCGTTCAAAAGATGTTACCGTAATCGCTCTTCGAATGGTTTTCAGTTGTGGGATTATAAGGCTAATGATAGGATAGAATATTATTGTAATACAGTACGAGTACAACTGCATCAAGCATGGGTTCCCTGAAAGGTGATTTCTCCTCCATCCCCACTTCCTTCTCTTCTCCCTTCTCCTCCACCCCCACTTCTAATTCCCATCATCATCATCAACCACGAACCTTCTACAGAAACACCTCAAAGTAAGTGAACTTTACTGCATTTTTTTTACTTTGTATGTACTTTTCGGTGAGCTGGAACCAATTACCCAATATCCCATTGAAACAATGGATTCAGTTAACAAAATTTTCAGTTAACGAACGACCTTCTGGAATGAATTATGTTTGTTAACCGAGGGACCACTGTATTGTGAAAAAGTATAGAGTATTACACCACAATTACCAACATCCTTCATGTTGGGTTGGCTAGATGGCTACAAAAGAAATTTTGTAAGTTTGATCTATGTATCAACCCAGCTGCCACTCAGATGCCATTCATTCTAGAGGCAGTAATTTTTGTTGAGGAAAAAATTGCCGCATGACAACCCATCTAACCCATCTTTAATAACAACTCTCACATTTTTTCTACATTTCGATACATTTTGTTGTCTTATTTCTGATTATTTGTGAAAGGATTTTCCCATTATTAATTATTTTGTGTGTGTGCATGCATGTGAGCATGTGTGTGTGCATGCATATGTGCATGTGTGCATGCGTGTGTGCGTGCGAGCACAGAGTGGTGTAATGCGCTTACTGTGTGCTCCCTCTCGCTTTCAGCTACCACAACTGGCTAACCGTCGTGGTGAACAGCAAACAACTAGCACAAGTCTTCGCCTTCAAGTACACAGCTTCTTTACCATCAAGACTCCTACTGTGCCTCCTCGTGGCAACACATGGTAACTGAGTGCCTTGTGGGCCCAGGCTAGACCAGCAGGGGATCTCGGAGTAGCAGTGGGCCCCAGATAACTGTGCATAGGCACGCTGGTATCTGGACACGTCCTGACACCTACCAACCACTGCCAAGCTGCTTTGCAGATTAACCTTGGTAGGTATAAGGCTACGGGAGTAAACCCCTAATGAAAGATCTGCGGTGGAGCCCCGCATCAGGCTGACATGCTTACAGAGTTCCAACAAGACCCCAACAGCGGTATAGGTTTAAGAGGTGACCAACATGGGAACCCAACTACTAAATCAGTGGACGAAAGCAATGCCTGATGGACAGGCTACTAAGGTGAAACCCAACAAACTGGGCTATTGCAAGTCCATTGCAACTCTCCCTCTCCCCAGTCATTGCAACACTTGCACCAGTGGATCAGGAAAATGGAGAGCCAAGATGTGTTGTTGCAGCCTGTGCTCCTGCCTCACCACATAAATCAAGTCACGTGCAGCCATCATCCAGCTCATTATACTTCTCAGGCAGAGATGACTGCCGGGAGTCTCTAGTCACAACTCTGCACAGATAAGATGGTTGTTTATGCACTGGGATCTAGGCAGCAGTTCAATCTGGTCCTGTCTGTGCGACTGAGCAGCCTCCTTGAGGACCCACTTTGCTAATCCCACAACGGTTCTGACATTCCATGCAGCGATCATAAGAGGTTGTATAATTTGTTTATGTTTGGATCTGTGATTATGATTGTGTTTTCAACCACATACGGATAATGATCTTACTTGGTGCGGTTGCCGAGTCAGGTTGATTCTTTTAGCAGGCTATGTTCAGGGCACCCGCACCCAGTAAGGTCATCCTTATGTGGTCGAAAACGCAGTCATAATCACAGTTCAAAACAAAAACAAACCATACAACCTCTTATGGTCGCTGCATGGAATGTCAGGACCCTTCTGGATACTGGCACAAATGCACGTCCTGAAAGAAGAACCGCTCTTGTGGCAAAAGAGCTGCCTAGGTATAACATCGGCATAGCAGCCATTAGTGAGTCCCAGCTCCCAGATGAGGGCCAACTCACAGAATGGGGGTCAGGTTACAACTTCTTTTGGAAGGGTAAGCCTGCTGCGGAGAGAAACCGCATTTATGGAATTAGCTTTGCCATCCACCAATGCATCCTACACAGGCCCACTGAAATACCTGCTGGGATCAATGAGTGCCTCATAATGCTCCAAGTCCCACTTCTCCATCAGTGCATACACTCCAACACTGGATGCAGAGGATGGCATCAAGGAGGCTTTTTTTTGCTGACCTTGATAGTGCTAATATTTATCCCCAAAGAAGGTAAGGTTATGTTCCTTGGTGACTTCAATGCCAGAGTTGGCAGAAAGACTGACATTTGGCAGGGGATCATAAGGCAAAATGGACTAGGCAAGTGTAATCCCAATGGCCTGCTCCTCTTCAACAAGTGTGCTGCAAACAACCTCACTATCACCAATACCTTGTTTAGGCAGGCTGACAAGTTCAAGGGTTCATGGCAACACCCACGATCCAAACACTGGCTTCTCATTGATACATCATTGTCAGAGAAAGAGATGGCCAAGATGTCCTCATCACCCTAGCCATGCATGGCTCAGACCACTGCGACAGTGATTATCGGCTCGTAAGGGCCAAGCTTTCACTTCATGTTGCCCCAAAATGGTGAAGGCAGCAAGCCTCCAGAAGAGGATCCAGAGATAGCACATGCCTTCAGAGAGCAGCTCAAACTTGGGCTGATAAACAACCCGACAAATAACAACCCAAATCTTAGTGCCGAATGGGGCATTCTCGATCCTGTCATGACAAAAACCTGCAGAGACCCTCGGCCAGACCGAATGAATACACCAGGACTGGCTTGATGAAAATGACCCGGAAATCAATGTACTCGTCAATGATAATCATGCTGCTTTAACTGACTGGCAAAACAATCCTCAGTCTCAAACCAAAGCTGATACCTTCCACAAGAAGAAAGCAACGGCCCAGGGTGAACTTTGCAATCTAGAGAACGACTGATTTAAAAATAAATCTTGTGAAACACAAAAATTTGCAGATGAGCACAAGATGCACGAATTTTTCAATTCCACTAAAACATTTTATGGGCCAATCATTCATGGCACAGCCCACCTCTGCTCATCCGACTAACTCCATAATCAAAGACGATGAAGGCATCCTTCAGCGTTGGAAAGAGCACTACCATTCACTGCTCAACCGAAACACTGATGTGGATGTCCTGACTACCCAGCAGGTCCCTCAGCATCCATAGCTGAGCCACCTCAGCTATCCTCAAACCCTGGATGAGGCAGCTACTGCCATCAAACAGATAAAAATTAACAAAGCCTCAGGGCCCAATGGAATCCCAGCTGAGGTGTATAAAGCAGGAGGACCTCTGCTTACCAGCCGTCTCCATTCTCTCCTAGAGAATATATGGGAAAAGCAGGAAATCCCACAAGCTCTTAAAGAAGCCTCCATCGTCAATATTTATAAGAACAAGGGGGACCGGTCAGACTGTGGCAACTACCTCGGGATCTCGCTGCTGTCAATAGCTGGCACGATTATCGCCGAGTCCTCCTAAACAGACTTCTTCCTGAGGCAGAAAACTTCCTCCCAGAATCACAATGTGGTTTTAGACCATCAAGTGGCACCACTGACATGATCTTTGCTGCCCACCAGATACAGGAAAAGTGCAGAGAACAGCGTCGTGACCTGTACATGGCCTTCATCGACCTAACCAAGGTCTTCGACTCGGTCAACAGAGAAGCCCTCTGGAGGACCCTCAGCCGTTTTGGCTGCCCACCAAAATTCATTCTCATTGTGAGGCAACTCCACAATGGCATGAACGGCAGTGTCCTGTACAATGACACACAGTCTGAGTTTTTCCCTATCCAAACAGGGATGTGTACTGGCACCAAGTCTCTTTTCCATTTTCTTGACTGCTCTTCCTTATTCGTGCCAGTGCCAAATTAGGCGGCCGGGTGGACATCGAGTACCAGATGAAGGATCTTTTCAACATAAGACGACTCAAAGCAAGAACAAAGGTGTCCGCAGCTTCCATTACTGACCTTCAGTATGCTGACAACCTCACTCTTGTTGCTCACACTGAACGCGACCTACAAGAGATCCTGAACACATATGAAGATGTGTATGCCCACTTCAGCCTTGAGGTAAATGTACGTAAGACTCAGATTTTTTTTCAGCCTGCCCCTGGTTCACTCACACCTCCACCATCCATCCAGCTTAAAGGTACTACCCTCTCTAATGTTACCCACTTTCAGTATCTCGGCTCCCACCTGTCCACCACTGTTATCGCCCGCGGGCTACATGTTAAGTGAAGAAACTGTTTACAACTCAGAATAGCTTACTAAGTGAGATGGAGCTGGTAGAAGCTGTGTGACTGCCTGGGGGACAGTCTATTGCCTTCTACTGTGAAGGCAACATCTTGAATCTCGTCCACAACATTTTCCTGTAGGACATTAT
This sequence comes from Homarus gammarus, assembly GCA_958450375.1. Taxonomy (NCBI): domain Eukaryota; kingdom Metazoa; phylum Arthropoda; class Malacostraca; order Decapoda; family Nephropidae; genus Homarus; species Homarus gammarus. Next base: position 396,734 of record CAUDMG010004041.1, on the reverse strand, counting down.
ATTTGTTCTCATTGGTCTAACCATAGACCCCAAAACATGAGTGTGATCGTGAACTTTTGAATCCTCTGAGAACTCTAAATAACTTTAATAAGTGTAATTATGTACTGTATATTGATCGTATTATTCAAACTGTGTCCTGATGTACCAGCAGTTGTTATATGTAAATTGTGTTCAACAGGTTTTGACCGAATTATACTCATTGCGTCAACGACAAGGGTCTTATTGTACCTGCACAAACCAAAATCGCTCCTATGAGCGATTACAGTCAAAACGTGGGTCCTACAGTCTGCTGATACAGTCCACTGAGAACTGGAGAGTGACTCAACCATCAACGGACCTTCAGCGGGGCCTTTCCCTCGGGCACCCGACACACCCCGCAGCAGGAGAGCGGGGATGCCTTTGTGTGAATTTGTGAATCATCGACTAAAGTGTGATGCCTATAATATAATAATAGTTAACCCCAGGGAAAAGGGGGTTGTGGGTTGAGTGTATGTATAGCACTCGTACGTGTATAGCACTCGTGTGTGCACGTAGAGAAGCGTGACGTCTCTGTAGGTGGGTCCAGTGTCAGAAAGGACTGGCCTCGGTGCCAAAATTGTTCGTACGGGCGCGCATGAGTGTTATCATTCATTCCGGACAGGCACACCGCCTGCTGCGAGGACTGCGTGTCAGGAAGGAGTGGACTCTGTGTCAATAATATTCGTCCGAACACGCGGGAGAGATGGTGATCAAAGCGTACAGCCAGACTAGATCACCAAGTTTAAGAAGGCTGGTGTGTGTGTGTAAAAACGAAAAAAGAACGATTGTAGTGCACTTTCTGTTAGGAAATAAAGGGCTGTGACAGGTAGGTAACGTTGTGTAAGTAAGTAAGGGCGCCGCAGTAGTGTTTGTGACATCAGTTGTGTAATGAGTCCCTATATTGATTGTGGGGTCTCTGTGGTCGTGTTAAGTGTGACATCACCCATGCGTATGGCACGCGCTTGTGTGACGTCACTCGTGCTTATAGCACTGGTTGTGTGATGTCACTTGTGCGTATAGCACTGTGTGACATCACTCATGCGTATGGCATGCGCTTGTGTGATGTCACTCGTGCTTATAGCACTGTTTGTGTGATGTCACTTGTGCGTATAGCACTGTGACATCACTCATGCATATGGCACGCGCTTGTGTGACGTCACTTGTGCGTATAGCACTGTTTGTGTGATGTCACTTGTGCGTACGGCACTGTTTGTGTGACCTTCACTCGTGAGTATGGCACTGTTTGTGTGACGTCACTTGTGCGTATAGCACTGTTTGTGTGATGTCACTCGTGCGTTTGGCACTGTGTGATATCATTCGAGCATATGGCACGCGTCAGAGTGACATCTCCAATTGTGTGATATCAGCAATCGTGGGACGTCACCATGAGTAGTAGCTGATACTAAGCGTTACTGCATACATTTATCGAGCAAGACAGATCACACTCGTTGTTCTGAGTCATGAACATGGAAGGGAATGAGTAAAAAATGAGTCACTGTCACGTCACACCCACCCCGCCAAGGCAGCATGAGATAAACCTGTCTCCCGAGAAGAGAAGGAACCACCAGACGGAGGGATTGAGGGGCAATTATGTGAGCAATACCAACAGATGCAGCAGATGTTCGCTCACATGACAGCGATGATGCAGAACGTCACCGAAGGTATGAATGGACTACATAGTAAAGGCAGCACAGAACTAGGTGATAGCAGAGCCAACCTCCAGAAGGAGGACCACAAAAGAATAACTCAGAAAGCCATAGCCACTGAGACACCGGCTGATGCAGCATCATACTTTACAGACGGCTCGATGGACCCAAAACACTGTAGATCCGGAGCGGCCTTCTACACCCAAGGTCAGACCCTCCTTTGGAGACTTTCTAATGACTGCTCCACCCTACAAACAGAGTTGGTAGCAATCTCAAAGGCCCAAACAAAGCACATTCACCACCTTCTCCGGGTCATCACATGATACCCACCACCCAGATAGCTTAGGAAGTATCCTCCCCAGCAAGTGCGGACCCCAATTCGGGGGGCGCGCCACTCCGAAACTGACCACATCCAAGAGTGGGGGTTGGTGGTAAGCGTTCACTGACCAAGGGTCCGCTTACACTTGCAAACCTGCAGTATCCTTTCATATTTGCAGGTAGGAAAACCTCCAAAACGGGCCGCCTACAGGCAAAGACCCGTGTCGGACTACGGTCCGACAATCTCAACAACAACGACAACAGAAGATCGTGGAAAGGTGTTATCACTATCAGAAACACGACCTTCCTCAAACCGAAACTGAAGAAGCAAACGCTATATACAGCTCCTGCCTGACTTACAACCTACTCGACTTACGACCACTCGCACTTACTACCTGCCGTAGTCGTACCAAAATTTTGTCAAATTACGTATTTTCGAGTCCCAACGTCAGAACACAGAGAAAATTTTCGTTTGGAATTCACTTTAAGATGGCTGGCAAGCTTAAAAGTGAGAGTTTTGTGGTGCTGAGAAGAAAAAAGAGACACCCATTTTAGATTTTCTATGTATTATTTAAGCATTTTCGACTTACGACCATTTCAACCTACGACCTGGATTTGGTTCCCTAACCCCGTCATTAGTCGGGGAAGAGCTGTACTCCAAGAGGAATCCCAGCGCTCAGCTTAACCGCGGAGCCGGGAACATTTCACCAGGGGGAGCGCGGAAGTACTTCCGAGCATCAAGCTCGCTCACCGAAACCACTAACATTGATGAAGGACCAAAAGGGCGACCAGCCGAGGTCCGAGGGCTGGTTGAGAAAACTGTTATAAATTATGTGGTTCTCCCAAAGGCCAACGCTGAAGTTCAGCGGAGGAACTTCTAGTGAATGCTGGGAATTCAAGGGACCCTTCCAGCGACACATTGGGATGCCGCAGATACTTGATGCTTTGAAATTAGAGACACTTGTCATCGCCTACACCAGCTCCGCTAAGGACACTTTGCAAGGATGCCTGCAAATACAAGATCCCAAAGCATGGTACAAGGACGCTTTGGACATATTAGAGAAACGTCACGGCAACAAGCATACTTAAGTCTGTGAGCTAATAAGGTCCAACTGTGAGACTAAATGACGCGAAAGGCCCCCAACAGTTCTCAGACAAACTGGGGAATTGCATGAGGAACTTGAAGGTTCTGGGAGAACAACATCAGATTGACAAGTATGAATCAATACATACGCTAGCCGAGAGATTCAAGGAAAAGATAAGGGACGACTATGTGAATAAGGTGCATAAATACAAAAGGAAGCAACGGAAGCCTCCTGGGATCGAGTGGATGTTGGAATTCACTATGGATATGGTCGACAAGGCGGATGAGACCCCAAAGGGACAAGGATCAGAGGAACCAAGCAAAATATATGCAGACTCACCCTCACGCCAATCCTCGTCGAGGAAGAAACTTGTTGGTCTGGTAACATCAGGAATAAAGAACCAGAGAAACGGACGATGTGGATGGAGGAGAAGAACCAAGAGGCGAATGAGCAGTGGTCACCAGAGCTCTCTTGGATTCAGGCAGCAACAAATCATAATGCACGCGTAGTCTAGCTAACCGACTGCAGGCAGAGGGAAGGCCATTTTTTTTCCATTGACATTTTGTGCAAAATATATGAAGTTTACATTCAAAATATTCCCTGACCTGCAAGGAATCCAGAAATGTCAATTACAGTATATTATCCTAACTTTAGTCTGAGGTATTATTTATTACTCAACGCTACAATGTAGTGTTGTCACCCAATCATTTCTCAGAGAGGTAGGAGCTAGTGAGCTGGGAAGAGGGGGAGGGGGGGGGGGGATTTGAGTCCATTATGTGAATGGACATTAACCTGGCGACTGTATTTCTCTTTAATATTAATTGTGTGAGCATACCATCATAAAATTTAGATGTTATTTTTACTACAACATAGGTATTGTGTCGGAAAAAGTGGAGTTTGGGGGTCGGGCCAGTCTCTATTGGAATTAATCCCATATGTTCTGTTGTTCACTTTACGCGATTTTCACTTTCCGCGGTACCCTGTAGGTTCAAATGACCGAGTAAATCGGGGTACTACTGTACTTTTGCTGCCCCCCCCCCCCCCCCCTAAAAAACCCTGGTCCCCCATGTCCTTATTTCCCGTATATACCTGTGTGTAGTTCGAGTTTTTAAGACCAAATTATTTGGCAAAAAATTGGGGGTCGACCTCTAAATGGGTAATAGTTTCGTTAGGTTGAAAAATATTTACCAGTAACTACCAGTAAACAATGGAAACGATGCACCAACGCACCACCAGCTGTGAGTGTCGGTACAGTTGCCAGGGCAGATCTCTTGCGTCATCATAGCAAGCCAAAGTAGCCAAATCCATGGTATGGTAGCACAGGACGATGTAAAACATAAAGTACTCATTTTTTAAAGTTTATTTATAGATACTGTACATAAATTTTTGTTCATTACATTTGAAACATCAATCTTTGTTAATTAAATTTGAAACAAAAGAAAACTACGATACCGTATTTCTAAATACAGGGTATTTTCATTAAAATATTACATCACAAGTATATTTTACCTTAACTGTGACTGAATGAATATATTCTCAGAAATAAATATGGAAATGTAATATTTTTGCTGAAATGACGTACGTATTACAGTGGAAAATGGGATAAAATCATGATGAAAACAATGACTTTTGCTTTCTTTCGTTGTTCAAAAGATTTTACCGTGGAACAAACCTGTACTGTACATGTACTAAATGATTACGGTACTTAAATTGTTATGTCTATTGCAAATATAGATTGTTTATACAGGTATTCAAATAAATCACTATCTTACAAGAACCCCAGCAATGTAAGTTATATTCACCCAGGTCATTTGGGTGGCAAATTATGAGAAGAGCTTAGTCGCTCTTAAGTAATGATAAATAAACACGTAGGCCTTCAGTGCCAACTGTCACATCTTATCTCAAATAAATAACAAACACCACACTCTGTCACCGCCCCCCCCCCCCCCCATGCTCGCTGGCTACCTCCCTCCTTGTGTTCCCAGACAAAAGATTGGTGATAACTTTATTCTTTAAGGTGTTTATTTTATAGAATATCTCAGACTAAAGTTAGCAGATTATAATTTGCATTGCTGGAATCCTTGCAAGACAGCCAATAATTTGAATATAAACGTCATATATTTTGCTCAACATATAAAAATGTAGCACATTAGTGTACAATACTGTGTAGTACATTTTATAATACAGTATAAAGTTTTCAACTGTATTTTTGGGTAGATTTACATAAATTTCTTCATTTATTTTCATCCATTTACATGCACACACCGTACTAAAAGAAATAAATGACCTTATTGCAAAGTTGGAGTGTACATGTACTAATTTCATTACGGTACTAAAATTGTTATGTCTAGTTCAAATTAGAGCATGTTGCTATTCAAATTAATCAATTTCTTACAAGAATCCCAGCAATGTTAATTATATTCTCCCAGGTCATTTCACTGGCATTTTAAAATGGGAGAAGCGTAGTAGGACTGTTAAATAAACACACAGAGACCTTCGGCTCAAACTGTCAAACATATCACCTCAGCCCACCCCCCCACCCCACCCCTCGCTGGCTGGCTGGCTGGCTCCGTCCCTCCCTCCCCCATCTGCTCAGCCAGGTGTTTATTTAGGCTTACAGTTTTTATCTTATATAAAATCTCAGACTAAAGTTAGGAGATAATAATTTTCATTGCTGGAATCCTTGCAAGACAGCCAATAACTTGAATATAAACATCACATATTTTGCTCAAAGAGATAAAAATTGTTGTACATTAGTGTACAGCAGGGTGACAATAAAAAGTGAAAGTTTTTATTTTTAGATGGCCATTTGTCCAATACAGTACTGTGTACCCATGAAAAAAGAACACAGGCGAAATCCTGGGTCATTTGGACAATATTTAGAGGTGGCTCAAGCCATTTGAAGTTAACACTACTGAAATTATTATTGATTTTTTCTAATTTCTTTATTTATGAACCGATTACTATGAAACTTTGCAGGTATATGTAGAATGCAAATTCAAACTAAAGTTGTTCCTAACATTTTTTCTAAAAATGAGTAATGAGTATTTTGGCTGGTGCAGCTATTGGCAATGCAGAGGGGAGGGAGAGGCCGGTGTCAGTCGGGGTAGGGGGAAGAGGTTGTGTGCCAGTGTCTGACTGGTACAGTAGCATCAGTTGTGTGTGAGACGTGACGGTGGGTGTGTGTGCGTCGCTCTTGTTGCAGTATTACGGTTAGTACCATTGTCTTTGTCTAAAATCAATGCATCAATTTAGGTATATAACACTTTAAAAACTTTATGCAAGTGATCTTGCATGCCGTATGCTTTATGGGTGCTGTTGTTTGCATAACAGTAACAATATAAGTTACATAAATGTTTTTGTTTGTTTCAGGTTCAATGGCGAGTACACGTTCAAAAACTGAAGTTTGGCTCATTGGTCAACACATAACCGAAATCACGGGTGCACAACTTCCTTCAAGAGGAGATGTTCTACGTCTGTTTTTCCACGGTCACAATGAACATAAGAAAACAGTGAATGATTCTGCGAGTGAAGTTGCAGCATCGGTTATTAGTTTCTGGAATAAAGCACGGATTCCTACCATAACTGAGAAGAGTATTGGACGAAAGGTAGTGGATCTTTTTTTAATGTGGAAGGGACTTAAGAAAAACTGCACTCGCACTACAGACACACAACGTAAGAAAGAGGAAACTTTTTGTGATGAGTTAGAGGACCTCTTCGATGTTGCCCACCCCAAGGCAATGCAGCTCTTGACCATCAAAGAAGACCGAGCATTCCTGGCAGCGCAACGAGAAAAAGGGAGAAGAGGTGTAATGGCAGGAGTAGACAAAAAGATTGCGTGTTCCATGAAGCGTCGGGAAGAAAGCAAGAGTAAGCAATCTCTACAACAGAATCAAGCCAGTTCTGCTCTTGAATATGATGAGTTGGGTTCTTCGTCTGAAACAGAATCACAATCAAGCTCGTCATCATCTACAAGTTCCCTAGCGATATCACCAGTGGTATCTTCTTCCAATCGTAAACGTGCTACTCTCAAAGTTATCACCCCTGAATTGTCAAGTACATTGGACCGCGCTGGGATCAGTCACCGCTCTGCTCTCCGGATCGTCAGTGCCACGGCTGCTAGTCTAGGTCATGACCCAATGGAACTAGTTTTAAACTATGAGACAGTGCGTACTTCGCGAGCGACCCACCGTTCTGGGATTGCCAACGAAATTAAAGAAAAATTTCAACCTAGTGAAGTGCTCACTGTGCACTGGGATGGAAAAATTATTCCTGATGAACAAGGAGCGAGTGTTGACCGAATCGCCATTCTTGTCTCCGGAATCAATACTGAAAAGCTGCTTGGTGTCCCGAAACTATTGTCAGGGACTGGACAGGCCATTGCTACAGCAGTCAGTGCAGCGCTGGAAGAGTGGAAAATATCAGAGAATGTTTCAGCACTCAGTTTTGACACAACAGCTTCAAACACTGGGCACTTGTCGGGGGCATGTGTCATTCTGGAGCAGAAACTCGGCCGCCGTCTTCTGCATCTCGCGTGTCGTCACCACATCCTTGAGCTTGTTGCCGAGAAAGCGTATGTGGAATGCATGGGGCCTTCCTCTGGACCAGATATTACTCTCTTCTCTCGCTTCAAGCATAAGTGGAAGGACATCAGTCAAGATGACTACAGCCCTCTCTCAGACCTCCCTCCAAGTTTGTACGAGAAACGAGATGACCTCATCTGTTGCTGGAAACATCATCTGGGCAAGAAGCAGCAGCCACGTGATGATTACCGTGAGGTACTGGAGCTAGCAATAAAGGTGTCTCGATGGAGCTCTACCCAAGTTTAATCTCCGACGGCCCGGAGCACTTCACCGAGCACGGTGGATGGCTAAGCTCATTTATGTCATGAAGATCCTGATTTTTGCTAATCAGTTTAAACTAACTGCTCGTGAGACATTAGGCTTGAAACGATTCACATTCTTTGTGCTAGAGGTGTATGTCAGTGCATGGTTCACGGCCTCCGTTCCATCCTCCGCTCCTGCTAATGATTTGCGGCTCCTCCAAGACCTGTCAGAGTACCACGACGTCAAAATATCAAGAACATGTCTCACAGTCTTCGGTCGTCACCTGTGGTGCCTCAGTGAAGGCTTGGCGGGTCTTGCACTCTTCGATCCACAAGTTAATGCAACAATGAAGACAAACATAGTTCGGGCAATCGTTGAGAGGAAGGCGACCGAGGATTCACCAAAACGTGCTGCTCTTCCTGCCACATCTTCCCTTCCCACAAAGCAGCTCTCAGACTTTGCTTCTAGAGGATCAAACTTTCTATTTGAAAGTCTCAAAATGAAGACTTCTTTTTTGTCCAAGGAACCTGACACATGGTCTGATGATGAAGACTTCAAAACTGGCGTCGCAGTTGTGGGTGGTCTCAGAGTCATCAACGACACTGCAGAGAGAGGGATTGCCTTGATACAGGCATTCAACAGCAAGATCACGAAGAGTGAAGACCAGCGTCAACATCTGCTGCAGGTTGTTGAAGAGCAGAGGCGGTCACAACCAGGGACATCAAAACAGGACCTTACAAGCAAAAAGCGAAAACAATGAATGGGTTGTCCACACCTCTCCCACCCATTGATGTAAGCGTGTTCACTGCAGTTTCATTTTAAAAAGGAATTAATCATTTATATGTACAGTGTACACATAAACTTGCTCAATATGTAAATTTTAAAATAAACCGGCATATTATGAATATTCGTATTTTTTGCCTATAAGGATAAAACTTCAATTGACTTGAGCTACTTCTAAATATTGTCCAAATGACCCAGGATTTCGCCTGTGTTCTTTTTTCATGGGTACGCAGTATTGGACCAATGGCCATTCCATTTAATCAATTTTAGAAATTCACCCCTATGCACTATTGTCACCCTAGTGTACAGTACTAGTTTTCAGTTAAAAAACTGTTGTATTACAATAATATTCCCTCCTAATTGACTTGAATAAATACTTGAATGGAAATATACAATATTTTTGTTGAAACTGCCCGCGTTTCAGTGTAAAGTGTCGTAATAATAAATGGTAAACAATTTGCCTTCGGCACTCTGTGTTTCAGGCACGGCGAGCCTCAGTTTATAGGACGTAGAGTGTTTTTACTGAAGGTTTTGTTGTTCCAATACCCTCAAAAACTTGGGTCGACCTATAAACAAGGAATGTCATAAATTAACGATTTTTTGGTAAAAAAATCAGGGTCGACCTACAATGCTGATGTCAACATAAGCGTGGTTACAGCGAGACTGACGGAGTGAGGGAGCGCGGGGTGGCGTGACGTACATGTGTGTGTGTGTGTGTGTGTGTGTGTGTGTGTGTGTGTGTGTGTGTGTGGTGCCGCCCGCGATTTGAATGTACTTCAATTACTTCAATGTACAGAATATTCCTCCGGCAGGGCAATCCACGTATTTGCGAATCCGTGAATGCTAAACCCGCGTATGTGAAGGGCCGACTGTACTAATAAACGCTGCTCCAATAGTAGCAGATGTCCACAAGGTGAATGAGAGAGCCACCACAGTGGAATGGCATGTCGATGGAAAATGCTGACATATGGGTTCAGGAAACTCACTCAGAAGTTGTCAGGTGGTCGCCAGCGAGCCTGTTTGAACCACCCAAGTGTGCGGCCACCAAAGAAATGATTCGGGAGATGATTCGCCTCATAACTGAGTACACTCAGGACTGCTTCCTTGCCCCTCTAGCTCTTCAAATACTGTCAATAATACCACATCTATTCTGTCAGAGGACACACACAAAGACTAAGCACAAAGAAAATGCGGCAGCAATGAAGAGAAGATTGACAATGTGGCAGGCAGAATGGGGCCCTTGATGATCTCCTATGTGAAGCAAGGACACTGCAGGAGAGACTAAAATTTATAGGACACGGAAAGCAAAACACTGATGACGTTGCAAGAAAGTTTGGAAACAAAATGCGTGTGGCAAAAGTGTCTTTGGCGGTAAGATCTCTCACAGAGGAATCCTCCAGTGGGGTTCTGCCAATAAACAGAGAGACATTAAAACAACTGAAAGAAAAACATCCCCCTGCAAGTGAAGATGAAGGCATCAGGTTCCAGGGTGACTATATCCCACCAAATGCTGTCCTATTCGAGAAAATAACAGGAGGGATGGTGTGGAAAAAGGCACTGAAGACCCAGGGAGGTGCCGGCCCTTCAGGTCTGGATGCAAACAGTTTGAGAGTTATCCTCAGCACTAACAAGTTTGGCCTCGTAGCAAGTGATTTCTGCATGGCCATTGCCGTCCTTGCAAGAAAGCTGGCATCCTCGTGCTGCCAACATCTCCAAGCTCTGATGGCCTGCCACCTCATTCCCCTGGATAAGAATCCAGGATGTAGACCTATTGGGGTGGGGGAAGTCCTGAGGTGGATCATCGGAAAATGCATAATGGAGGTGGTAAAGGAAGATGTCAGGGCAGTAGCAGGGAACCTGCAAGTATGTGCTGGCCACCAGGCTGGAGGGGAAGCTGCCATTCACGGCATGAGAACGATATTTGAGCAGAACGATTGTGAGGCCGTTCTCCTGGTGGACGCTTCAAACACATTCAACATACTTAGCTGCAAGGCCGCACTGATCAAGATCAAGTGTCCAAGATTTGCAATGTATGTTGAAAACTCCTATCGGAATCCATTAGACCTTTATATAGTAAACAACAAGGCTCTAAGAAGTGATACCATCATACAGTCAACAGAGGGAACAAAGCAGGAGGACCCTGTTGCAATGGCAATAGGCCTATCTGTGCTCCAGCACACAATCAAATTTGAAACAACTGAGGTCAAGCAAGTGGCGTACGCTGATGACCTTACAGGAGCAGGAAAAGTGGAGGACATCAAAAAGTGGTAGGACCTGGTAACATCACGAGGCCCACAAATAGGGTACCACCCAAACGCCAGCAGGTCCTTCCTCAGTGTGAAGCCAGAACATTATGAATGGGATATGGAGGTGTTAGGTGGAAGTGAGGTCAAAATAACAAAGGATGGCCAAAGACACCTAGGTGCAGTAATTGGCACGACGGACTTCAAGACCGAGTACTGAACGGGAAAGGTGAATGAGTGGGTTAGGGAAATCCAAGCTCTGTCTGAGATTGCTAACACAGAGGCACATGCAGCTTTTGCGGCATTCACCCATGGAGTCAAGCATCGCTGGAACTACCTGATGCGTACTATCCCGATATCGGACCCCTCCTCCACCCTCTGGAAGAAGCCATCAGTGTCAATTTCATTCCCAAATTAGTGAAACATCCTCACTTAACCCCAGCAGAAAGATCACTACTTGCACTACCACCGAGACTGGGAGGAATGGGACTGACCAATCCAAAGGAGATTGCTGCCACCGAACATCAAAACTCAGTGAAGCTCACGGCAGCCCTCACGGACCACATAATAGCTCAGAACGCAACAGGTGAGGTGGATACCAGTGAAGTAAACAAGATTCGAAGGTCCATTACGACAGAACGACAGCACGGACAAAGTGATAAGTTGCAGCAACTGTTGCTGCAAGTACCAGAGAATTTGAAGAAAAAAAAGTAGCTATAGTGCAAGAGGTGGGTGCCTCGAACTGGTTTTAGTCTCAATAAGCAAGATTTCACAGATGCTTTGCTCTGCCTCAGGGGAACGAGAGCATCGGCCCCAAAGCCGACAACAGTTGCAGATATTGACTATGAGGCTACAGTCACTGAATGCCGCATAGATCTGCGGCTCAACTAACTCAACACAGCTAGGATAGCTACTTATGTATTAGTATATTTAATATTAAGGTAATAAAATGGTGGCGAAGGTATGGCTATTGGGGGAGGCTGGAGGCCATTTAAAAAAATAAAATAAAAAAATAAAAAAGTAATAGTAGTAGTGGTGTGTGTGTCTACACACATATACAGTACAGTACAGGTAAAAGAAATAATTGTCCTAAGGGCAAACACATACAGTAAAGAGAATATCATGTCTTTGCACACAAGTAAAAATGTACTCCCCCCCCCCCCCCCCCCCACAGTCAGTAAATGATATTCGTGTTTTGGCAATTCGTGGCCATTTTGAGACCCAAACCCCCCATATTTTAGGCGCATGCTGTAAAGTAATTTAATACCAGGTGTCAGGAGAAGAAAAAGCTTCTCAGCTGGAGCATTTAGACAAAACACAATACAGTACTGTTTACCTCACCCATGATGATACCTATGACCCTGGGTTTACAGAAGCAGCTTTTGTTCTTCATCCAGTTAACAACTATTAAGAACATCTGGTCTGTGAATGTGAAGACAATGACTAAGGTTACTATGAGGATGAGAAACAATGGTGCTCAGTACCTGTGTGTGTAGAGATTCAGGTTCTTATGGAGGAGAGAGATAGAGGTGAGGTAATCTGGGGGAGTGCTCTTTAGAGTGCTGTCCTCAACAGGCACAAAAGTAATCTGGGTGGATCCTCCTCCTAGGTCAAGGGCCACTAGTGTGTCCTTTGGATTACTGCTGATGCGATCTGTAAATGAAACACAATCAAAATCAAAACGGATCAAATTACGTGTATCCAATCATATTTCTTTTACTACAAAGGCAGTAATCTAGGTCTCACCTACTGTCACTTACAACATACTGCATAATAAAGCTTCTTGTACTTAAACACAAATTAATATGTATTTAATTATACTCCAAGCTTTTTACTATCACTGATTATATTATCACACCAGTTGCTTCTCTACCACCTTCTCAAAACCTACTGAAGAATGACTAAAATCCAAAACCTCGCCAACTGCCATTCACTCAACATTACAGTATTCAAAATTTATTATGGCTTAGTTTTATGCACACTCGTGTCCCTGCGCCAGTTTCCCACTTTGTTTCATCCAGACCAGTGCTGTGTTGTGTTTACTCCTGCCTTTGCTGTGTCTTTTCGTGCATGTTGTGGTGAATTATTTTATCATTTTTGTAGCCCCAACCCAAACAGGGTGGTGCAGCACTTAAAAGGAAGCACACTAGTTATAGCATTGATGTAAAATTAGAAGTGATTAGGCGAAAGAAGAGTAGGAGTGGACAATCCACCTAGTCCTGTTTCTTTTTCATCCTCTAACTAATCCTCCATCCTCCAATAACCACCTCCAGCAATACAATCAAGCCAAACATCTCTACCTTTGAAGCTAAGTTAAAAGAAATATTTTATTATGTTAAAATTATCTAATTTTTAACAAAATATAAAAAGTGTTTTGTCTCGATGAACCACTGGAGTGAGTGTGCACCAGCAACGGTTGCTGCAGACCACCGGGTCACTGGCACAACTTATGTTGCTTCAACACACCGACCCCAACGAACTTTAAGGATAACTTATAAAGTTATAAAATTTCTTAAAATAATGTGTTATCAAATGCTTAACAAATGTTTCTCAGGTAAATAATTTTTGAAAGATATATAATTTTTTTTATTGTTATGTGCAATGGCAAGGTCCCAATTTGACCTATTTCCATTATTTATTAAGGGACAATTCCCCACTTTAAGTGGATTCATTAGCAGAAGCGTTTTTTCGGTCCCAATTAATCGCGGATAATGATGACCCCCTGTAAAGCTTTCCCTTATTGAGTCACCATTTCAAAGAGCAAAAATTTCACTACAGTCCATATATCTCTCTTTGCTCCTCCTCCACTTTTGGGTGGAGTGAATCAAAGTGTACAAAACACCAGAGAAAGGAGGAAATATTAGGGGTGAGTGATGCAAGACAAGAGTGGAAAACAGCAGCAGAGGGCTAAGACAACAAGTAGAAGCACCCTCAGATATACTGTATGCCCATAGCCTCACATTGTGTAGGAAACTAGAAATTAACATATATTTTGAGCCTCAGTAAGAAGATAGGAAAAAAAAATTTGATTTACCCATGAGGTAGTTGACGGTGAACCAGGAGAAGATCCCCTCATCACGACCATCCATGATGCCAACTGAGTTTTCTGTTGTGTGAAACCCAGATGTTGCCAGATATTTCTTTACCTGTGTAAAAATATTTGATCACATATGTTAGTAAACAGTGTACAGTACAGTACTAGCTTCCACTGACTTAATGAGCACACTTCCTAACACTGAATATCAAAGACAAAAACCAGCATTTCTTCACAAAAGAATTATCAAAGGGCTATGGATCCTCTAGCAGTGGGTTCAAACCTTTTTTGGCTGCGACCCTAAATTTCCCAACAATACGGTGTCGTGATCCTCAGGCATATAATATATTATATAGCTTGAATATTAAGCAAAAATTTGTTTGACTATGATAAGTACTATATTTTTTTAATTGACTGAAGGCCCCTAGTGACCCTACTGAGGACACCCCGCGACCCTGATTTGGGTCGCGACCTGAGATTGGGAACCGCTGCTCGTAGAGGGTTTTAAACTAAAACTGTCAGCACTTGCAAATCAATGCACTGTGCTGTATGTTATAAATGAGTGCCTCAGCCTCACATCCTTCTCAATTTTTACAACAGATACATTAAAACTTGAATACAAATGCTGATTCTGACACACATGCCAAGGATGACACAAATTTCTCTCTCAAATTTGCAAAGGTAACCTCAAAGTCTATTTTGCTTGATAAGCAATCATTCAATGACTAAGTACATAAGAAATTCACATTTGTTATATCCACGGGTTGAAAAAATAACCTTGGGTGTTGCCATCACCATTTCTATTGGGTTCAGGCTACTGTAATGAATGGTCACTTACTTATTAGAGAGAGTAATCTTGGAGAACACTTATATTCTTATAGACTCCACTATGTCAAGAGAAACATAAATACGGAACCACAGAAATCAGATTACAATGGGAAAAAAGGTATTATATCATAAACATTATGTCTTCCCCATATAACTCTCCTGAAACTCAGGTTCAAGTCTTACAAGGTGTTTTATGACAAATTATTTTCCTCAACACCTCCATTATGGACAGTAGAGCCACTGTATGGCAGTTTCTCTCACAAATGTAAAAAATTAATGGAAAAATATACTGTGAGCAATCAAATGTATCTGAAGCTTGCACCTCTACAATTGAGGTGTTGCTTCAATTTGAGATATCGACAATTTAGTGAGAATTACAGGCCAGTAAGGTCTCAGGGAAATTATTTCTCAAGCCTAGTTCTCACAGGCTTCAAGTAAGCTATGGGTGTAAGTACATAAACAGTAAGTGCCCAATGAACATTAATCCTTTGAATGAATCCACACTACTTGTATAACGAAAGCAAGTTCTTACTAACCATTTGCCAATTAATGAAAGAATGTTCTACTACTGTATTATGAAAGGTAAGTCAACCTCACCTTTCTGCTTTCTCACCAGCTCCATGATCACCACCACTACCTCTTATCACCATCATCACCACTAGTACCTCTATTATCATCACCTAAATCATAATTTCACCTTCCATCCTTCCTCCCACCCACCCACTGCTCTCACAGACACTGCCTCACTCACTCATTCTCCGACTCTCATTCATGATAGTACAATACAGTCGGCCCTTAACATACGCGGGTTTAACATACGCGGGTTTAACTTACGCGGGTTTAACTTACGCGGGTTTAACTTACGCGGGTTTAACTTACGCGGGTTTGCAAATACATGGATTGCCGCTGGAGGAATACACATTCAAAGGAATAGACATTATTCAAATCGCGCGACACACACACACACACACACACACACACATCCGCTACAGGTCCCTTCGTAACCGAGTCATCCGCGAAATACGCACTGCAAAGAAGTCCCACTACCCAACCAAATTACAACACCTGAAGCAGACCAACATCAGTCAATGGTATGGTAAGCTTAAAGAACTCTGTGGACTAAACAATAAGACACACCCCCTCCCCTTCCTTAGCCATCTCACTAGTGTTGACGCAGCTGAGCAAACAAATAACCATTTCGCTACTATATGCCAGACGCTCCCACGGCTTGACACAACAACTCTCCCTGCTTACCTACCAGCCCCCCTTCCCACTGACTTAGTAGAAGAATTTGAAGTAGCAAAACGCCTGGACAAACTAAAATTAAAACGCTCTACCACCCCCATTGACTTACCAATGAAACTCTTCAAGGAGTTCTCCCCGGAGCTTGCTAAACCCCTCTGCTCCATCATCAATGCTTCTCTCAGTCAAGCCAGATGCCCAGCTGACTGGAAGACCTCTTATGTATCACCAGTGCCCAAGTCAACCAGCCCACAATCCTTAAATCAGCTACGACCTATTGCAATCACCCCAATACCCAGCCTAATCTGTGAAAGTTTTGTGTTCGACTGGGCTTATGCTGATATTGCAGGAGTCGTAGACCCTCAGCAATTTGGCAACATGAAAACTTCCTCCACCACTCACTGTCTTGTCAGCTTTCTCGATTACATATACCGCCATCTCGAGAAACGAAAAACGTCTGTAGCTGTCGCCTTCATTGATTTCACTAAAGCGTTCGACCTAGTCGACCACAATATAATCATCAACAAAGCTATTGACCTCGGGCTTCGAAGAAGCCTCATACCATGGCTTACAGACTTCCTCAGTGACCGACGCCAAGCTGTACGCTTCCGAAGGGCTGTCTCCACCTTTCAGTCACTCACCTGTGGCGTCCCCCAAGGCACCAAGATGGGACCACTCTGCTTCCTTATGCTCATCAATGATGCCCTAAGAGAAACCCCTGCTCGCTGGAAATATGTCGACGACTCCACCATTGGGATCAGCGTCAACAATTCTGCTCCCAACTATACCGCCCTTCAGGATTTATTGAACAGTCTCCAAAACTGGGCCACCAACAACCATGTCACCATCAACCATACCAAGACCATGGTTATGCACATCAACCTCTCCGACATTGTCCCACCTCCTTCCATTACTCTAGGTCCGAACACACTCCAGGTTGTAGATTCCACGAAGCTCCTCGGCGTCACCATAGACAACAAACTAAATTGGAAACCACACGTCAATGAAGTTGTCAAATCCTCCAGTTTCCGTCTCCACCTCCTCCGCCGACTCAAGTCCCTCGGAGTTCCTGCACACGAGCTCCTCAGTGTTTACACAACATTCATACTTCCCAAGCTCACCTATGCCTCCCCCACCTGGTCTTCCTCCCTAAATGCCACACAACGTAAACACCTAGAAAAAGTACAAAAGAGGGCATGCAAGATTATTCTCTCCCCCTCCTACTCCACATATCAAGAAGCGCTCAACACACTGACCCTTTCGACTCTCACTGACCATCACCACGACCTCATCTGCAAATTTGGTAAGAAGCTTCTACACCATCCCCGACACCGGCTCCTACTACCACCTGAGATCCCTTGTCCGAGAATTGCTGTTCGACACCACAACCGCATCCAGCCCATACGTGCACGAACTGATCGCTATAAGAACAGCCCAGTCCCAACCATTGTAAAAATTATCAACAACTTGTAATACTGTAACACTGTCACTATGTTGAAATGAACTGTAGTTTGAGCTTTTCCCCATCTAAGTTATTATATGTCTTATTTGTGTCACTTATGTTACTTGTATATTATTTGTAATTCGGAACCCATTCCCCAAATATGTAACTGTATATTTTCAGCCTTCTGGCTGCCAAGCTCCTTCAATAAACCGTTAATTATTATTATTATTATTATTATTACACACACACACACACACACACACACACACACACACACACACCTCGTGCCACCCCGCGTTCCCGCGCTCCCTCAGTCAGTCAGTCTCGCTGTAACCACATTTGTGTTGACATCAGCATTGTAGTTGCAAAAATATTACATTTCCCTGAATGCATTATATCAAGCACAATGTGAATAGAATACAGTCGGCCCTTAACATTCGCGGGGGTTAGGTAACAGAGATACCCGTGAATGTTAAAAATCCGTGTACTATTGCTGCCCCCCCCCCCCCTAAAAAATCCCTGGCCCCCCATGTCCTTATTTACCGTATATACCTGTGTGTAGTTCGAGTTTTGAAGACCAAATTATTTGGCAAAAATTGGGGTCGACCTCTAAACGGGTAATAGTTTCGTTAGGTTGAAAAATATTTACCAGTAACTACCAGTAAACAATGGAAACGATGCACCAACACACCACCAGCTGTGAGTGTCGGTACAGTTGTCAGGGCAGATCTCTTGCGAGCCCAAAGTAGCCAAATCCATGGTATGGTAGCACGGGACGATGTGAAACAAAGTATTCATTTATTAAAGTTAATTTATAGATACTGGACATAAATTTTTGTTCATTACATTTGAAAAATCAATCTTTGTTAATTAAATTTGAAACAAGAGAAAACTACGATACTGGATTTTCATTAAAATATTACATCACAAGTATATTTTACCTTAACTGTGACTGAATGAATATATTCTCGGAAATAAATATGGAAATGTAATATTTTTGCTGGAATGACGTACATATTATAGTGGGAAGTGGGATAAAATCATGACGAAAACAATGACTCGCTTTCTTTCGTTATTCAAAAGATTTTACCGTAATCGCTTTTAGAATGGTTTTTAGTTAAAAACTGTTGTACTCGTACTGTATTACAATAATATTCTATCCTATCATTAGCCTTATAATCCCACAACTGAAAACCATTCGAAAAGCGATTACGGTAACATCTTTTGAACGAAAGAAAGAGAAAGTCATTGCTTTCGTCACTTTCCACTGTAATACGTACATCATTTCAGCAAAAATATTACATTTCCATGTTCTCAGAAATAAATGGTAGTTTTGTTGAGACGTAATGTACAGTATTTAACATTAAAATGCAAAAATAGCTATAAAAACAATTAATACACCCGTAATGTACTGGCTGGCATCTCCACTCGTCCCTGCTCCCGCCAGTCACCTCCTCCCCGCTCTATCCCTCCGCCTCGTCCCCGCTCTATCCCTCCGCCTCGTCCACATCGTCACTACTGTTGTATCACAATAATATTCTATCCTAATTAACTTGAATAAATACTACGATACCATATTTCTGAATATTTTCATTAAAATCCATCCAAATCATTTTCCTTGCCATCGTCTGCAGCACCAAACAGCTTCTTCCAGTCCTCTCCTTGAACAGGGCTAGAGGGTACGTGTTTTTCGAATCGTTTTAAATTGAAACAATGTTACATCACACGTATATTTTACCTAAACTGCGCCTGAATGAATATGTTCTTGGAAATAAATAGTAATTTTGCTGAAACGTGATGTATTTCAATGTAAAATAGGATAAAATACATGACGAAAACAAAAGACTTCACCTCCCCTTCCAATGTTCAAGATTGTTACTCGTTTTTTAATAGTTTTCGGCTAAAATACTGTTACAGTTAAACCTCACTTTAAGCGGTTAATGTAACCCGGAGGGTCCCGTGTAAAGTGAGAAACGCATAAAGTGAATAACATAACATATGGGATTAATTGAAATGGAGTCCGGGCCGATCCCCAAACTCCACTTTTTGACGACACACAACTATGTTGTAGTAAAAATTTTATCTTAACTTTATGATGGTATGAAAAAACAAGTAATATAGAAGAGGTTAGGTTAGGAAAAATAAAGGTTAGGTTAGAAAAACTAAAAGTTAGGTGGAACACTTACGGTAGTAGAAGAGATGGGTCGGCATACGGGGATGGAGGCTGGTTCCGAGGCAGAGGGCAGATTACTGGCCCTCAGGTGAATCACCATTACTAGGTGAATCACCATCACTGTCATTTACAGTTGTCAGGGCTTCCCTGACAAATCCCTCAAAGTCATCTTCACTGTCACTATCACTGGCTTCGGCTGGCTGTGGTGGGTTGCGGGCGAAGAACTCGGTTATGCTTTTTTGACGGCTGGTGTTTATGTTGTCGTAATACACCGTGATGTACAGCTCCATAGCCTGCACCAGCCGGGTATGGAAGACTTCATAGCGGTCATCGTCATTGTCGCGGGAAAGGAAGGACTTCATTTTCTCTGCACACTCCATGGCACCCTTAATATCACTATGAGTTAAACTGTGTTCTTCGGAGAATGACGCACCTTCTTCCTCCTCTTCACTGACGTGTTCTTCTTTCAACATCTCGTCGGCAGTCACTTCAGGATCTCTGATCACCTCCAGGATGTCGTCGTTGGTGGTCTCGGAGAAGCCTGGAACTGTAACAGTCTGCGCAGCTTCTCTGGCAAGGTCCACTGCTACTGCAACATTCTGAACCTCACCAGTCACAGATTGACTCCTCCTCTCACCTGGTATTCCATGCAACACATGTCTCCATGCGTGACGAATTGTAGCAATAGACAGCTGATCCCATGACTCCACCAAGAAGTCCACAGCTTTCTTGATGTTAAATACTCTCCAGAATTGTTTGAACAGTATTTTTTGCTGTTCCAACTGTTGATCCTCATTTTCTTCGCTCTTGCTATCAGTGGTAGTGTCATTCAGGTTACGCAACTCTTCCCTGGTGTTGGTGTAGTCGTTCAGGAACTGGAATTTTTTTGTTGAGAATGCAGCTTTTACATTACAGATTAACTCTTGGTCCATGGGCTGTGATATAGACGTAGTTTGGGAGGAAGGAAGACCACTTTTACGTTGGGGTGACGATCTAACAGTAGGGGCGAGTGTCCTGGTGCGTTGTCCAGCAGCAACAAAATATTGAATGGCACATTCTGTCGCTCACAGAATTTCTTTACATCGGGAACAAAACAGTCATCAAACCAGGAGAGGGACAGTGTAGAGAACATCCACGCCTTACGTGCGGTCAGCCAGTGGACATTTAGCTTGGTCATGTCCATGGTTTTGTAGGCATGCGGCTTGCGTGCTGTGTGGATCACCGATAACTTGAGCTTACAGGTACCTGAGGCATTGGTGGTAAACAGGACGGTGATGCGTTCCTTCTGCATCTTCCGGCCCCGAATCCTGCTGGAATTCTTTACAACGAAGGACTTGGAAGGTAGCTTTCTCCAGAAAAAACCAGATTCGTCCATGTTAAACACCTGGTCGTCACTGTACTGTCCTTCCTCCATAATCTCACGTAAAAACGGAGGAAATTCCCTAGCCGCAGCACGGTCAGCACTCGCTTCTTCACCACCAATGTTTATATTGGTGATCTTGTTCTGGATCTTAAACCTCTGTAACCACCCAGAGGAAGCATTAAAGGGTTTGGGCTCTGTAATTCCCAACTTTCGTGCCACTGCGATGTACAGTTCACGTGCGTAGTCCTTAACAGAGCGCGTGTCGACCGCCATGTTCCATCGCGCCTGACGCACCAAGTACCTCACAAGTAATTTTTCTGTCTTGAGAAGCACCTGGTTGTGAAAATACTTGATCATAGAAGCACCTGTAGACTTTGTGATCTTCATGTGCTCCTTTATCTTGGCTGCATCCTTCTTTATTGTTCGAATCGTAGATTCATTCACACCATGCTGGCGCGCCAAATCAACCTGCCTTGTTCCTTTCTCCAACTCTTGGATGATGGTATACTTCACCTCGTAGCTTGAGGAACGTCGTGTCTTCTTTGGCTTAGTGCCACTGGGTCCAGGTAAGGAAAGGTTTCTCTCTGGGGGTGGTGGTCCGGCGGAAGCCATTTTACGGAACAATGGATGCGCGTTTACACGGTGTGGCCTTGAGGGATGAAACTGCCGCGGCTAGGTCAAGCGTCGTCTTTCCTCCCTCCCTCCCTCCCCCGGGTGGACACGTCATAATACTTTAAGCCAATTACAGCTAGCAGCAGAGGGGGGTAGGGATGCATGGCCAATCACAGTCTGATACGTCATATGACGTCAGTGATAACGCAACAAAGACACACATTGCGCAACCTTACCGCGCCGCTTGCCCAAGCGGAGGGAGGAGGAGGGAGAGGCGAGGAGCACAGGCAGGCAGGCGGGCGGGTGGCAGGTGGGGCGAATCTAAAAATAGCGTCGCGCCGGACACTCTCCGCGTAATGGGGTTCACGTACCGCGTAATGTGAGCACGTGAGGTTCTGGCAAGGCACCGCGTAAACGCGGAATGCGGGACCGCGTAAAGTGAGGGTTAACTGTATATTACAACGATATTATATTCATACTGTGCTTGATATACTACATTCACAGGTATGAAATATTTTTGCTGAAATGACGTAAGTGTTACAGTGGAATGTGGGACAAAATCGTGACGAAAACAATGACTTTCGCTTTCTTTCGTTCAAAAGATGTTACCGTAATCGCTTTTCGAATGGTTTTCAGTTAAAAAACTGTTGCATCACAAGTGAATTAGGATAGAATATTATTGTAATACAACAGTTTTTTAACGGAAAATCATTCGAAAAGCGATTACGGTAACATCTTTTGAGCGAAAGAAAGCGAGTCATTGCTTTCGTCATTTTCCACTGTAATACGTACGTCATTTCAGGAAAATATTACATTTCCATATTCTCAGAAATAAATAGTACTTTTGCTGAAACGTGATGTATTTCAATGTAAATTACGATAAAATACATGACGAAAACAAGAGACTTTACCTAACCTTCCGATGTTCAAGATATGTTGCTCGTTTTTTTAGTAGTTTTCGGTTAAAATACTCTTATATTAGTGATATTCTATTCATACTGTGCTTGACATAATACATTCATGGAAATGTAATATTTTTGCAACTACAATGCTGATGTCAACACAAGTGTGGTTACAGCGAGACTGACTGAGTGAGGGAGAGCTATGAGTGTGTGTGTGTGTGAGGTTGCGGGAGCGGGCGGTGTCCCGTGTTCGGTGCTGCGCGCGAGTTGCATGGCGCGCGATTTGAATGTACTTCAATTACTTCAATGTACAGAATATTCCTCTGGCGGGGCAATCCGCGTATTTGCGAATCCGTGAATGCTAAACCCGCGTATGTGAAGGGCCGACTGTATCACAAATATAACAGTAGTTTAACCGAAAACTATTAAAAAAAACGAGTAATATATCTTGAAGATCGGTAGGTTAGGTAAAGTCTTTTGTTTTCATGTAGTTTATCCTAATTTACATTGAAATACATTACGTTACAGCAAAACTACTATTTATTTCTGCGAATATGGAAATGTAATATTTTTGCTGAAATGACGTACGTATTACAGTGGAAAGTGACGAAAGCAATGACTTTCGCTTTCTTTCGTTCAAAAAATGTTACCGTAATCGCATTTCGAATGGTTTTCAGTTAAAAAACTGTTGTATTACAATAACATTCTATCCTAATACCACTCGTGATGCAACAGTTTTTTAACTGAAAGCCATTCGAAAAGCAATTACGGTAACATCTTTTGAACAACGAAAGAAAGCGCAAGTCATTGTTTTAGTCATGATTTGATCCCATTTTCCACTGTAATATGTACGTCATTTCAGCAAAAATATTACATTTCCATATTTATTTTTGAGAATATATTCATTCAGTCACAGTTAAGGTAAAATATACTTGTGATGTAATATTTTAATGAAAATACATGGTATTTAGAAATACGGTATCGTAGTTTTCTTTTGTTTCAAATTTAATTAACAAAGATTGATGTTTCAAATGTATTGAAAAAAAAATTATGTATCTATAAATAAACTTTAAAAAATGAGTACTTTATGTTTTACATCGTCCTGTGCTGCCATACCATGGATTTGGCTACTTTGGGCTTGCTATGATGATACAAGAGATCTGCCCTGGCAACTGTACCGACACTCACAGCTGGTGGTGCGTCGTTTCCATTGTTTACTGGTAGTTACTGGTAAATATTTTTCAACCTAACGAAAATATTACCCATTTAAAGGTCAACCCCGAATTTTTGGCCAAAAAAATTTGGTCTTAAAAGCTCAGACTACACACAGATATATACGGTATATAAGGACAATGGGGGTCAGGGGTGTTTTTTTTTTTGGGGGGGGGGGCAGCAAAAATACTCGGATTCTTAACATTCACGGGTATCTCTGTTACCTAATCCCCGCGTATGTTAAGGGCCGACTGTATTGTACAATACTGTACATTGTTTATTTCTTATTCTCACTCCATAATTTAAAATTTATGTAACGTAACGTAGAAGGAATATGACGTTGTTCATTTGCGGTGCCGAGTGCAACAAGGGGCCAAGTGCCATCCCCCAAAATTGAGTTTAGTATTAGCTGTACTCTCCAACCTTTCCCCATTAGCAGAAAAACAAACTGTCCCAGGTAGTGCAATATTTGTAAGGGTGAGAGCCATATTAGTGAAGGTAAGTAAAAGTGTCTCTACAGCGCGTGACCTGCACCTGGAGGCGGACTGAAGGGACAAGCACCCGTGGCCTCTCTCCCTCATAGTGACTCATTATTTTTCAGTTTCTTAGCAAATGGGATTCCATGTTCCTACAAAAATATCATAGGAATGATCTGTAATAATACTTAAACCCTTTTTTTTTATTTTCCAACTGGCAAAATGGAGGAAGTGAGGGCCATTGAGAGAAATTTAAACAAAACAGAGAGGAGGGAGGGCAAGTTGGGTGGGGGAGAGAGCTGGTGGCACGTGGTGTGTTATGTTCCTGTCCGAGTGACTAGTCTTATCGAACCAATAGGGGGGGAGGGGGTGATGAACAGAGGGAGGAGGAGGCAGCTGAGTGAGGGTGGATGGTGCGTGTTAGTAGGAGGTTTATAGCACTAACTGTGGGAACTGCCGTTCTGTTCTCCTTGCATTATTCCTTCATCTTCCAATAATGTCAAGCAACAATAGACAGGAGGCCACTACCTCACTTGTATTACCAATATTTAATATTGGTAATACAAGTCATTGTTTACTGTAATTTTTCTAATAATAACTAGGACTTAAGTACCTGCATTTTTTTATTATACTTTTTGGTGCTTGGCCCCCGGTAAATATTAGTAACACCTGGTATTCCTTACTTTTATGCAAACACTACAATGAGCTTTGACTTTCTGGTGTGGTCTTAATACATTATTGCTTCCATGTAATGAAAATTATACCTCAAAAATACATATTAATGAAACTGCAAACACTACCCATGAAAAACAATGCAATTTTTACTACAGGTTGTACCTCTCTAGTCCGGCATTCTGTGGTCCGGAAACTCCCGTGGTCCGCAACGATTTTAGTTTGTCCAATAGGTAGATAGGCAGCTTTCTTTTTTTTTTTTTTTTTTATCTGAATTATTATTATTATTACAGGAGTATTAAATTTTTGCCTCTCAGGCCCCAATGTGGGTCAGTGACCAATGCCCGGGTGGGCTAATCCCCTTAAAAAAAAAAAAAAAAACCAGCCGCGGGAAATTAAGGTTTGTTTACATCCGGCAGTTCGGCTGCTCTCTCTCTCTCTCTGCTTGTCTGTACAGAGTACAACATTTAACCCTTCAATATATATGAGCAATAAATAAGTGTTGCTTTCATATTCTTATGTAGAGTAATGACGATATTGTTACGAACCACGCCACCAATTGCCATGATCTACCTACCCAGCACTACGAACCACGCCATCTATTGTCCTGATCTACCTACCCAGCACCACGAGCAATGCCATCTAGGGACGAAACACGAGTATGACTACTCTTAGTTACCACTCCGGGGTTTCCCTTCTCCATATCCTGGTTGTTGCGTCACCTCCTCAAAGTCTTCTTCGTCAGCTCCAGTTCGAGGAGAGTTCAGTTCAATCTGGGAAGTGACCACAGGATC
Source organism: Homarus gammarus (assembly GCA_958450375.1). NCBI lineage: Eukaryota > Metazoa > Arthropoda > Malacostraca > Decapoda > Nephropidae > Homarus > Homarus gammarus. Next base: position 371,063 of record CAUDMG010004041.1, on the reverse strand, counting down.
ACCTATCCTGGAAACCTACAGCACAGTGACTACCTACCGTCTTCTACAATACTCAGCCTTGCTCGTCAGCCATCTCGGCTCTGCACTTAAGTATTTGTAATTTTATATTGCCTCCCCGCGTCCACGTGCTTCAAAATTGTTTATGTTGTATAAATATGTATATAATGTTAATGTTTAGGTTAAGTATGGTTAAGGGTAAATTATAGAAAGCTGAATATTTTGTTAAGGAATTTATGGTACTTTATTATACACAACAAAAACTCGCATCCTTTGTCTACCCTTTTATAGTCCGATTGTTTTTGTTTTTTTATTGTTGTTGCCTGTTGGGAACTGGGTAGAACCTTTAACTGTATTCTAAATCCCCAACTCGCAACAATATGTTTTCACATGAGCGCACTTACATACGCTCATTCTCACTTTTTTTTTTACCATTAATGGTTAGGTACTTATATTGTTCCATTTATTAGCATTAAATAACATTACAGGTACTTCAAACAACCATATTAATTTTTTTACATTAATTTTACTACAGCTAAAATCAAGGTCTTATTTTCTTCAGTTTTATATGTAGAACCAATCAGTCACTGGTTTTGTAAGCTTTAACATAAACAATGCCGGCAGCCGTCTCGTCTCCTCTAATATTCCACGTATTATTAATAAATTGCATGGTTAATTTTGCACACACAAACATTAATTCAATAAAAACAAATTCAGAAACATTAATTAAAATATATATGAACAGTAAAAAAGTGTTGCTTTCATATTCTTAAGTAAAGTAATGACGATATGTTTTCACGTGTGCGCATGCGCCCTTACATACACGATCTCTCTTTTCTCTTTACCATTATCATTAGCTACTTCTATTGTTCCATTTATTAACATTAAATAACATTACTTAAAACAACCATATTAATTTTACTACAGCTACAGCCAAGGTCTTATTTTCTTCAGTTTTATATGTAGAACCAGTCAGTCACTGGCTTTGTAATCAACGAAAACAATGCTGTGTCATTTCCTCGTGTGTTTTAATATTCTACGTATTATTAATGAATTGTATTGCTCATTTTGCACACATAAACATTAATTCAATAAAAAAGATTCAGTAATAAACAATAATGAATCTTTTGTACATAAGAGAAGTGACGCTGTTTACATGATTATGCACGTCGTCTGCACGTTGGCGGGCCGTTCAAACCCGTCGAAATTCAAGTTTCCGCCGTCAAAATTTTTATTTATTTATTTTTTTGTGTGTTCCAAGAAAATACGTTAAGAATTAAAGACTCGCGAAATTTGAGAAGCTACTATACGACATTTAACCCTTCAAAGAGCCCATGATGCAGAGAAAGTGTTGCTAGTGCTTCCAAGCATAAGCACAAGTCACTATCTATCCAGGAAAAGGGTGAATTTCCATGGTCCGGCACTGGTCAGGTCCCGAGGTTGCCGGACTAGAGAGGTACAACCTGTATTAACAATCTTTTCAATTAATGACTTTCACATCTGCAAAACCAGCTTTAAGAGCTCTACATACTACAGGTTGTACCTCTCTAGTCCGGTATTCTGTGGTCCGGAAACTCCCGTGGTTCGGCACGATTTTAGTTTGTCCAATAGGTAAATAGGCAGCTTTTTTTTTTTTTATCTGCATTATTATTATTATTATTACAGGAGCATTAAATTTTTGCCCCTCAGGCCCCAATGTGGGTCAGTGACCTGTGCCCGGGTGGGCTAATCTCCATAAAAAAAAAACAACAACAAAGCTGCGGGAAATTAAGGTTTGTTTACATCCGGCAGTTCGGCTGCTCTCTCTCTCTCTGCTTGTCTATACAGAGTACAACATTTAACCCTTCAATATATATGAGCAGTAAATAAGTGTTGCTTTCATATTCTTATGTAGAGTAATGACGATATGTTTTCACATGTGCGCACTTACATATGCTATCTCTCTTTTTCTTTACCATTATCATTAGCTACTTCTATTGTTCCATTTATTAACATTAAATAACATTACTTAAAACAACCATATTACTTTTACTACAGCTACAACCAGGGTCTTATTTTCTTCAGTTTTATATATAGAACCAGTCAGTCACTGGTTTTATAATCAACGAAAACAATGCTGTGTCATTTCCTTGTGTGTTTTAATATTCTACGTATTATTAATGAATTGTATTGCCCATTTTGCACACAAACATTAATTCTATCAAAAAGACATTCAGTAATAAACAATAATGAATCTTATGTACATAAGAGAAATGACGCTGTTTACATGATTGTGCACGTCGTCTGAATGTTGGTGGGCCGTTCAAACACGTCGAAATTCGAGTTTCCGCCGTCAAAATTTTAAATTGTTTTGTTTTTTGTGTTCAAATAAAAAACGTTGAATTAAAAACTCGCAAAATTTGAGAAGCTACTGTATGACATTTAACCCTTCAATATGTCTTCAAAGAAGCCATGAAGCAGAGAAAGTGGTGCTAGTGCTTCCAAGCATAAGCACAAGTCACTATCTATCCAGGAGAAGGGTGAATTTCCATGGTCCGGCACCGGTCAGGTCCCGAGGTTGCCGGACTAGAGAGATACAACCTGTACCACTTGAATGAACTTAATATCTTCATTGGTTCAAAAGTTACGTCATTTTGAATTTTCCCAAGCATTAGCCCTTAAAGGTCTGATATCGCCCCAGAGCGCTGACGTAGTAGGGGTCTGATATCGTCAATCTAGCATTTCATTTCTTCAATTTTCCTGCATGAGTAGTGTGACTATTATTGTGGTAATAGCTCATCCCCACTTACCCACACTTCTCCTTGACAGCATATTAAGCAAATAATCAGTATAACAGTTGTCACCATGGAGGAAGGTCGTGCATCTACCTCTCTGGATTACCCACTTAGAACTCCAGCTCCCAAGCCCTGCCACTCCAAGCCATAGAGTATAACATGCTATACACAGTAAAGTCAATAAACAGTGCAGTATCCTGTATCACACTCGTCAGTCCCTCACTCTTGCACCAATGAAAGAAATATATTAGATCTTGTTTACCAGCACTTGATACACTGTCACACACTAAGGGGGCCTCTGGCTCTACAAAAACACAACTGCTGATCACTGCACAGAAGAGAGTTGTGCGGATAATGACTTATTTGAAAAAACTGATCACACTAACGAACAATTTGTTAAATTGAAAATATTAAAATCTGAGGATATTAACACCTACTGCTGTGCTCTTTTTGTTTACAAATCTGTCAGTCACTTGATTGACAATAATTATTTCCAGTTCCAGAATAATCAGAGATATAACTTAAGACACCCACAGCTACTAAGATCCCCCCCCCCCCCCCAGGGTTGCCAACTCAGATTTTCAAAAGTCGCTAGGCTGGTACCTAAAAGTAGCTAAATGTCGCTAAATCTTCCATGAAAAGTCGCTAGCTATTATTCTCCCCCTTCAGTAATTTGATGCAAATAATATTTTCATAATGCCGACTATAATGGACGGAGTATAAATAAAATGCATTATGTAAAAATAAAAATATTATTTTTTTTTAAAGTTTAATGTGCACACTTACCTATTATTCAATAGTAATTGCATCCCAGTCCTCTTCGTAGTCGTCGGCAGTGTGAACAACTGTAGAGCTGGAAGCATGTGAAGTGCTTGGTTCAGGTTCTCATGCAGATATCTTGTAACTGTATGCCTCCACAGTCCCTATCTTTCTTAAAATATCACTAGGAAGTTCATAACTTGCACAACAGGTGTTCTGTCTTTTTAACCCATACTTTATTGTAAGAATTGCCTTTAATGTCGATGGTTTCATTTTGTTGCGCAATTTTGATTTCACAAAGTTCATATTACTAAATGTGCGCTCTACATCTGCGTTTGAATGCGGAAGAGATAAGGCAGCGAGTGCAATTTCAGCCAGATCATGGTAAGGGTTTTCACCTGTCGAATCTCTGAAATTTGCCACTTCTGACCACAATTTTAGGGTGTTAGATGCATGGACGAGCTGACATCAAGTGATCAGGAAATAGACGTGTCCCTCCTTCTGTACCACGACCTGTTCAAATGTATTAAACTTTTCTTATTATTTATTGTCCCTGTAACCCCGTTGCTATATATTACGGCTCGAAATTAGGAAAACTGAGTTTTCATGGACAGTCCAAAAGTATCCAGAAAGTCGCTAGATTTCTGTGGATATCTCTAGATTTGCGACAAGTCGCAAATCGCTCTAAAATGTCGCTAGAAAAAAACAAAAAGCTCTAGATCTAGCTACAAAGTCGCTAAGTTGGCAACTCTGCCCCCCCCCCCCCCCCCCCACCATGCGCTCCTCTCAGTTCCAGACCTCTATAAAATACCACGGTGTGAAAGTGTAGAACAACTTACTCCCACCCATCTGAGCAGACACTATGTTCCCTTTCTTTAAATCATCCCTAAAAAGTTTCTATTATCTAAGTACAGTGGTCCCTCGGTTAATGAACACAATTCATTCCAGAGGGTCTTTCGTTAACCGAATCCATTGTTTCAATGGGATTTGGGGTAATTGGTTCCAGCTCATCGAAAATTACATACAAAGTAAAAAAAAATGCAGTAAAGTACACTTACTTTGAGGTGTGTATATAGAAGGCTCCTGGTTGATGATGCTGATGTGAATTTGAAGTGGGAGGTGGAGGAGAAGGGAGAAGAGAAGGAAGTGGGAATGGAGGAAAAACATTTTACTGCTTCTTGGAAGGTGAATCACCTTCCATAATAATGTCAGGAACCCCTGGACTGACAGATTCTCCAACAGGAAAATCCTCTCTCATTTTTGAAGTGGAAGGCTGAGGGGTAGCATCTTTCTCCCGCTGCCTTTTAGAGAAGAAATTGTCAATATTTAGTTGTGGGGCATTTCTTCTCCTGATCATTAGCTGGTTTTTGAAGGAGACCACTTTGTCCTCAACAGTACACAAAATAGGTTCTGTTGTTTCCACATCAGGGTGCCTTGAAGCCAGTTTCCTGAACATCTCCCAGTAGTGAACAACATCTTGTAAATCAGAAGAGGACATATGGTCATCACTTTCCCTTTCCTCCTCACCACTGTCTGTTTCTAACATCTCATCCAGTTGCTTCAAGTCTTCAGGAGAAAGTTCCTGCTCATGAAACATCACAAGCTCTTCAACATCATCCTCCTCCACACAATCTCTTTGTCCAACTCCGTTTCTTCCTCAAATCCCTCAAAATCATGAAGACACGATCAATTTTACAGCCTCCAGGATGTGGTATTGTGTCTTCCAGAACTGTGACAGTGTTAGATCAGGATCAGTGGAAGTTGCCTGATGACACCATCTGAACATTTTCTTCATGTACAGCTTCTTGAAGTTGCTGATTACATTCTGGTCCATTGGCTGCATAATTGATGTAGTGTTGGGAGGCAAAAACAACACTATGACAAAGTCAAATCAAGCCTCCAAAGTGCTGGCAAGTTCAGGGTCATGTTCAGGGGCATTATCCAAAAGGAGAAGAGCCTTTAAAGGACGTTTATTGGAGGTTAGGTAACTCTTCACAGAAGGGCAAAACACCTCAACAGCCCATTCATTTAAGAGCTATCTCGTTACTCATGCCTTACGGTTGGACTTCCAATAAACTCCAAGCTGTCCTCTTACCACCTTTTGTTGCTTGAACACCCTGGGGTTCTCAGAGTGGTAGACAAGCATAGGATTCAGTCGGAAATCCCCTGAAACATTGGCATCAAGCAATAGAATGAGATGGTCCTTCATGGGTTTATGCCATGGTAAAGAAGCTTCATCTCTGGTGATGAATGTCCTATTGGGCATTTTCTTCCAGAACAGCCCGGTTTCATCCACATTGAACACTTGCTGTGGAAGATAATTTTCTTCATCCATCCAATTTTTTAGCAGTTCCTTCAACTCCACTACAAATTTTGCTGCTCCTTTATCTGCACTGGCAGCTTCACCATGCCTAACAACACTAAAAATGTCACTTCTTTTCTTAAATTTATCGAACCAGCCCTTGCAGGCCATAAACTCTTCAAAGTCAGTTTCAGAAGAACTAAGTTGCTCTTACTTCAAATGTTTGTATATTTCCCTGGCTCTTTCACAAATAAATTCAGTAGAAATTGAATCTCCTTTCATTTGTTTTTCCTTAATCCAAATAAGAAGTAACCTCTCTGTTTCTGCAATTAATGATCTACCTTTAAACTCTCTGGAAGATTTATCTCTCACTTTCACTTCTTTAAATTTTTCTTTCTGCCCAAGAGTTGTCGACACAGTTGATGCCGACATGCCATATTCTTTATTTAGCACATTTGTTCTAATGCTTTCTTCATATTTGTTAATGATTTCCTGTTTCACTTGAATTGAGATCGCCTTTCTAGATTTCTTTGGACCCAAGCTGGATTCAATACAGTACAGTAATTTCACCACTAAAATTTTAAGTTCACTAGCTGTAATTAAAGATTATTTTACTTAAACCAACACTGCACTGTGCTATATATTATCAATATCTTAAATAAATTCCAGAATGACCAATAATTGTATTGTAAAAACGTAAAAATACTCTGTGTTCAAGAGACCCACAAGTAAGATGTTTCCTCCACTGTACAGAGTTAAACAGAAGCCTTGGTGAAGAGTGAAGTGGCTGATGGGCGGACCAAAAAGTAGTTCCCTGTACTGCATATATTATCAAATAAGTTAAATAAGTGTTAAAATGACTAATAATTTTAATATAAAACTTGCAAAAATATTAAAGAGCACAACCTTCTTGATACAGGTGCTCCCCGACTTATGACGGGGTTAGGGACCCAAATCCAGGTCGTAAGTCCGACATAGAAAAAAAAAATAATAAAATAAAATAAAATAAATAATTAAATAAAAAAAAAAAAAAACGACAATAAAATACAGTACAGTAAAAGTAATAAATAATGAGGAATGGATACAGTGTGATTGAGCACTTACCTTTAATGTAGTCAGCTAAATGCACACGGGGCCCCCATAATTTTCTATTTACAGGATACATGGAGACTATATTAATTGGATGAAGCAGAGGAGGAGACAGGGCTGGGTGGGTCATCAATTTCGCTTTCTTCAGACAGGTTTATGTACAGTTGGTCCTCACATTACGCGGTTAATGTAACCCAGAGGGTCCCGCGGAAAGTGAGGAACGCGGAAAGTGAATAACATAACATATGGGATTAATTGAAAAGGAATCCAGGCCAATCCCCAAACTCCACTTTTTGACGACACACAACTATGTTGTAGTAAAAATCTTATCTTAACTTTATGATGGTATGAAAAAACAAGTAATATAGAAGAGGTTAGGTTAGGAAAGATAAAGGTTAACATAGGAAAAATAAAGAATAGGTTAAAAAACGAAAAATTTTGTGGAACACTTACGGTAGTAGAAGAGATGGGTCGGCATACGGGGATGGAGGCTGGTTCCGAGGCAGAGGGCAGATTACTGGCCCTCAGGTGAATCACCATTACTAGGTGAATCACCATCACTGTCATTTACAGTTGTCAGGGCTTCCCTGACAAATCCCTCAAAGTCAACTTCACTGTCACTATCACTGGCTTGGGCTGGCTGTGGTGGGTTGCGGGTGAAGAAATCTGTTATGCTTTGCTGACGGCTGGCGTTGATGTTGTCGTGATACACCGTGATGTATGGCTCCATAGCCTGCACCAGCCGGTTATGGAAGACTTCATAGCGGTCATCGTCATTGTCGCGGGAAAGGACGGACTTAATTTTCTCTGCAAACTCCATGGCACACTTAATATCACTATGACTTAAACTGTGTTCTTCGGAGACTGACGCACCTTCTTCCTCCTCTTCACTGACGTGTTCTTCTTCCAACATCTCGTCGGCAGTCACTTCAGGATTTCTGATCACCTCCAGGATGTCGTCGTTGGTGGTCTCGGAGAAGCCTGGAACTGTAACAGTCTGCGCAGCTTCTCTGGCAAGGTCCACTGCTACTGCAACATTCTGAACCTCACCAGTCACAGATTGACTCCTCCTCTCACCTGGTATTCCATGCAACACATGTCTCCATGCGTGACGAATTGTAGCAATAGACAGCTGATCCCATGACTCCACCAAGATGTCCACAGCTTTCTTGATGTTAAATATTCTCCAGAATTGTTTGAAGAGTATTTTTTGCTGTTCTAACCGTTGTTCCTCATCTTCGTCGCTCTTGCTATCGGTGGTGGTGTCACTCAGGTCACGCAACTCTTCCCTGGTGTTGGTGTAGTTGTTCAGGAGCTGGAATTTTTTTGTTGAGAATGCAGCTTTCACATTGCAAATCAATTCCTGGTCCATGGGCTGTAATATAGACGTAGTGTTGGGAGGAAGGAAGACCACTTTTACATTGGGGTGACGATCTAACAGTAGGGGCGAGTGTCCTGGTGCGTTGTCCAGCAGCAACAAAATATTAAATGGGACATTCTGTTGCTCGCAAATTTTTTTACATCGGGAACAAAACAGTCATCAAACCAGGAGAGGGGCAGTGTAGAGAACATCCACGCCTTACGTGCGGTCAGCCAGTGGACATTTAGCTTGGTCATGTCCATGGTTTTGTAGGCGTGCGGCTTGCGGGCTGTGTGGATCACCGATAACTTGAGCTAACAGGTACCGGAGGCATTGGTGGCAAACAGGACGGTGATGCGTTCCTTCTGCATTTTCCGGCCCCGAATCCTGCTGGCATTCTTCACAATGTAGGACTTGGAAGGTAGTTTTCTCCAGAAAAGACCAGATTCGTCCATGTTAAACACCTGGTCATCACTGTACTGTCCTTCCTCCATAATCTCACGTAAAAACGGAGGAAATTCCCGAGCCACAGCACGATCAGCACTCGCTTCTTCACCACCAATGTTTATATTGGTGATCTTGTTCCGGATCTTAAACCTCTGTAACCACCCAGAGGAAGCAGTAAAGGGTTTGGGCTCTGAAGTTCCCATCTTTCGTGCCACTGCCATGTACAGTTCACGTGCGTAGTCCTTCACAGAGCGCGTGTCGACCGCCATGTTGCGTTGCGCCTGACGCACCAAGTACCTCACAAGTAATTTTTCTGTCTTGAGAAGCACCTGGTTGTGAAAATACTTGATCATAGAAGCACCTGTAGACTTTGTGATCTTCATGTGCTCCTTTACCTTGGCTGAATCCTTCTTTATAGTCCGGATCGTAGATTCGTTGATGCCATGCTGGCGCGCGAGATCAACTTGCCGTGTTCCTTTCTCCAAATCTTGAATAATTTGGTACTTCACCTCGTAGCTTAAGGAACGTCGTGTCCTCTTTGGCTTAGTGCCGCTGGGTCCAGGTAAGGAAAGGTTTTTCTCTGGGGGTGGTGGTCCGGCGGAAGCCATTTTACGGAACAATGGATGCGCGATAACACGGAGTGGCCTTGAGGGATGAAACTGTCGAGGCTAGGTCAAGCGTCGTCTCTCCTCCCTCCCTCCCTCCCTCCCCCGGGTGGACACGTCATAATACTTTAAGCCAATTACAGCTAGCACCAGAGGGGGGTAGGGATGCATGGCCAATCACAGGTCTGATACGTCATATGACGTCAGTGATAACGCAACAAAGACACACACTGCGCAACCTTACCGCGCCGCTTGCCCAAGCGGAGGGAGGAGGAGGGAGAGGCAGGCAGGCAGACGGGCGGGTGGCGCGTGGGGCAAATCTAAAAATAGCATCGCGCCGGACACTCTCCGCGGAATGGCGTTCGCGACCGCGAAATGTGAAAATGTTAGGTTCTGGCAAGGCACCGTGATAACGGTGAAACGCGGATTGCGGGACCGCGTAATATGAGGACCAACTGTACAGGGGTAACTTGCTGGTTGAAGGGATTGGATCATCTTGAGGGAGTGAAGAGGCAGCACTGGTGAGGCGTGAGTAGACAGCACTGGGGACTTCTTAAAATAGATGTCCAATTTAGACTGCACAGTTTGTTTTTTCTTTTCATTATAAATTTCTCTGTAGCAAGCAAGTGCATCTTGGATCATTCTGTCAACTTTGGCATAACGCTCATAATTTTGATCCATGTCATCAAACATTTGCATTCCTTTATTAATTGTAGCAAATGCCTCTGCCATTTGCTTCACTGAAAACTTTTTGGGGGGTGCAGGTTCTTCTTCTACATTTTGTCTCTCTTCTTCCTCTGCAATTTTCTGTGCATCTAGTTCAATAAGATGCTCGTTACTGAGCTCTTCTGCTACACTTTCAACCAACTGTTCAACATCTTCATTATCAATTTCTAACTCCACCATCTTGTTACTAATATCCGAAATAACTTCATTTTCATTAACTCCTTTGAAACTGTATGTCTGCTCAGGCATGCGCTTCCACAATAATCCAGTCTCAGCCACATAGAATATTTGCTCAGGCAAATAATTCCCTTCCACAATCACATCATCTAACTACTCCTTAAAAGATTCGGCAGCACCAACATCGGCACTAGCTGCCTCTCCACTCACCTTAACATTGGGTAGACTGTAGCGTTTTTTAAATCTATCAAACCACCCATGACTTCCTGTAAAGGTTTAATCACATTCATCTCCTGCCTGCTCCTTCAGGCTTTGGAACAGGCTTCTTGCTTTAGCCTGTATCTGGTCTTCTATCCATATCACCAATAATTTTTCCATATCGTGAATAGGACCTTGTCTTTTCTTTGAAATTATAGTTCCCTTTATAGGTGTTGTTCCTTTCACTACATCACGAATACCGTATATCTCGGCTTATAAGACGGAATTTGAACATTAAAAAAATCTGCCCAAAGTTAGGGGGTCGTCTAAACCACTAAGTATAAAATTCTTACCTCTTAAATATTGTGGTTTAGTGTGTGAAGAGTGGTGATGGAAACATCGTAAGCCACTCACAAGGTCTTACCACTAATTATTTTATACTGAAACTTATGTTTGGCAAGCTGGATTCAAATTAAGATTACCGGTATATTAAAACAATAAAAATGTATTATAAACCTGTCGAACATACCATAAAAGCACATTATACCCCTGTAATAAACACAGCTATCATCACACACCCCTCCCCACGCCCCCCCCCCCCCCATTTGCCAGTGAGGAGACAAGAAAGG
>CAUDMG010004041.1:270000-355000 GCA_958450375.1 Homarus gammarus | reverse complement strand
ATTGGTTTAATGTAATATGACGTGTCCTGCCACGAGAGGGAAGAAGCCACTGACCTACCCCGCGCCAGTCCCATTGTTCTCAGTCACCGCATATACAATTGTCTCGGGTGCCCGCTAATCTCACAACAATGGCTTCCGCTGGAGCCCCACCACCATAGAAAAACCTTGAACTACCTGGCCCAAGCCGCCTCAAGCCTAAGAAGATACGACGAGCTTTAAGCTATGAAGTACAAGATCATGCAGGAGTTGGAAAAAGGTACGAGGCAAGTTAAACTGGTGAGCCAGCATGGCGTGAATGAATCTACGATCCGGACGATCAAGAAGGATGCCGCCTAGATAAAAGACCACATGAGCATCACAGAGTCTGCAGGTGTTTCAATGGTGAAGTACTGTCAGAACAAGGTGCTGCTCAAGACTGAGAATTTGCTGGTGAGCTACTTGATTCGTCAGGCAAGACGTAACATGGCGGTGGACACGCGGTCAGTTCAAAAGTACGCACGTGAACTGTATGTGGCAGTGGCACGCAAGATGGGAATTACAGAGCCCAGACCCTTCACTGCTTCCTCTGGGTGGCTGCAAGGGTTTAAGAAGAGGAACAAGATCACCAACATTAACATTGTTGGTGAATGTGGTAGTGCTGACCAAGTTGTAGCGAGTGATTTTCCTCCATTCTTACGAGAAGTTATGGAGGAAGAACAGTACACCGACAACCAGGTATTCAACATGGATGAATCCGGTCTGTTTTGGAAAAAGCTACCTACCAAAACCTTTGTTGTCAAGTCTGCCGGCAAGTGTCGGGGCCGGAAAATGCAGAAGGAGTGCATCACCGTCCTGTTTACCACCAATGCCTCCGGTACCTTGTAAGCTCAAGTAGTCGGTGATCCACACAGCCCGCATGCCGCACGCCTACAAGAACATGGACATGACCAAGCTAAATGTCCACTGGCTAACCGCACCTAAGGCGTGGATGTTCTCTGCTCTGTCCCTCTCCTGGTTTAACGACTGTTTCGTTCCCGAAGTCAAGAAATTCTGCGAGCAACAGAATGTTCCATTCAACATTTTGTTGCTCCTTGACAACGCACCAGGACACTCTCCCCTACTGTTGGATTGTCACCTCAACGTAAAAGTGGTCTTCCTTCCTCCCAACACTACGTCGTTAATCCAGCCCATGGACCAGGAGTTGATATGCAACATTAAGGCTGCATTCTCTACAAAGAAGCTTAAGCTCCTGAACGACTGTACCAACACCAAGGATGAGTTGCGTAACCTGGGTGACATCGATAGCGAGAGCAACGAGGACGAGAAACAAGAGTTGGCGGATCAAGAAGTTCGCGTCAAACAGTTTTGGAAGAAATTTAACGTCAAGAAAGCTGTTGATTTCTTGGTGGAGGCATGGGATTAGCTGTCTGTAGCAACGATTCGTCACACATGGCGGCATATGTTGCAAGGTATCCCAGGTGGGAGGCAGAGTCAACCTGTGACTGGTGAGGTTCAGTCTGTTGCAGTGGCAGTGGACCTTGCAAGAGAAGCTGCGCAGAGTGTTACAGCTGCAGGCTTCTCCTTGACCACCAACGACGACATTATGGAGGTGATAAGGGATCCCGAGGTGACTGCCGACGAGATGTTAGAAGACGATGACGTCAGTGAAGAGGCAGGTGGTGCGTCAGCCCGAGAAGAACACAAGTTAACGCATGGTAATGTTAAGGATGCCATCGAGTTTGCAGAGAAATTCAAGCTCGTCCTTTCCAATGACCCTGATGATAACCTCTATGAAGTCTTCAATAACCAGCTGTTGCAGACTGTGGAGCCGTACATCAAGGTGTATCACAACAACATCAACACTAGCCATCAGCGTAAAATCACGGACTTCTTCGCCGGCAACCTACCACAGCCAGCCCAAGCCAGTGAAAGTGAGTGACGCTATGGACTTTGAGGGATTTGTCAGGGAGGCCCTGACAACTATGGTGGATAGTGATGGTGATTCACCTGAGGGCCAGTAATCTGCCCTCTGCCTCGGAACCAGCCGCAATTCACGTACGCCGACCCATCTCTTCTACTAACGTAGGTGTTAAACCTAACCTAACCTTGATTTTTTCTAACCTAACCTAAGTGTTAAACCTTGATTTTTTTCTAACCTAATCTAACGTAAGTGTTAAACCTTGATTTTTCTTTTACCTGGTACAGGTAGTTCTGCTATAACGTGATAATTGTGTTCTTGTAAAATATCGTGTTATAGAAAATCGCATAATAGAAATAACAGGGCTTATGGAGAAAATAGGGTTAGGTGCAGATTACTCAAAATCAAAAAAATTTAGTAGTTAGCCTAACACAAAGGATAGCACAGTCTAAATAAATGTTACATTCATATCTAATAATGAAATCATACAGTAAATGTAACACTTTACCTTGAAAATATGAATGTAACTTGATGGGGGAGATGGTGATTTTGAGGTTGATAAAATCGAGCTTCTCTTCAAGTGTTATATCCTTTCTTTTACGATCATCACCGGGAATTCTATCACCAGAACGCTTCTTGGAGATATTCTTCTTTACCATATTCACAGTTAATACCACAAAATTGGAGAAATAGTAAGCAAAAATCGCGTTATACAAATATCGTTCCTAATTCATAAATCGCGTTAGAACAAATTCGCGTTATCAAAACACGCGTTATAGCAGAACTCACTGTACAGTAGGGGGCAGGGAAAAAACACTTTTATTTGAGTTGCAGGCTGCACATTTCAGGCATCGTTTGTATGGCTGTAACAAACACCTGTGCAAAATTTCATGCCATTTCATGCATACTTACCCTGCCACATCGCGAACGACTTTTTGTCAACTTTTAGTGTATACCAAAAATTGGGTGTCATTTAATGTTTTCCAGGATAATGATAAATTTTACATGGGTGACATCGATTTAATTCACATGTTATTTTACAGGTACACCGTATAGAAAATCATTACAAGTTCATATTGAAATTCTTTTTTGTGCGGAACCTTGGCATCATTTTCCTAGACAATAATCTTTGCCTAATATATCCATCTCTCGATTCGTATCCCGTCACTTCAGTGCAAGCTTCAGTCATCACTTTTATGCCTCTCTTGACCGCCTGAGTGCTGTTTGGCCACTTGGGCACCACTAATGGTGTCTCAAGAATGTCATTAACCTGTAGATTTGACAGAGAAGCAATGTAAGGAGGCTCAGTCTTGAGTTCATTCCTCCAGTTAATCATGGAATGATAGTTTTTTGCTTGCCACTTTAGTTTCGGAGTCACCACCTTTCTCATGTTGACTACAGGAGGCACATCCTCATTCCCATCTCCATCTTTACCCTCCTCATCAGTATAGTTTAACAAATTCTCGTCAACAGCAGCAACAGAATCTTCCTCCTCCTCTTCAGATCTGCCAGTGCATTCTTCCTTTTGCTGATTCTCCTCTCTAATTTTTCTTATCATTGAGACAGCTTTTTCTCTAACAGTCATGTCCTCATCTGCGCACATACCAAGAAGTTCATCTGTGTGGGCGAAGTATGCATTTCTCTGGACAGCCTTCTTCACTATCGTCTCCTCCTCACTATTCAGGTGTTTCATATATAGCAGGGACTGGAATACGTTCCTTGAGCCGTGTGTTACGTAAGGGTGTATCTTGATGTAAAACCACATTGGAGCACTGAACTTTATTATTGTAATGACAATTCTTTTCAACTCATGGCTGGGTCTTGATGTTGCTACATACAGCCTGAGGAATCTACTCCATAAGGTGTTCCACCTTGACACACAGGGAGGACCTGGCTCAATAGCAGCCAAGTCATCTTCAACAACACCTGTGATAACTCCTTTACAAATCCTATTCAGGTATTTCCGATCCCAGGACAGATCTTTCTCCACTTCATCATTAAACACAGGGAAATCAGGGAAACTGACTGGCTGGAAGGCGACAACTGGAAGCTCAGACAAAGACTCCTTGATCTGCTTTCCAATGGGACCACGCCAATGCTCAGGACCACTTGGTTTACCATCATAGTGATAAAAAACTGTGCGGAAAGGCAGCTCATTTCCGTGAAGCTGACATATGAAATAATGGAGCGGGTGACCAAGTAACATTTCAAGATGATGAATGACTCCATTTTCTGATCCTACATTTACATTGGTTCCATCACAACCAACACACACAATGGGCTGCTGGGTTAGATTTTTCTCCACCAGAAACTCGTGAATAGTTTTGGCAATCTGCTTTCCGTGTCCAGTCTTGGGAGTCACATGTGTGAGATATTCATTGCCAGGCTCAACCATGATGACATAATGATCTTTCACCATCATCCTCAAACTCCATTTCTCGGTCTTCTCATTCTTTATCATCACACGAGTGGCGGTCTTCTTACCATCAAAATAGAGTGACGTCAAATTATCTAAACTAGCCATCTCAATTTCTTGCCTCTTAAATCGGTATTTTTGTCTCGCATCCCGCAGCTTATGTGGTCCAATAACCTGACTCTTGTCATCCTTTGTGACAATGCCATAGTCAGTTAAGGTGGCAGTAGCAATGGCAGCTCCAGCATAATCACTAATCAAGTATCGGTCACAAGCGGCAGGAATATCTCTTGAATCATCTGAATTATCCTCAACGGTAACTATTTGAATAATTTCAAGTGCGCCAACTTACCCAGGTCTCCCCTACATTACAGTACAGTAACACAACTTTGAGAAATGAAATGAGAAAAGGCTGATAATCAATATAGACATAGCACCATACTCATCTGCAACAAGACAACTTAAATGAAATAAGAGATATGAAAAAAAAGTTGATAAACACTGAACAGAACATTGCACCGCCACAGTGGCTGTTTGGCTAGTACTGTAGGTAAATTTAAAAATTTCAGTAGAAAATGCGGCAGACTAAGCCTCGACATATCAGCTTCAAATTTGGCAGGGAGTCTTAGATATGTACAAGGAACAATGCCCGAAGAGTGCAGCTTTGAGCAAAATTTCACTGCCCCCTACTGTACAGTATATTATTCTCTTATTGATATTTCTCTTCTATATTATGTGTGTGTGCATACCATCATAAAGTTAAGATACTATTTTTACTACAACGTACGTATTGTGTCGGAAGAAGTGGAGTTTGGGGGTCGGCCCAGTCTCTATTTCAATTAATCCCATATGTTCTGTTATTTCATTTACGCGTTTCTCATTTTACGCGGTACTCCGCGGGTTCAATTGACCGCGTAAATGAAGACCCAACTGTATAAATAAAAAATATAGAATACTGTATATTAATTTACTTTGAGGTGTGTATGTCGTATTGCTGGCAGCTTTGTTTACATATCAAACATCTGATTGTAGAGGCAGTTGATGATGACATGCCATATTCTTTACAGTGTGTATTGGTTATAATGCCTTCTTCATGTTTCATAATAATTTCTGCACTGTATATCATCAGAATGACCAATAATTTTAATGTAAAACTGCACAAATAGTCAAGAGACCAAACTCGATGTTCACTCCACTGTAAACAAAGTTAAACTGAGAAGCGTTGTTGGATAACTCAATCAGCTGATGGGCGCACAAAAACTGTTCCCTGTACTGTCTATATTATCAATATGTTAACTAAATATTAGAATGACTAATAATTTTAATATAAAAAAATACAAAGATATTAAAGAGCACAACTTTCTTGATATTTACTCCACTGGAAACGAACGTAAACATAGATCCAATTATTGAATTGGCGGACTAGCCAATCAGCTGATGTGCACAACAAAACGTGTTTCTCGTAAGGCTTTCATTAATCAAAGTTTTGTTCGTTAATCGAACTGAAAATCCTTATGAGAGCTAATTTGTTAACCAAAATTTTGTTAATCGAACCGTTCGTTAACCGAGGGACCACTATATTTGCCAACAAGACATGGCACTGACAGCTTCTGTCTTCATGTTCCACCTTATTGCAAACCAGATATCAACTCCTCTGTAAAATATGCATACATTCTAATATAAATGTGAAAAATAAATAAATTAACAAAGTGATAACCGGGACATTCTGATATGTTCTTATTACCACCATGCTATTGTACTATTCCAGATGATATTATATGTTACATAGTGTAATATTTCCTTGAAATAAATCTACAGTATATATCAGGCGCCTTCAAGAAAGCTCAGGCTCTCAACTGGCTCAGCCATGTTAATATTGTTATTATTATCCACTCTGTATCCGTGTTTTTCTGGCTAAATAAACTGTTTCAATATCAATATCCAAGTAATGGATATTCAGAAAGTGAAGATTCTGAACTCTCCAGTGTGACAGACAGTGAAATAGACGATCCGGACAGTGAGTAGGGAGATGTGGCGTCGCTGCTCCCACCCACCCCAGCCTACCCACACACAAAGGATGCTGCCTCATCCACCCTAACCATGCTGCCACGGGCTGCATCTTCTGCCTGTTCCACAACAGCCTGGATCTGCTGTTCCACAACAGACTTCACCTCCTGCTAAGAAACAGCATAGGGGCCCACAAGTGTGTGGGAAGACAGGGCTTCCCCCACATCAACGTGCACCTACTCTCACACCACAACCTGTACCAGCTAGTGACTTTGTGTGGCATAATTGCCAGAATTATGTGCCAAATATTTATGTTTTTGATAACTCAGACAAAGGTATTACTGCAGCTGCAAATGTGGATGAATACAGCAGTGAAACAAATAAGTATTTTGCTTTTTGTGGTGGTGTAGAAGCCTCTTCATATGGCTCACCTGTACAGAGCTGGAAAGACACCACTGTAGCTGAAATGTTCGTGTTTCTTGCATTAGCAATGTTTGTCACCATCAAATGGTTGAGTACCGGTCCAGACATTTTACACCCAACACCTGTGTTTGGCAAGCACATAACTCATGACAGGTTCAAGCTGCTATTGAAATATCTTCACTTTGCTGATAACACCACCATGTAGCGTAGAGACCCGTTGTCCAAAATTAGACCAGTGTTTGCTACATTGAAAACAAGATGAAACACCCATTTTTACCATTCCACAACTTGGTAATTGACGAGTCTCTTGTCTTGTTCAAAGGTAGTGTTGCATTCAAGCAATACATTCCAAGCAAACGTCATCACTTTGGAATCGAAGTGTTTGTTTTATGTAACTGTGAGATGGGAACTGTGCTTGATCTTAATGTGTTCACTGGAGCTACAACTGATATTCCTCTGATAATAAGACTGGCATTTCCATGGCAATTGTAAAAATGATGATGGAACCTTATCTTGAGAAGGGGCACATCATGTTTGCAGATAATTGGTACTCTAGCCCTGACCTGTGTATATTTTTACATGTTAGCACTGGTTCATGTGGTACAGTGCATAGAAACAGGGAGCACATGTCAGTGTTCAAGGAAAATATTGTAAAGGGTGAAGTGGACAAATATGAGTGCAATAACCTATTGACACTGCATTGGAAGGACAAAAAAAGAAGTGACACTACTAACAAATGTATATATGGGGGAGATGATTGATTCCAAGAAGATCGACTACAAGACTGGGAACACAATCATGAAGTCTGATACATAACATGCACTTAGTTGACAAGAGCGACATGCAAATCGGTAATGTTGAATCCATGCGGAAATCTAGAAAGACTGGCTAAAAGATTAAGCTAATAAATTTGCGCTTGATGTTGTGTACCAGATTCTTGAGAATTACGGCACAGTGAAGTCAGGAATTTGAGGTCATACTGCATTCCAACCACTTGGCCCTGACCACCTTGCTGCACGAAGCTACATGACCCGTCATTATATTGAGGCCATACCACCTCCAGTAGTACCAGGGAGCACGAGGAAACACCGAGTCAGGGGCCAGCGTCGCTGCAGGGTGCGTTCATATACATCCAAACGACCTCAGATAAAGAAACTCACTCCTTGAGTTTCACTCCCAAACACACTTCTAACCCAAAAGAACGTGGTGAATGTACTGGATATAGTGGAATAATAAAGAACCATGTGAAGGTGTTGGGAAGTTGTAGGAACATGGAGTAAGTTGTTAGTGCATCACCGTTCACTCCCAGATGTGCGATAACTGCTAGAGGAGGTACATTGTCTCACCAACTTCCCCTACTCACCAATAACCACACGTGGTGAGTTCAGTAATAATTATGTTATTTCCTATTGACTAACATGTATGTCTAACATTTCATAAGACTGGAACATTCATTTTATGATTTTCTTTTTCTAGCCTACTTTTTATAAAAAAAAAAAATTATATTGCGACATCAAAATTATCGACATTTTTCAATATACTGTATAGCGATAAATCTATTTACTTCGCAAGGGAAATCGGGTAGGAAATATATCAAATGTACCACCATGGCAAACAAATGCATTATTTGCTCACCAGAGGCGCCACCATGGTTGCTTACCGAAGCATTCAGGCTCGCCCGCTCAGTCTTTCTGATTCAGCTCTTACCACGTGTGGACGCTGAGCTCTCGCTCTCCAGTCAAGGTTGCCACGTGCTCAACTGCTGTATACCAAGATGCCTAAGCATACTAGTACCCCTCCTTCTAGTTCAAGGGAGAAAAAGAAGAGGAAAACCTTCAACATTGGTGGATAAGGTGAGGATTCTGAATGAGCTTGAACATGAAGCAAGTGCCTCTGTTGTAGCATGCACCTACAGAGTTAATGAAGGCACCATTTGTGGTATCAGACAGAAGGCAGACAAGATGCATGCAGCATTTGCTGAACCAGCAGTTTCCAAGACCATCACTTTACCAAGAAATGGAAGACGTACTCAAAATCTGGATTTAAAACATGCAATGCCATAAAGTTGCTTTGTCAGGTCCAATGATAAAGAATGAGACAATAGGAATACAGACACGTCTGCTTCAGTGAGGAGAGCCAACAGGTGAATGTAAATTCACAGCTAGCCAAGGCTGGCTTCACAGCTTCATCAAAGAGAGCTGAATTACGCTGAATGTCTCTGTCAGGGGAAGCTGCATCTGCCGACACAGCTGCAGCGGAAAAAGTTAAGATGGATTGGAAAAAAGTGGTTGATGAAAGTGGCTATACTCCAGAGACCAAATCTGGAATTGTGATGAGACAAGACTAAACTGGAAAAAGATGCCAAAGAAGACATACAGTCGGCCCTTAACATACGCGGGTTTAGCATACACGGATTTGCAAATACGCGGATTGCCCCGCCGGAGGAATATTCTGTACATTGAAGTAATTGAAGTACATTCAAATCGCGCGCCATTCAACTCACACGCGGCACCGAACACAGGACACCACCCGCTCCCGCAACCTCACACACACACACGCATAGCTCTCCCTCACTCAGTCAGTTTCGCTGTAACCACGCTTGTGTTGACATCAGCATTGTAGTTGCAAAAATATTACATTTCCGTAAATGTATTATATCAAGCACAGTATGAATAGAATATCACTAATATAAGAGTATTTTAACCGAAAAATACTAAAAAAAACGAGTAACATCTCTTGAACATCGGAAGGTTAGGTAAAGTCTTTTGTTTCCATGTAGTTTATCCGAATTTACATTGAAATGCATTACGCTTCAGCAAAACTACTATTTATTTCTGAGAATATGGAAATGTAATATTTTTGCTGAAATGACGTACGTATTACAGTGGAAAGTGACGAAAGCAATGACTTTCGCTTTCTTTCGTTCAAAAAATGTTACCGTAATTGCTTTTCGAATGGTTTTCAGTTAAAAAACTGTTGCACTGTATTACAATAATATTCTATCCTAATTCACTTGTGATGCAACAGTTTTTTAACTGAAAACCATTCGAAAAGCAATTACGGTAACATTTTTTGAACGAAAGAAAGCGAAAGTCATTGTTTTCGTCACGATTTTATCCCACTTTCCACTGTAATACATGCGTCATTTCAGCAAAAATATTACATTTCCGTGAATGTAGTATATCAAGCACAGTATGAATAGAATATCATTGTAATATAACAGTATTTTAACCGAAAACTATTAAAAAAACGAGTAACATCTCTTGAACATTGGAAGGTTAGGTAAAGTCTTTTGTTTTCGTCATGTATTTTATCCTATTTTACATTGAAATACATCACGTTTCAGCAAAACTACTATTTATTTCTGAGAATATATTCATTCAGGCACAGTTTAGGTAAAATATACATGTGCTGTAACATTTTTTTAAATGAAAACGATTCGAAAAACACGTACCCTCTAGCCCTGTTCAAGGAGAAGACTGGGAGGAGCTGTTTGGTGCTTAAGACGATGACAAGGAAAATGATTTTGATGGATTTTAATGAAAATATTCAGAAAGACCCTGGCACTGTCAAGGAAAGTGGCTGCTGAAGGCTTCCAGGACATGGCAGAGGACGAGATTAGGGAGCTAATTGAAGAGCACGACACTGAGCTGACCGAGGAGGATCTACAGGAGTTAGTAGACTCAGGCAAGGAAGAGGAAGAGGAAGCGAAAGGGAAAGAGGAAGAGGAACAGCACCAAGAAATAACATTGGAGAAGTTGAGGGGGATGACCAGGAATATTGAGGCACTGAATAACCTGGCCTATAGTATGGACCCCTCCATGGTGCGTGCCCTGAAATTCATGCGAGGGATGGATGACTTTTTGCTCCATACAAAAACATCATGGAAGAAATGAATGAAAGAGACGACAACTCCCCATCACCATGTTCTTTGATCGCCGAAGGAGAGATTTAACACCATCAATCACTGGCGGCAGTGAGGAAGCAGCTGAATCCATCGTCGCCCCCAATTCACCACCCGTTATGGAATTGAGTGACGATGAGCCCGATGACCCCCGTCCTGTCGCCGAGGATAGGTATGGTACAGTGAAGTGAAATTTTTATCTCTTTTTTTTAATAGCTTTTCTTGCCATGTTTATTGTTTGTAAAAATGCACAGTACAGTTCAGTACTGTACATAGGAAGTGGTGGTGCAGTTATTCACAAAACATTTGTGTTTGTTGTCGGCAGTAGTGACGGTGAGGAGGTGGAGGAGGCAGTGAGTTTGGAGGAGTGGTGACCTTGGACGCAGGAGCAGGGACGAGTGGAGACGCCAGCCAGTACATTACGGGTGCATTAATTGTTTTTATAGCTATTTTTGCATTTTATTATTAAATACTGTACATTACGTGTCAACAAAACTACCATTTATTTCTGAGAACATGTAAATGTAATATTTTTGCTGAAATGATGTACGTATTACAGTAGAAAGTGGAATAAAATTGTGACGAAAGCAATGACTTTCTCTTTCTTTCGTTCAAAAGATGTTACCGTAATCGCTTTTCGAATGGTTTTCAGTTGTGGGATTATAAGGCTAATGATAGGATAGAATAATATTGTAATACAGTACGAGTACAACAGTTTTTAACTAAAAACCATTCTAAAAGCGATTATGGTAAAATCTTTTGAATAACGAAAGAAAGCGAGTCATTGTTTTCGTCATGATTTTATCCCACTTTCCACTGTAATATGTATGTCATTTCAGCAAAAATATTATATTTCCATATTTATTTCTGAGAATACATATATTCATTCAGTCACAGTTAAGGTAAAATATACTTGTGATGTAATATTTTAATGAAAATACGGTATCGTAGTTTTCTTTTGTTTCAAATTTAATTAACAAAGATTGATGTTTCAAATGTAATGAACAAAAATTTATGAACAGTATCTATAAATAAACTTTAATAAATGAATACTTTGTTTTACATCGTCTTGTGCTACCATACCATGCATTTGGCTACTTTGGGCTTGCTATGACGACGCAAGAGATCTGCCCTGGCGACTGTACCGACACTCACAGCTGGTGGTGCGTTGGTGCATCGTTTCCATTGTTTACAGGTAGTTACTGGTAAATATTTTTCAACCTAACGAAAATATTACCCATTTAGAGGTCGACCCCCAATTTTTTGCCAAATAATTTGGTCTTAAAAACTCGAACTACACACAGGTATATATGGTAAATAAGGACATGGAGGGCCAGGGTTTTTTTTGGGGGGGGGGGGGGGGTGGCGGCAGCAAAAATACGCGGATTTTTAACATCCATGGGTATCTCTGTTACGTAACCCCCGCGTATGTTAAGGGCCGACTGTAATTAATGAAAGCAGAAGCCAAAGCTCCAGGATTTACCTTGGCTCTCAGTCATATGGAAATCTAACAAGAAAGCCAGGATGACTGGAGATGTGTTTGAAGACTGGTTATTAATCATGTCACCCCGTACATCAAGAAAATCAGTGATAAGGTACTGATCGTTGTGGATAATGCCAGCAGTCACTCAGCCCCTAATATCACCTCTCTTATTCAGCCTATGAATTAGATAGCCATTGCCTTATTCAAACGTATGTACCTGTACTGTATTTGAAGACGACAATGACGCAAATAGCAGATGCAATGAGTTTTGACCCAGAACGGACTGTGCGGCAATTCTGGAAAAATTTAACAATCAATGATGCCGTCACAAACATTGCACTGAGCTGGAAATCCCTCTCTGAACAAGCCCTGAATGGTGTTTGGCTTCCTCTGTGGCCTGATGTTGTCCAAACCTTCAAAGGTTTTACCAAGGATGAAGAGCTGAGAGAAATAGTTCTGCTTAGCAAGAAAATAAGAGAAGATCCAGGGTTCAAAGAAGTCGCCGAAGAAGATGTGGACGAACTGCTACAGAATATGGACGACCCACTAACGACTGAAGAAGCCCTAGAGTTAGCTGAAATGACTAAGACACACGAGGAAGAGGAGGAAGCCGAAGATGAGCCCCACAGGTAAAGAAAGAGTGGAAAATCACACAACTTAAGGAATACATATCCTTAGTGTGTGCTGTCATCAAGTGTGTTAGGGACAATGATCCTGATGTGGAGAGGGCTACAGAGCATATAGACAGCTTGTACAGGCTCTCTTCGACCTACAGTCGTCTGCTGGACAGGAAGATAGCCAATCAGAAGCAGAAGTCCATCATTTCCTACTCCCAGCCCCATTCTCACTCTTTAGGTAAGTGTATGTTTGTGTTTTTTATTGAAAAAGTGAAAAAAAAAGATGAGTTGTATAGTTGTGTCCAGTGGTGGTGAGTGGTCACGAGACTCAGTTCATATGCGCTACACCCTCTCAGCTGTCTGCGTAGAGTCTCGGCTGAGTGCATTTTGCCGAAGATAAAAATTAAGTTTTAATGATTCCTGTGCATGTTATTATTTACAGGTGAAGTGGAGGCTGGACCATCTGAGGTGCAGGCAGGACCATCAGGGGTGCAGGTTGGACCATCTGAGGTGCAGGCAGGACCGTCAGGGGTGCAAGCTGGACCATCTGAGGTGCAGGCAGGACCATTTGAGGTGCAGGCAGGACCATCTGAGGTGCAGGCAGGACCATCTGAGGTGCAGGCAGGACCATCTGAGGTGCAGGCAGGACCATCTGAGGTGCAGGCAGGACCGTCAGGGGTGCAGGCTGGACCATCTGGGGTGCAGGCAGGACCATCTGAGGTGCAGGCAGGACCATCTGAGGTGCAGGCAGAACCATCTGAGGTGCAGGCAGAACCATCTGAGGTGCAGGCAGGACCGTCAGGGGTGCAGAAAGGCGCTACGCATACTAACTGAAGCGGTGAGGAGGCAGGCGATGATGTTGACGAGTCATCACATTTACACTCCTTTTGGCAAATTATGTTTACCGTATATACTCGTGTATAGTTCGAGTTTTTAAGACCAAATGCGTAATAGTTTTGTTAGGTTAAACCCGTGCATGATGGGAAGGGCGAGGAGCAACTTTTAGCTTCAGACGTGAAAAATATTTACCATTTACTGCCAGTAAACAATGGAAACGTAAATTATGTACTAATTAGTAATGAAAAGTTGTGCAGTTCCTTCAGCAAATGAAGCTCACCAATTTACAATAGGTTAAATTACCTTACAACGTGCTTTCAGTAGTCTATGTTGAAGTTCTTAGCACAGGCTAACTTATCATATCATATACGGTATCACAGTTATCATTGATCTACAAAAAATACCGGTAATAAAAACCTTTTCGATATTTCACACTTAATATAATACCCGGTAATCTACTTCAACCTCTTATTGTTTACAACGACGCATCACGCACCACCAGCTGTAACAGCTAGACGGTACACGTGTTTTTCGAATCGTTTTCAGTTAAAAAACTGTTAATCACATGTATATTTTACCTTAACTGTGCCTGAATGAATATATTCTCGGAAATAAATAGTAGTTTTGCTCAAACGTGATGTGTTATAATATAAAATAGGATAAAATACATGACAATAACAAAAGATTTTACCTAACCTTCCGATGTTCTTGAGATGTTACTGTGCTTGATATAATACATTCAAGGAAATGTAATATTTTTGCTGAAATTACGTACGTATTACAGTGGAAAGTGGGATAAAATCATGACGAAAACAATGACTTTTGCTTTCTTTCGTTCAAAAGATGTTACCGTAATCGCTTTTTGAATGGTTTAGTTAAAAAACTGTTGTATTACAATAATATTCCCTCCTAATTGACTTGAATAAATATTTGAATGGAAATATGCAATATTTTTGTTGAAACTACCCGCGTTTCAGTGTAAAGTGTCATAATAATAAATGGTAAACAATTTGCCTTCGGCACTCGTATTTCAGGCACGGCGAGCCTCAGTTTATAGGACGTAGAGCGTTTTTACTGAAGGTTTTGTTGTTCCATTACCCTCAAAAACGGGGGTCGAACTATAAATGAGGAATATCATAAATTAACGATTTCTTGGTCAAAAAATCAGGGTCGACCTATAAACGAGGGGGAGGTTATAGACGAGTATATACGGTTCATATTTCCATGTGAAAAAAAAATATGAATGAAAACATGCACTAAAACATAATATGTTTTATTTACAGTTCTGTGTTCAGACACACAGCTGTCGCATGACGAGGAGGAGGCTGGCTGTGAGTGACGAGTCAGCAGCCGACTCTGCTGTAGATTACAACTTCTAAGGCGAGTGTAAATGGGTTGCTAGTGACATGAAAAGTGAAGTGAAGAAAACGGAAAGCTTAATGGAAAAGATTTAATACTGTAACTAATATTTATGGTTTGTTCGTTTATGTAGGTGTGGGATTGTCAAGTGAGAGTGGCGTCTGCTGCCTATTCTGGTGTTACCGGGATGGTGCGTCCGTCAGCTGCCGAGTCTGGTGTTCCACAGTCTAGTGTTCATTGGTGCTTTAGTTTTTAAGAAAATAAACTCGTTAAGTCAAGTTTAGTCACTTTTATTGGCCTCCAGAACCTAACCCTATTTTTCCCATTGGTTACAGTTAATACTATATTGCGATTTAGTATACAGTATAGCGAACATAGTTGGACCTTATCTTGTAATATATCCTGACCCTACTGTTTTCAGTTTCTGAAAGGAGACTTCCCAAGATTAGTAAGACCTTGAAGGGTTAAGAGCAATTTTCTTGATTGTGATTTTTGGTGCTTGGCCCCTTGTCGCACTCGGCACCTCATTTATATTTACACTTAATTTTGTGGGTAGACATCAGCTGGTCAATTGTGTCAGGCAGTCCTGCAGCCAGTGTTACCAAACAAACCAACTGACGCATCATCTCCTCCTCACCACCACCACCTTCCTCCCTCCCTCCCACTGCATCTCACTGACATTCTCCATCCCTCTCACTCTACTATGACTGTCATTCATGATACAATATTGTACAACAAAAAATACTGTACTTATTGCTAAACCAGTAAATAAAAGCCAAATGAAAGTTTAACACAGTTGCCATTTGCATACACTCTCTGCTTCACCATAGCAACACTCCCTCCCTCCCCTCCCTAACTGAGCCAGCTAACACCTTACAGCTTGGTCCATTAGCCTGGTGGTTACAATGATGAGTTAGACGATCTACAATGCCATGATTAATCACCATTAAGCACTATTCCATCAGTACACACTAATAATAACAGTAAATCCAGTGAAACATGGCAGGGAGTGAGGAGAGTTACAACTGCAGATGACACTCAACTAGGGGTCATTCACTCCCTTTACCCGCTCCCGTTGCTAGGCATAGCCAGGCGTATATATGGGTGAAATATATATCTTGTATGTACAGTCAGTTCTGCTATAACGCGATAGTTGTGTTCTTGTAAAACATCATGTTATAGAAATTCACGTAATAGAAATAACAGGGCTTATGGAGAAAATAGGGTTAGGTGCAGATTACTACTTGAAATCGAAAAAAATTTAGTAGTTAGCCTAACACAAAGGTTAACACAGTCTAAATAAATATTACATTCATATCTAATAATGAAATCATACAGTAAATGTAACAATTTACCTTGAAAAAATATGAATATAACTTGATGGGGGAGAAGGGTGATTTTGAGTTTGATAACATCGAGCTTCTCTTCAAGGGTTATAGCCTTTCTTTTACGATCATCACCGGGAATGCGATCACCAGAACGCTTCTTGGAGATATTCTTCTTTACCATATTCACAGTTAATACCACAAAATTGGAGAAATAGTAAGCAAAAATCGCGTTACAGCAAACAAGCATTTGCGTTATACAAATATCGTTCCTCTATTCATAAATCGCGTTAGAACCAATTCGCGTTGTCAAAACATGCGTTATAGCAGAACTCACTGTAGTCTAATTTGAAAGTAATGATGGGCTCAGTGATATACAAATTATATAAACCATTCATTTTCTTAAGATAACATAATAATAAACATTGTATCATTACTAGAGTGAATGAATTAATATTACCACAAACAACAATTGACAACTCTGTTTATATACCTTTATGTTTAACAGGTTTTATTGTTTATATCTTCAATATTTTGATGTGTTGCAATTATTTTGTCACAGAGCTGAGTACAGTATATTAATCTATCACAGAGCTTAGTACAGGAACACATACCCCCTTATTACATTAATTTATCTGGGAAAAATGGTTTTGATGAATGTAATCCACCTAACAAAAGCATTTTAGTGGAAACTAACCCTTTCATTCAATGGGGGACTTACTGTACCAATTGATGGAGAAATGAAAATAGAAAATGGGAAAAACCTCATCTCAAAGTCACACACTTGGCGATTACACCCCTGCTTTAGGTGATGCCTCAGTTCTCTAATTTGCTACCCTGACAAGTCATGTACTTTGAAAGGAGGTTACAGTGAAGTAGCCTGTTCAATGTTCCACAACCAGTGTTAATACAAGATTCCCCTTACCCCTTCCAAGCTTTATTTATTAAGTCTTATAAATTTATATATATAAATTTATATATAAGTGTAATAATTCACAGCTTTTCATAAATTTACATAGTTTAGGCATCTGCCCTTACTGTTTCACATACTAGTACAGGTATGGACTGTTATACGATGGGGTTAGGGACAACAAAAAGCCATCGTAAGGTGATCAATCATAAAACAATCTTAAAAACATAAGAGGCAAAATAGGTTCCATTTCTGAGACCCTGAAGAGCCCAAACAAGTTTTACAATAAACCCGAATTATCAAGGCACTTACTTTCCTCCCAGTCTTTTGCCCCACCCAAATACAGTAAAACCTCTGATAACAACGGTTCGACCGACAATTTTTCATATTTAAAACCCTAGTTATCTTAGGACCCAATTCAATTTACATCCTTATTTCATTCGTATTTACGACGAAAATATAATAAAAATAAATAAAATTACATTTTCATATAAATAATAACTAAATCCCGATATGCATGATAAAAAAAAATTATTGTTAAAAAAAAAAAAAAAAGTTCCTTGCACAAAGAAACTGCCTGGCTAATGAGTGGCAATGCGCATCACCAGTAAACAACAGTCGGAGCTTGGCGGTCCTTTTAAAGGTTTTGAGGAAACCATGCCAAACATTCAAAGAAATATTGTTGAGCTTACCAAGCACATGTAGGATTTGAAGAAGTTGACGAAGAAATGTTCAAGAGCTGTTAAACAGTCACGGAGAAGACCTGACAAATGAAGAACTTATTCAACTTGAACAAGAGCACGACAGGAACACAAACACACCAACAGCTAACCCTCCTTCATCTCACAAATGTATGACTAAGCATTTGGCAGAAGCATTTGCTCACATGGAGCAAAGGATGAACATATTTTCTGAAATGGATCCATTAACAG
Source organism: Homarus gammarus (assembly GCA_958450375.1). Classification (NCBI taxonomy): domain Eukaryota; kingdom Metazoa; phylum Arthropoda; class Malacostraca; order Decapoda; family Nephropidae; genus Homarus; species Homarus gammarus. The sequence continues at coordinate 336,893 of CAUDMG010004041.1, read as the reverse complement.
AACGAAGTATTAAAATAAACAGGGATGTGAAAAATGCATATGACCTCTACATGAAGATGCATAATGGGAATAAGAGAGCAGCTGTGCAAGGTTCTTTAGACAATTTTATTATTCGAAGGCCTAAACCATCAACTTCAGCTACACCATCAACTTCAGCTACGCCATCAACTTCAGCTACGCCATCAACTTCAGCTACGCCATCAACTTCAGCTACACCATCAACTTCAGCTACACCATCAACTTCAGTGATGCCATCAACTTCAGCTACGCCATCAACTTCAGCTACGCCATCAACTGAAGCTACGCCATCAACTGAAGCTACGCCATCAACTGAAGCTACGCCATCAACTTCAGTTACGCCATCAACTTCAGCTACGCCATCAACTTCAGCTACGCCATCAACTTCAGCTACGCCATCAACTTCAGCTCCGCCATCAACTTCAGCTCCACCATCAACTTCAGCTCCACCATCAACTTCAGCTACACCATCAACTTCAGCTACACCATCAACTTCAGCTACACCATCAACTTCAGCTACACCATCAACTGAAGCTACACCATCAACTGAAGCTACACCATCAACTGAAGCTACACCATCAACTGAAGCTACACCATCAACTTCAGCTACACCATCAACTTCAGCTACGCCATCAACTTAAGCTACACCATCAACTGAAGCTACACCATCAACTGAAGCTACACCATCAACTTCAGTTACACCATCAACTTCAGCTACACCATCAACTTCAGCTACGCCATTAGGGTGTGTCATAGGAGGGAAAATCAGCTAAAACTAATGGCCCATCACTTTTTTGGTAGATTTTAGTGTACAGTGGGGTATGCTATAACGAACGGATCCTACTACGAATATTCCTATAACAAACGGTTTTACCTATAAAATTGAGAATGCTATAACGAACGCAACTCCTACAATGGACGCGGATGAATACGGGACTACTTCACCTGGCGCATGAATATTGTTGTGCCGCGACCCACAACAAGAGCGTCAGGCGCCATCTTTGTCTCATTGTGCACCACTGTTAGTGTTGAAATTTCGTCTTTTGATGTGGAAATTCGCATTATTTGTATAACTATTTTGTTATACAAGTATACAATTGTAACAATGAGTCGTCCAAAGCGAGTGAGAAAGCTAATAACCCTTGAAACTAAGAAAGAAATTATAAAGAAACGTGAGAATGGAAGAAGCATTGCGAAACTTAGTGATGAATATGGGATGGCTAAATCGACTATATGTGCGATTTTGAAGAATAAAGGGGAGTTAAAAACTGTGCAAGTGGCAAAGGGAATCTTTAGACTTAGCAAAGAAAGGTGTAATGTGATTGAAGAGATGGAAAATTTACTCTTAATGTGGATAAAGGAGAAAGAAATGGCAGGTGGTAACATTAGTGAAGCTATAATTTGTGAGAAGGCCAGACAATTGTTTGAGGACCTTAAGGCCAAGACTCCCAGTGGAAGTGATAGTGATGTGCCAGTGTTTAGGGGTACCTGCATGCTGAATAACACTAAGGTAAGATAAAGTACCGTATTTTTTACATTTTCCACAGAATTTTTTCAGTGCTAGGTGGTTGTATTTGGGGGCCTGGAACGGATTAATCCTATAACGAACGAGGTTCTGGAACCAATTACGTTCGTTATAGCATACCCCACTGTATATAAACAGAAAATAATTTCAGTCTCAATATTTTGCAACCTTTTGCTAGGTAAATTTTAGCATGAAATTTATCGAAAATCTAACGTACAGCTGCATTAGTGCATTACAATTAAATAGTGAACATTGCTTTCTGACTTCTTTCTTTAACAACCCAACTAACAATATTTTTTTCTGTTTCAGATTCTGATGCATTTATAAGTTGATAATATTTGCGATGGCTGCTTGTGTCAGGACGAGGAACCAAAAATCCAGCCATCACAGTCACTATCTTGGGTCTGGGAGAGAGCTCCTGAAGTCGGAGTTGCCTACATTGAGAAATGCTTTGAGATACGGTGTTTTAATCAGGCAAATCAGTGAAAAGAACCAAAGAACTTACACAAACAAAGACATTGCCAGTGATATGACCAAAGCTGTCTTGGCACAGTACACTCTGGCTAACGCTCAGTTCAAGCCTCCAGTCATAACAAGTCAGAAGATTAGTGAGAGACTGCTAGCCAGTTGGGAAAAGGCAAGAGATATCTCTCTTGGGAGAGGAAAACTTGCAGTTAAGGACAGCTTTGCCAAGCAACTGGACCAGTTATTTGACATAATTACTTGCAAGTGCCCAATTGTTCTCTGTCCTGAGTTTGGATGCGATCGTGACTGTAAATCCGAGGCCCACATCTCCTGTATTTGCAAGCGTGAACTGAAGATTCCTGTGATCGAACTGGCATTTGTCAAAGCACAGAGAGAGAAGACTGGCAGTATAGGGGCTCTCATGATTTCTAGCCAAGATATTCCGGAGTCCAAGAGACAGGAGGCTGCCACAGAGAGACAGAAGAGTTGCCGAGGAAAAGAGACTTGAGAAGGCCCAGGGTGAGGTAAAAAAGGCCGATGATTGGAGTCAAGCTGATTCAGAGTTTAATGACTTCCCCATGGCTGATCCGAGTGCTGACCAGGAGAATGGTGACTTTGTCCCTAACCCAGAAAATAATGATCCCAAACCTTCCAGGCATAACATTCGAAATAGGAAAGATATCCCGAGCATAGCTCTGGCCAGCATGCGACACCACACTGGTCTCAGAGAAACTTCAGAGATAGCAACAGCTGCCTGGATTGACGGTGGTTTGATAACACCTGATGATGTTCACCTGGTGATAGATCATAACAAAGTAAGGAGAGCTCAGGAGAAACTTGTCAGTAACCTAGAAGAGGAGTTTGATAAGGGGATAAGAGAAAATGGAATCAATTGTTTGTTCTTTGATGGGAGAAGGGATGACACTAAAGTGTTCATGAAAGTTGGAGATTCTGACAAGTTGTTCCCTGCCATGGTGAAGGAGGAACACTACTCCTGCTGCAGTGAACCAGGAGGGAAGTATTTGTGGCATTTCACTCCAGAGAAAGATGACATCAGGAAACCAGCTGAGATAGTGGCAGATAACATTGTGAACTGGCTCAGAGAGAGGAACGTAGACCAGACCCTGCAGGCCATTGGAGGGGGCAGCACCAACACGAACACAGGGTGGCAAGGGGGGGGGGGTCATCCAGTGGATAGAGCGGAAGATTGGGAGGAAGCTGGTCTGGATTGTTTGTGACCTCCACACCAACGAGTTGCCACTCAGACATCTGAGCCAGGAGCTGGATGGCAAGACTCTTTCAAACAACAGATGGTCTGGTCCTCTTGGCAAGATGCTGGACTCTGCCACTGAGTTAGAAATAAATCCGAGCTTTGAAAAAATCACAGTTGGCCCTCCACTCGTTGAGCTTGCACATACTGTCATTGACAACCTGAGTACTGACCAGTACTATGGTTACATGATTTGCAGTGCCATCAAAACTGGGGTCATGCCTGATAGACTTGCTTACCTACAGATAGGTCCAGTCTCACATTCTAGGTGGCTCACAACGGCTCTCAGGTTCTGCAGAATTTGGGTCGCTCATCATAAACTGAAAGGGAACCAGCTTCACAACCTGAGACTTATTGTCCAATTCATCGTGAGTGTCTACATGCCAAATTGGTTCAACACCAAGGTCAAGTCATCGTTCTCCGAAGGTCCAAGGCATGTTCTCTTCCAGCTTGAGCTCCTGAGGAGTCAGCCAAGGAAGGTTGTTCAGATTGTGGAGCAGACTGTGAGGAGATCTTCCTAGTATGCTCATCCCGAGGCAGTTCTGCAGACAATGCTCTGCAGTAAGGATGAGGAGGAGAGAAGAGTGGCAGTCAAAAAGATCTTGGATATGAGACTTATGAGAGGATCTGGGCATGACGAATCAGTTGGTGACGATTCCTTCAGGGTCAGGAAGACTCCTGAAGTCAATCTAGGTGCCAAGACCCTCACTGATCTCATAGATCTGGATAACGTCCAGGCTGGCAGTGAGCCCCCTCTTACCTGCAGCCTCACCAATGTTCAAGTCAGAGCTTTCCTGGACAACCCCATGCATGTCCCTGCCTGGCCCTCGCACACCCAGAGTATAGAGCGTTGTGTACAGCAAGTGAGCGAGGCCAGCAGTCACGTGTACAGCCAGGAGAGGAGGGAAGGCTACATCCGAGCTCAGGTGGTCAGCAGGGAGGTGATGAGTAGAAACAGAAGCAAGAAAGACATGTTCTCTATGGTGTGCAGCAACACCGGGTCGTAGTAGTAAAACCGGTTTTTGTATTTGATGATTTTGTTTTCTAAAGGAATATTAAATTTAATAAATGTGTCAAGATAATTCGTTTCACTACAGTATTCTGGATCACTTTCATCCTAATAAATTAACCTGATACATTTACTTTACTTTAAATAAGCTATTTAGTGGTGTTGAGAAAAGGGTGGGAATACTGAATTTTCATAAGATTTCAAGTTAAAATTTACCTAGCAAAAAATGAAAACTTTTCAAATCTGAAGATATCACATGATTCTGCACATAGAACTACATCATTAATACCATGGGCCGATTTTTCAAACACAAAAAAAAAAAATTCGCCTCCGTATGACACACCCTACTACGCCATCAACTGAAGCTACACCATCAACTTCAGCTACGCCATCAACTGAAGCTACACCATCAACTTCAGCTACGCCATCAACTTCAGCTACGCCATCAACTGAAGCTACACCATCAACTTCAGCGACGCCATCAACTTAAGCTACACCAAACAGTTGAACATTTTACTGCCATTCCAATTTAGATTGAATTATGAGTTTTCAAGAGTTTACTGTACAGGTGCTCCTCTACTTAAGAATGTTCAACTTACAAACTTTAAGAGATACAAACATCATCACTGACGGGGGTTACCTGCCAGAACAGGTGTTTAATGCAGATGAGATTGGATTATTTTGGAGAAAATTCCAGATAGAACAAACATTACCTAAGAGGAGAAGAGCGAGCCAGGTTTTAAGGCTGTATTTAAGGGTATAGCTGTACTATATATCCATAATCTTTCCATTTTTTACAATATGTTTGGTATCTACAGGAGTAAAGTTGGACTTACAAACAAGCCCCAGGAACGTAACTCGTTTATAAGTAGAGGAGCACCTGTATATCCTGCTGTTATAATAATTAAATGTCTAAATAATTCAAATAATTTATAAATGAAGACAAAAACAATAAAATTATACAAAATAAATATTGACTTTAATTTACCCTATATGGCTCTGGTTGAGATAATGTAGTAAGTTGTGATGCTCCAGCTGCCACTTGGAGGGTCACCAAGGTTATTGTGGAAGAAACATGTGATGCCTGACAAACGCGTGTTTTGTAAACAAGCATCAGGTAGTGACCATCATAAATCTGATCTTGGCCACCACATAGCAGTACAGTGAACCCTCGAAGATCCGGACTAAAAGGAGGGACCACCTGTCCGGAAAAGCCGATTGTCCGGATTTTCCGGCAAATAATAATAAATGATATAAGAAACACCAAAAATACAGTACTAATGTTGTGATAAGCAAATAACTGTATATAAACCATGCATTTACCTATGATAACATAATAAGAAACATTGTATCAATACTAGAGTGAATGAAATAATATTACCACAAACAACAATTGTCAACTCTGTTTATGTTTCCCACCTCCTCGGGCACCTGTGTCCAAGCAGCTGACGGGTCAAGCAGCGACCACGGGCCTAAAATGTTCTTTGCTTTGGTTTGGGAATGTTTCTTAGAGAAACTTCTAGGAGGCTTCTTAGCCCAGAACCCTCAAATTTTTTGTCCGGATGTTCCGAAATCCAGATTTCCAGGGTCCAGATCTTCGAGGGTTGGCTCTATTTAGCTTTAATTTCTTAACATCGTAAAGCTGATTGATCATATAACAATCAATCGTATAATGGTCAACACCTGTATGAACTAATTAACTTAGAATCCATAATTAATTCTATTCAGACTTAACATAAAATACATATCTACAACACATCCTAGTAAGCAGCAGCACATTTCCAGAGGAGATATCAGTTAATTCAGCTTATTTGGCAAACTTTCAGAATGGAGCTCCTAAGGGAATAATTCATCACAATTATGATAAAATAAGATAAACTTATTTGGATGAAGGTTACCAGCTCTAGCATGCTACAAAGACCAGCACTGTACTGTACTATCATCTCTCCTCAACATTACACCAGGATTCTCACACTGGAGTACACTACCACAGAGTGAAGAGGAATATTGTACGCACCTCCTGTAGTAGTGCCTCAGCCTTCTCACTTGGAAGGAGTCGAAGACCTGCCGTAGCTTTCAAGACCAAGGGTGTGGAAGCCCAAGCCTGGCGAGGAATGCGGTCCTTGGCAAGCTCCAGCAATGGCAATAATGATTTGGCTCCCTGCAACATGTTAAAAACTTCAAGTAATACTTAAAATTTACAGAATTATAAAGAGTGAACTACTTTGGTCATATAATTAGGGATGAAGGAATAACAACAGAAATATTAATTTGCAAAGTTGAGGATAGGAGGACAAGGGTAAGAACAGACCAAAAACATTTAGAGAGAGGAACAGTCATTGTCAACCCTGTGATATAAGGAAGGTGATTTTATTGATCGATTGATTGAGTGACTGAAAAAGACTCAATAAAATTCTAAATAAAACAGTGAAGACAATGCCTAAATGCAAAATTAAGGATTTTTTTTTCCTCATTCTCTAAAACATAGCTACAACAAAGAGGCAGCAGGCTTTGTGGCGGAATAAAGAAAATGCACATCTCAGATATGCATCAAATTGAACAAAAACATCATAATAATAATAATAATAATAATAATAATAATAATAATAATAATAATAATAATACAGTGGTCTCTTGGTTGACGAACGGTTCGATTAACAAAATTTCGGTTAATGAATTAGCTCCCATAAGGATTTTCAGTTCGATTAACGAAATCCTTACGACAAACACGTTTTGTTGTGCGCATCAGCAGATCGGCCAGTCCGCCAATACAGTAATTGGTTCTACAGTAGGCTCTCTCCAATAACGTTTAATAGGTGCCTGAAAAACGCCGTTATCAGCGAAAACGTTATTTGTGTGACATTAAAATACATGCAAAAACGGTTTATTGGTGCTGCCGCCCCAAGAATTTCACCCAATATTTCCCCCTTAGAAGCCCTCCTAACACTTTTTGTTTGCTGAAATAAAAAGAATTGGTAACCAATCATCAAAATAAAGAGTTTGAGTATTATAACACTCAGCTTGGGGAGAGTTTTTGAGGTGCTTGGTGTGATGATTGTTCCATATCTGAGGGTCACTAAGACTTGCACTGTCTTTCATTCTACAAGCCAACCATTTCAAAAGAAAATGCTCTGTTATCACTGACAACCTGTTTCAATCACTTTTATCATTCATAGCTCGCCTCACATTTCCATCACTACATTAATATTTTGCACTGTAGACTCAGGACAGTTCAATTTCCTCACAATATCAATGTTCCGTGCACCACTTTCAATGAGCTCAACAATCTGTTCTTTATCCTTGACCAAGTAAGCACGCTTCTTGTGGCTTTGACTCTTAGCTTTGGGATCTTTTTTTTCTCATTCACTTTAAAAGTTCCCGGGCATTCAGGCGGCAAATCACTCCCTCCACCACCTCCCCTAACCCCCACAGGCAAAAATGCAGAAGCCATTATTGATCACCGACCCTAACAACCACTGGTTATAGAGGCGAAAATCTCACATCTGGGCGCAGCGCTGTATTCCACAGAGCGTGTGTGAAAGTGAGGCGCAGCGGACAACTACGTCATCAGCATGGCGGCAAACAAACGCTATCATTGATGCGCACGGACGCTTCCCACAAAATCTCCGTTATTCAAGAGAATCCAGACGTTATTATCGAAAATGGGTATCTATTGTAACTTACCGTTATTGTCAAAAGCGTTATTGTGGAAGTCGTTATTGGCGAGAGCCTACTGTATGTTTACATTTGTTTCCAGTGGAGTAAATATCAAGAAAGTTGGTCTCTTGAATATTTCTGCATTTTTATAATAAAATTATTGGTCATTCTGAAATTTAGTTAACATATTGATAATACAGACAGTACAGGGAACAGTTTTTGTGCGCCCATCAGCTGATTGAATCACCCAACAACGCTTCTCACTTTAACTTTGTTTACAGTGGAGTGAACATCGATTTTGTTGGTCTCTTGAATATTTTTGCATTTTTGCATTAAAATTATTGGTCATTCTGAAATTTAGTTAACATATTAATAATATACAGTGCAGAAATTATTATGAAACATGAAGAAGGCATTAGAACCAATGCACTCTGTAAAGAATATGGCATGTCATCATCAATTGCCTCTACAATCAGTTGTTGGATATGTACCGTAATCAAAGCTGTCGGGAATACGACATACACACCTCAAAGTAAGTTAAGATACAGTATAGTATTCTAATGTTTTTTATTCATTATTATACAGTAAACTGTACAGTACAGTTCTGTATTTAGTTTATATTTAATGTTTTGTTAATTCTATTACTGTACTGGTATACAGTACTTTATATGAATACTTTTTCTGTGAGTTGGAACCAATTACCCAATATCCCATTGAAATAATAGATTCGGTTAACAAAATTTTCGGTTAACGAATGACTCTGTGGAACGAATGGTGTTCGTTAACTGAGGGACCACTGTATACAGAATGACATCTACACAGAGAAAATTTAAAAATAGCAAGAAGCAGCACACCACAATGTTTTCTGACAGCAAGCTCTCTTATAAAAAAAATTAAGTTTATATTCAAGAGAGCAATACTCGGTATCACACACACACACAGCAGCATACACAGCCACACTACAGGTCATATTCAACTTGGAGAGACCTCAGACAGCCACATGTGAGTTTGTACACACTCCAGCAATATGAATGGGAACAAATACCTCAACAGGATCATCGGCGTAGCTGGAGAGACCAGGCTTCACCTCGTGCCAGAGCTCATCATCCAGCTTCAAAGAATTGTCTGCAAGCAACATAGAGGATTAAAGCTAATAATATATATATATATATATATATATATATAAGTAAATCACTGTAGGTGCGCGTGATCTAGGTATATGCTGATAACCACAAGGAAAGAAGAAAACACAAAGTTCTCAAGCGCTTTCGTGTAATTCACATCTTCAGGGGTGAGTACAGTCTGTACTCACCCCTGAAGATGTGAATTACACGAAAGCGCTTGAGAACTTTGTGTTTTCTTCTTTCCTTGTGGTTATCAGCATATATATATATATATATATATATATATATATATATATATATATATATATATATATATATATATATATATATATATATATATATATATATATATATATATATATATATATATATATATATATGCAAAGCTGTCCATTCTCAAGTGCCTTACACTCTTCACTATTACTGTAGTAAAAAGAAAAAATAGGACTTAATTTCATCTGAGTAATAGAGGGTTTGATATTGAATTCCTACTGCTACAGGAGCCCAGAACCAAGCACCTTTTTACTTGCTTATCTAGTATGAGGGATGGTCCATCATGTCTTGCCTCCTTTTGGGGCTAATCTTATTCATTCTTCCCTTATCACATTTATTGGCCTCAAATCAGGAACATCAGACATAAATATTCCTCCCTATACAGGAAGGAAACCTTTTATATACAGCTACATACAATATGATTCCAAGACTGATGCACTATCTTGGATCCACACAGTCTCCCAGCTAATCGAACACAAATGAACCAAACAATGCTATGACTCCCTCATCATTCACTCCTTATGGTTATCCTGAAAACCACACTAAAATAATATGCCTTTGGTTCCAACGTCCCTTGAAACAATGGGCGACATCACAAATATTGTCACCAAGTCCCATGTTCCTGACCTGACTTTCTGCCTCATTTACTCACAATTGCAGGGTCTAAATTGTTTCTCTTTCTTTGAAAACACAACATATAGTACAACCACTCCTTGACTTACGACGGGGTTAGGGACCCAAATCCAGGTCGTAAGTCAAATTGATCGGAAGTCGAAAATGCGAAGATAACACATAGAAAATCCAAAATGGGTGTCTCTTTTTCTTCTCAGCACCACAAAACTCTCACTTTTAAGCATGCCAGCCATCTTAAGGAAATTACAAACAAAAGTTTTGTCAGTACACAGCGCAATCACTAAAATCGGTACTCGAAAATATGTACAGTAAAACCTCGATTAACCGACCACATATGAGGGGAAGGGGCCGACGGATAATCGAAAAGGTCGGTTAATAGTACATTAAGTCTACGGAAATAAAACATACATTTTCAAAGTACCTTTCCCTAACCTACCTCATTTAAGTCCCTCTATTTATTTTTGTTCATTTGCCATTCATATTTCAAAAGAATTTGCTTTAAAACATTAACCACTTTAGTAAATAAATATGAACCAGCACAGAAACCGTGAATAAAAAATGGAAAAGTCAAAGAACATATGGCATCACAAAAATTGTGACCAAGTCCCAGGTTGCTAATCTGACTTTCTGCCTCATTTACACACAATTGCAGGGTCTCAACTGTTTCTCTTACAATTGACAACACAACATACATACAGGTACATTGTTACTCACTCTTGATTTTTTTCATTTTTGCATTTCTTTATGGTTCTTTATTACTATTATTATTATAATTATTAGCATTATCATTATTAATATTATTACATTATCGCCCCCCCAGGCTCCGATGTGGGTCAGTGACCTGTGCCCGGGTGGGCTAATCCCCGCAAAAAATAAAATAAAATTAAAAAAAAATAATAATAATTTAGGGGTTCAGGATTAATGGTTAATCAAGGTTTTACTGTAATTTGAAAATTTTTTGGTACAACTGGGGCGGTTGTATGTCCAGGTGGTCGTAAGTCGAATAGGTCGTAAGTCGGGAGGAGCTGTATATCTTTTCTCACTCTTGATAAGTTTTATTTTTTCTATTCTTTTGCTCCCCTATGGTATCGGTTGATAATAACATTAAAGCAGGGTCTTTTTGGATGGGTCCTACTGGTCAGGAAGGATGTGAACCCCAGGGACAACCTGACTTTCATCAAACTACTAGGGTCTCAACTGACTTCACCGCGGTTGCTGGAAGATCGTGTTTTCCTTTTTTCACACTTCATTTTTCCAACATTTGCGGCCTGAGATCCAATTTTCCTTCTGTGGAGCACCATCTATTAACCTCTTCCCCTGACCTCTTACTACTATCTGAACTTCAACTCACCAAAGCAGCTTTACCCTAACCCTTTCATGTCTCCAATTACAACCTTTATACCTCTTTCCATTCAAAGGGAGGTATATGCGCCTACTGCAACGCACGTACACCTATAGCTCGTCTCACAGATATTGAATCTTCTCATTATGATGTCATCTGGCTCAAAAATCTCTACTAACTATGACTATTTTTCTTTGTTTCCTATATTGTTCTCCCAACTCTATCAAATGTTTGGAACTCTTTGACTATCTAACTTCTTGCCATGAATCATTGCACTCATTCTTTACTTCCTCTCTTCTGACCTGAAAACTCTATAGCCAACTCTCTCCCTGACAAAGCCAATCTCTTTGGCACCTTATTCTCCTCTAACTCCACCTTAGACGATTCCAACTCCATCTGTCCTACTCCACCTCCTCCTGCTACTGAACCTACCTATGCACTTTCCTATAATCTCCACTCGTAGGATTGCTGGTGTGTTATCCAAGTAGGATGTGAGTGAGGCGCATGGACCGGAAGGAACACCCCCTCGTGTTCTGAGGGACTGTGCTGAAGCTCTGGCCCCTATGCTTGCTCGCCTCTTTTGCCTTTGCCTCAAAACCCAAACTTTTCCTTCTTCTTGGAAGCATTCCTTGGTTCAGCCCACACCGAAGAAGGGTGACCATTCTAATCCCTTTAACTATCGCCCTATTGAATGCCACTCTCTTTTGTCGGATGACTAGTATGGCTTTCGCCAGGCGAGATCTCCTGGTGATCTGCTCCCTTTCTGCACCCATCTTTGGTCATCCTCTCTTAAGGATTATGGGGAAACTTTCATCGTGGCCCTCAAAATCTCCAAAGCATTTGGCATGGTATGGCACAAGTCTTTCCTTTCTAAACTTCCCTCTTATGGTTTCTCTTCCCCACTTTGTTCTCTACCACTCTTTCTCTACCAATAGTGGTGTCCTAAAGGGTTCTGTTCTTTCACCTACTCTCTTCCTTCTTTTTATCAATGATTTACTTCACACTACAACTAATTCTATCCATTCTTACATTGATGATTCTACTCTTCACTCTTCTTCACATTTTCCCTTCCCCTAACTCTCAAACTAGATCTGTTTCTAGAGTTGACATCATTACATCTATCATTGCTGATCTGTGCGCCTCTGAATGAGGAGGTAGAAACTTGCTTAAATTCAATAGTAATAAAACTCAGTATTCCAATAACGCTTTCCAAATTAGATTATCTCCCACCAATCACATTTCAGGATGAAATCATTCTGCCAAATTCTAAAATAGATATGCTAGGCCTCACCATTTCCTCTAATATGTCATGGAAGCCACACATCCTTAACATCGCTAAAGCTGCCTCCCGAAAGCTGGAAATGCTGTACAGATGCCGTAGCTACTTCACTCCTGAGCAGTTGCTTCAAGTTTATAAGGGATTCCTTCATCCTAACTTGGAGTACTGCTCTCATATCTGGGGTGGCTATTCTTCTGTCCAAGTGTTAGATAGGATGGAATTACAGACATTTCGTCTTATTAACTCTTCTCCTTTAGTTGACAATCTTTCTTCCCTTTCTCTTCGCCACAATGTTGCTTTACTCTCTCTCTTTTACAGGTACTTTAACGGGCTATGTTTAGTGGATTTGACATCTTGTGTACCACCGGCAAGGCCATGGGCTCGTAACACACGTCTTGCCCGCGATGCCCACTGTTTCTGTGTGGATGTCGGTCACATAGAATAACCCGTTATAGTACATCCTTCTTTCCTCACACAGCCAACCTGTGGAATGCTCTGCCTTCTTCTGTATTTCCACACTCATACAATGTCTCACTTTAAAAAGCTGGTTTTCCCACACCTTTGTGGTGTAGATTAATATAACCTTTTACTTTTTATATTTTTAATTTCTTTCCATTCTTATTTCTTTGCCCCCCAGGCCCCGTTGTGAGTCATTGACCTGTGCCTGGGTGGACTAATCTCCATCAAAAAAAAAAAAAAAAAAAAAAAAAAAAAAAAAAAAAAAAAATCCACACACCCCAACACCGAGATCCTCTACCTTGGAGATTTCAATGTACTACATCACAGAGAGTGGCTTGGGTCTGCAAGGGATGACCCAGGTGGAGCTGAGGCACTCTTTTTTTTCCTTACTTAATGATGAGGAACAAATAATTAAACACTCAACACATGTTCCTGTTCGGCACGATCAACTTGCTAACATTCTTGATATTTTACATCTAACCCGTCAAACTATTCATACTCAATTTCCACTCCCTTTGGGTCTTCTGATTACAATATTATTTCTATCAAATCAAACTGGGTGTCACCACCTCCCCTCACCCACTTCTAAATGCCAATTATGGCATTATTGTAGGGCACACTGGCGATTCTTGCAAGAATTCTTCTCCGACTTTCTCCGGGATGAATGTTGCTTTTCCACTCGGGATGTCTCAGTATGTGCCGACAGCATTGCTGGGGTTGTACAGGGTGGTATGAGTGCATTTATCCCATCTTGTACCAAAACTTTCACTTTACAATCATGGTTTGATCCCTCCTGTTCTCTTGCATGCAGGGAGAGAGATAGGGCAAATCAAGCGATGCAACTTCTCCTCCTCCTATTACCCCACTCTTTCATAACTTCTAGGAATCGTTGTAAGGCTATTCTTCGTAGGGTCAAGCGGATTTTTTTATAAAGAGAAAGACCTCTGTCCTGACTAGCTCCTCTTCTAGTAAATCCTTCTGGTCATTAACCAAAAACATTTGTAATAACTTCTGCACTCCCTCTTTTCCTCCTCTCTTCCGACCTGATAACTCTATAGCCAACTCTCCCCCTGATAAAACCAATCTCTTTGGCACCTTATTCTCCTCTAACTCCACCTTAGACGATTCCAACTCTATCCCTCCTACTCCTGCTCCTCCTACTGAACCTATGCACCTTCCTATAATCTCCAATCATGGGGTTGCTGGTGTGTTATCATATTTGGATATGAATAAGGCGCATGGAGGGGTGCTGTAAGCTGACCAATGTTATGGGCATTTTGAGGCCATGTGCACTTGATATTAGGAGATATTCTGAGGTCAATAGTAATTAATTTTTACTAAGCAGCAAGCCCTTATAATTCGCGGATTTTTTTATTCGCAGCTTTCGATTATTCATGGATGACATCCCAGATGTACCTAAGAATGTCTGCGGGTAGTTTTAAAGTCGGAGGCATGCCTGTGGCTGAAACGAGGGGCACGTGAGTTTTGTGGCATCCCGGGAGGCTGGCCCATGCATGCTCACTCCACCTCAGTCCAGGATAAATACTTGTCCGTTATGTACGTGTGCTACTCTGCTCTCTTAACAACTGTGCTCCTCATGCTTGTTATGGCTCCCAAATGCCCTCAACCACCTTCATCCAGCCACAGGAAGGCGCCCAAACAAGTGAAGAGAGAAAAGAAGGCCATGACCTACGTGGGGAAGATATAATTGTTGGACAAACTTAGGAGTAGCCAACAGGAGAAGTAAAAGAAGAGAGTGACTGTTTGCTAGTTGAGCATTGTCTGCTCTTGTAACTCTTCTCACTCCCTGTCATATGTCACTGGATTTACTGTTATTATTAGTGTTTACTGATACTATAGTGCTTAACAGTGATTTATCACAGCATTGTAGCCAGGTTAGACACATCACTGTAACCATTAGCCTACTGGATCAAGCTGTGAGGTGTTACGGTTGTTATTCAACTCATATTTTCAGGTAGATATACGTAACTTTCTTCATTTATTTTTACTCAAGTTACAGGCACACACCATCCTAAATACAGTAATACCCCGATTTATGGGTCAATTGAACCCGCGGAGTAGCGCGAAAAACGAGAAACGCGTAAATGGAATAACCGAACATATGGGATTCATTGAAATAGAGACTGGGCCGACTCCCAAACTCGACTTTTTCTGACACAATACCTATGTTGTAGTAAAAATAACATGTTAATTTTATGATGGTATGCACACACAATTAATATTTAAGAGAAATACAGTGCCAGGTAATGTCCATTCAAATAATGGACTCAACTACCCCCCTCTTCCCACCCTCGCTGGCTCCTCCCTCTCTGAGAAATGTTTGGGTGAAAACACTAGATTTTAAGGTATAGTAATAAATAATACCTCAGACTAAAGTTAAGATAATATAACTGACATTGCTGGATGCCTTGCAAGACCAGGAATATTTTGAATATACACGTCATATATTTTGCACAAAAGATAAAATATTTGCTTATTTTCATGACCTTATATTACATCTAAAATTTTTATGTCTAATGCAAATGTTAAGATGTTTATATTTAAAATGATCACCATCTTGTAAGAATTCCAGCAATGTAAATTATATTCTGGCCGGGTAATTTGTATGAATTTTATGAGCTAAAACAAATATCTTTAAATAAACAAATTATACTTCACCCACGTAAATCGGGCATCCCGGTTCTGGCAAGGTACCGCGTAAATGACCAAACGTGTAAACGAGAACCGCGTAAATCGAGGTTCAACTGTATTGTGAAAAATGTATTGTAAAAGAAATAATTGTCCTAAGGGCAAACACAAAGGGAATATACATTTCTTTTCACACAAGTTAGCTGGCTTTATGAGGGAGGGGAGGAGGGTGCAGAGTGTAGGGGGTGGGGAGCGTTGCCAGGGAATCAGTATCCTAGCTAGTCTCTGTTACTATGGTGAACCAGGGAGTACAGTGCAGGTATATGCAATTGGCGACTGTGTTAAACCTTCATTTGGCTTTTATTTACTGATATGGCAATACAGCATTTTTTGTTGCAACTAATTTATTGGTATTATATTTATTTATTCCTCACATTCATTGGTACTGTATATATTATTTTTAGAAAACTATGGTTACACGAGGAATATACAAAAACATTTCCTAAATACTCATTGCTAAGATGGGGGATGCGTCTCATATGGCCATGCATCTTATACAGTCAGCCCTTCACATACGCGGGTTTAGCATTCACGGATTTGCAAATACGCGGATTGCCCCGCCAGAGGAATATTCTGTACATTGAAGTAATTGAAGTACATTCAAATCGCGCGCCAATCAACTCGAGCGCGACACCGAACACGGAACACCGCCCGCTCCCGCAACCTCACACACATAGCTCTCCCTCACTCAGTCAGTTTCACTGTAACCACGCTTGTGTTGACATCAGCATTGTAGTTGCAAAAATATTACATTTCCGTGAATGTATTATATCAAGCACAGTATGAATAGAATATCACTAACATAAGAGTATTTTAACCGAAAACTACTAAAAAAACGAGTAACATCTCTTGAACATCGGAAGGTTAGGTAAAGTCTCTTGTTTTCGTCATGTATATTATCCTATTTTACACTGAAATACATCACGTTTCAGCAAAACTACTATTTATTTCTGAGAATATATTCATTCAGGCACAGCTTAGGTAAAATATACATGTGCTGAAACATTTTTTTAATTGAAAACGATTCGAAAAACACGTACCCTCTAGCCCTGTTCAAGGAGAAGACTGGGAGGAGCTGTTTGGTGCTTAAGACGATGACAAGGAAAATGATTTTGATGGATTTTAATGAAAATATTCAGAAAGACCCTGGCACTGTCAAGGAAAGTGGCTGCTGAAGGCTTCCGGGACATGGCAGAGGACGAGATTAGGGAGCTAATTGAAGAGCACGACACTGAGCTGACCGAGGAGGATCTACAGGAGTTGGTAGACTCAGGCAAGGAAGAGGAATCGAAAGGGAAAGAGGGTGAGGAAGAGCACCAAGAAATAACGTTGGAGAAGTTGGGGGAGATGACCAGGAATAGTGAGGCACTGAAAAACCTGGCCTATAGTATGGACCCCTCCATGGTGCGTGCCCTGAAATTCATGTGAGGGATGGATGACGTTTTCGCTCCATACAAAAACATCATGGAAGAAATGAATGAAAGAGACGACAACTCCCCATCACCATGTTCTTTGATCACCGAAGGAGAGATTTAACACCAATCACTGGCGGCAGTGAGGAAGCAGCTGAATCCACCGTCGCCCCCACTTCACCACCCTTTAAGGAATTGAGTGACTGTACAGTAAAGTGAAGTTTTTATCTCTTTCTTTTTAATAGCATTTCTTGCCATGTTTAGTGTTTGTAAAAATGTACAGCACTGTACAGTTCAGTACTGTACATAGGAAGTGGAGGTGCAGTTATTCACAAAACATTTGTGTTTGTTGTCGACAGTAGTGACGGTGGAGGCGGAGGAGGGAGCGAGGTGGGAGGAGTGGTGACCTTGGACGCGGGAGCAGGGACGAGATGCCAGCCAGTATATTACGGGTGTATTTAGTGTTTTTATAGCTTTTTTGCATTTTAATATTAAATACTGTACATTACTTTTCAACAAAACTACCATTTATTTCTGAGAACATGGAAATGTAATATTTTTGCTGAAATGATGTACGTATTACAGTGGAAAGTGACGAAAGCAATGACTCGCTTTCTTTCGTTCAAAAGATGTTACCGTAATCGCTTTTCGAATGGTTTTCAGTTGTGGGATTATAAGGCTAATGATAGGATAGAATATTATTGTAATACAGTACGAGTACAGTACAGTACAACAGTTTTTTAACTGAAAACAATTCTAAAAGCGATTACGGTAAAATCTTTTGAACAACGAAAGAAAGCGAAAGTCATTGTTTTCATAATTTTATCCCACTTTCCACTGTACAGTAATATGTACGTCATTTCAGCCAAAATATTACATTTCCATATTTATTTCTGAGAATATATTCATTCAGTCACAGTTAAGGTAAAATATACTTGTGATGTAATATTTTAATGAAAATACGGTATCGTAGTTTTCTTTTGTATCAAATTTAATTAACAAAGATTGATGTTTCAAATGTAATGAACAAAAATTTATGTACAGTATCTATAAATAAACTTTAACAAATGAATACTTTGTTTTACATCGTCCTGTGCTACCATACCATGGATTTGGCAACTTTGGGCTAGCTGTGATGACGCAAGAGACTGCCCTGGCGACTGTACCGACACTCACAGCTGGTGGTGCGTTGGTGCGTCGTTTCCATTGTTTACTGGTAGTTACTGGTAAATATTTTTCAACCTAACAAAACTATTACCCTTTTAGAGGTCGACCCCCATTTTTTTGCAAAATAATTTGGTCTTAAAAACTCGAACTACACACAGGTATATACGGTAAATAAGGACATGGGGGGCCAGGGATTTTTTAAGGGGGGGGGGCAGCAAAAGTACACAGATTTTTAACATTCACGGGTATCTCTGTTACCTAACCCCCGCGTATGCTAAGGACCGACTGTATGCTATAAAATACTGTACGTACTGTATTTTTGGTGTTCTTTACGTCATTATTTATCGTTTTTATACATTTCGTACATTTGCCGGAAGATACGGACAATGGTTTTTTTGAACAGATGTTCCCCCCTTTTAGTCTAAATCTTTGAGACGATCCCCTTAAGACAATGTAAAAAAAATGTATGTACGTACAAAAAATCTACCTCCTACTCCCCAGTAACCAAATAATATTCACGGATTTGGCAATTTGTAGACATTTTCAGACCCAAACCCAAACAAATTTTAAGAGCATGCTGTACTAAGATGCCCGAGTACAATACTGCATTAAAGAAAAACTATTAAAATTTTCTGATGAAAAAGGGGGGGGGGAGGGAGGTCGGGAACCCCCCTTGTGCTTGCTCGCCTCTTTTGCCTTTGCCTCAAAACCCAAATTTTTCCTTCTTCTTGGAAGCATTCCTTGGTTCATCCCATCCAGAAGAAGGTTACCAGTCTAATCCCTCTTAACTATCGCCCCATTACCCTGACTTCATCCCTCTCTAAGATCTTCAAAATTATCTTAAACTTACGTTTTCTCCGTCACCTTGAACGCTTTCCTCTTTTGTCGGATAACCAGTATGGCTTTCGCCAAGCGAGATCTACTGGTGATATGCTCTCCTTCTGCACCCATGTTTGGTCATCCTCTCTTAGGGATTATGGGGAAATTTTTGTCGTGGCCCTCAAAATCTCCAAAGTCTTTGCTTTCTAAACTTCCCTCTTATGGTTTCTCTCCCCCACTTTGTTTTCTAGTCTCTAGCTTCCTTGAGAACCGAGCCATGGCAGTTTTTGTCGAGGGATCCATCTCTCGCTCTTTCTTTACCAATAGTGGTGTCCCTCAGGGTTCTGTTCTTTCACCTACTCTCTTACTTCTTTTTATCAATTATTGATTTCACACTACGACTAATTCTATCCATTCTTACACTGATGATTCTACTCTTCACTTTTTCCCCTTCCCCCTATCTCTCAAACTAGATCTGTTTCTAGAGCTGATTTCATTTATCAATGCTGATCTGTGCAGCATCTCTGAATGAGGAGGTAGAAACTTGGTTAAATTCATTAGTAATAAAACTCAGTATTTACCAATTACACTTTCCAAATTAGATGATCTCCCACCAATCACATTTCAGGATGCAATAATTCTGCCAAATTCTAAATTAGATATGCTAGGCCTCACCATTTCCTCTAATAAAATGTCATGGAAGCCACACATCCACAACATTGCTAAAGCTGCCACCCGAGAGCTGGGAATGCTGTACAGACGCCGTAGCTACTTCACTCCTGAGCAGTTGCTGCAAGTTTATAAGGGATTCCTTCATCCTAACTTGGAGTACTGCTCTCATATCTGGGGTGGCTCTTCTTCTGTCCAACTGTTAGATAGAATGGAATCAAAGGCATTTTGTCCTATTTAATAATTTCTTTTCCCTTTCTTTACACCACAATGTTGCTTCACTCTCTCTTTCATAGGTACTTTAACAGGCAATGTTCGGTGGATTTGGCATCCTGTGTACCACCGGTAAGGCAGTGGGCTAGTAACACTCGTCTTTCCCGTGGTGCCCACTGTTTCTGTGTGGATGTCGGTCACACTAGAATAACCCGTTATAGTGCATCCTTCTTTCCTCACACAGCCAAACTGTGGAATGTTCTGCCTTCTTCTGTGTTTCCATACTCTTACAATCTGTTTCATTTTAAAAAGCTGGTTTTCCGGCATCTTTGTGGTGTAGATTAATATAACCTTTTTCTTCTCTATTTTTAATTTCTTCCTATTCTTATTTTATCGCCCCCCAGGCCCCGTTGTGGGTCGTTCAACCTGTGCCTGGGTGGGCTAATCCCTGTATATATATATATATAAAAAAAAAAAAAAAAAAAAAAAAAGTAACAACATATATGAAGAATCTAGGGGCATGGTAGACAAGCCCAGGATGAAGGAGCTTACTGTTAAGGTTAGCCTACCACGAGAATGTACCGGCAAGCCATCGTTCACAGTAAATGACCCATGGAAATGCATGAATTTTACACCATCAGAAATATTATGCACCTATAGTTCGACCCCCCTACTTTATGCATAAAAATTTTATGATAAAAACTCGAATTATACTCATGTATACTTCAACCCCCTAGTTTTAGTATAAAAGTTTTATAAACAAAATTGAACTGTACTCATGTATACTGTATACGATAAAACTATGGAATGGTCCTGACAATCATTCCTGAAGGGTCAAAAAGTGGTAAACACTAAACATTCATTAGTAGATAAGCAAATCTGGGGGAGAACAAAGCGTGTGTAGCTGCTCTTAATACTTGTTAGAAGAAGACTGAATGGATCCAAAATAACTGAATTGATCCTAGAATCCTGGTGGACACAATTGGGAAGACACATACTGTAGTTAGACCTGCTTCTTAAGGCAACCTTGGCATTCAATTTCTCTCTTTTAAGATGATAGATATGACAGAGGAATGGATGATTATACAGTAATATCAGCCCCAGCTATCAATGGAGGTAAAATATGGTGGACAGTTCCCCCATTCTAGGTGTACACAGTAACAAGAGCCACTCAGTGGAGGACATCCACTTAAAATATGGCTTTACATAGTGAAATTCATAACTTTTTTATATTTTCATCTGAAAGCCAATAATGACATATGATAAAATAGTGTTAAGTGTAGGAGCTGGTTCTTCATTTATATCTTCATGAAACATCATTATTACTTACACAATTATTACATTTACAATACATACCAAGTTACAATCTACATGATAACACAATGTTGTCACAGAATAACTGAGGATTTTTTTCATATTCTATTCAATACTCAAATGTAACTACAAAGTCAGTATACCTAGTGAAATTCCAGTGCAATATAACAATGCAATAAAATTTTTTCAAACTATCAGTCAAACAACTATCTAGATAACAGAGTGCAGCTCCCCCCGACTTACGACGGGGTTAGGGACCCAAATCCAGGTCCTAAGTCGAAATGGTTGTAAGTCAATAATGCTTAAATAATACATAGAAAATCTAAAATGGGTGTCTCTATTTCTTCTCAGCACCACAAAACTCTCACTTTTAAGCTTGCCAGCCATTTTGAAGTGAATTAAAAACGAAAATTTTGTCAGTACACAGCGCAATCACTGACGTTGGGACTCGAAAATATGTAATTTGACAAAAATTTGGTACGACTGAGGCAGTCGTATGTCCGGGTGGTCGTAAGTCGAAAGTCGGGGAGGAGCTGGAATTGGGATTCATTCCGTTAACTGAGGATATAAATACTGTACTAAACAAATTGCCGTACATACAGTAATCCCTCAATTTCTGTGGATCCAAGCTCACAATTTGATACACCGTTATGACCCAATCTAGACCATTATTTTCATTTTGGCAGCAGAACATTACTTTACAGCAGATATAGAAGGTGTTACATGGTAAAAATAATTTGCAGGAAAAGTTATTTAATTTTCCACAGACAAATTACATTAAACAAACAAGAAGAAGACTGGAGACATCAACGCCCCTCAACAGGTGTTTCAAAATGACTACATACTGTAACATATCAATAACTTAACCCCTGCAGTAAAATAGTGTGAAAGTCAATACAGTACTGTACTGTAATCATATGAATTAAGTATCTCTCAGCACTTGTAAACACATCCTTTAAGGACACCAAGTACAGTACAGTGCATTGTTGTCAAGTGTAAAAGTACTGTACTGTATTTTAATATCTCATCATCTCCATTAATAATTTCAACAATGGCCTCTTAAACAAGTTAAAACCCATTAACTAATTCTTAGAGGGGGGGGGGGGGGGGTTGTCCGGAGGGGGATTTCTGACTCAACCTAACCAATATAAACTACAATTTTTCTTTCCCCTAGACTTAACACCCTCAGGGATTTCATATGCCATAGGAAAGTGTTTTTTTTTTTTTTTTTTTTTTTTTTTTTTTTTAAACCACGTGGAAAAAAATTGGTGCTTGGTCTTGCAACAAATGTACATGTACTCAGCGGGTCACTGAGCTTCTGGTGTTGCCGGGAGCTCCCATACATCTGACAGCAGTGCGTACTAACTCAGCTGTCACACTTGGCTCCATTCAAGCCTCATGATCCAAAAATACCCCCATATGATGGCCTGTATTAAAAAAAAAAAAAAAAAAAACATATTATATATATACCGTATATCACGGCCTATAAGACGAAATTTGAACATTAAAAAAATCTGCCCAAAGCTAGGGGGTCGTCTAAACCCCCAAGTTTAAAATTCTTACCTCTTAAATATTGTGGTTTAGTGTGTCAAGAGTGGTGATGAAAACATCGTAAGCCACTCACAAGGTCTTACCACTAATTATTTTATACTGAAACTTACGTTTGGCAAGCTGGATTCAAATTAAGATTACCGGTATATTAAAATAATAAAAATGTATTATAAACCTGTCTAACATACCGTAAAAGGGATTTATACCCCTGTAATAAACACAGCTATCATCACACGCCCCCCCCCCCCCCCCCATTTGCCAGTGAGGAGACAAGAAAAAAGGGAAAGTGACCGCGAGATTGGGCTATTTTTAGCCGTGGAGGTGGTCAGTAATGCATACCGGGTATCGGTATATTTACTGATAATAATATTTATCTCCTATAAATAATTGATTTAAATTTTATTTTTTTACAAAGAATATTCAGTAAATGAGTGCATTAATTCTTGAAACTATCGACGGTTAATTACAGACGCTTAAGTGACGTCACTAGTGTTTACACTACACCAGCTGGTAACATTTGATGCCATTACTTGAAGTGAATTGGCCTTATTTTAAGTAACTAACTATAAATAAATACAAAAATTAAAGAAAATAATTACAGTGTGTTTAATATATTACAGTATATTACAAATAAATAAATAAACAAATAATTCGGTAAATTTATTTCAAGTAAATGGAAAATAAGCAAACATGTTATTTACCAAGACGCTTCCTTCTGGCTCGGGGTGAGATGGAGGGGAGATAACAAGGCTATTTATAGCCCGTCTGAAGTGGCCAGTACCCTCATGCACCATAAATAATTCATTGAACATTCATTTTTTGTACATAGTATATATATATATATATATATATATATATATATATATATATATATATATATATATATATATATATATATATATATATATATATATATATATATTTGTGTAATAAATGTATGTAGTAAGTACATACCGGTAACCTTTTTCACTCAAATCCCAATGAAACACCACAATTAGAATACGGTGGTTGCTGTTGAACCACCTGTTGTATAAATAGTCGGAACACAGCCACACCACCGAGACGAGGGAACACTCCCACCACCGATCGTCTCGTGTGAAGCAAGCGTAGAAATGAAAGAAAATACTTGCAGTGTGTTTAATATGTTACAGTATATTATAAATAAATAAACAAATAAATCGGTAAATCCATTTCAAGTAAATGGAAAAATTTTCCTCGATACCGACATTAGTTCCAGTTACCGGTAAATAGCAGACGCTTCAGTGACGTCACTAGTGTTTACACTACACCAGCGGGTATAATTTGATGACATTACTTGAAGTGAATTGGCCTTATTTTAAAAAACCAAGGATGGTTGGTAAAGGACTACTGAGTCAGTGGGTAAGTGTCACATTTGGGGTACTGGTCTTATACAGCAAATAGAGCTCAAAAGCTACTTTTTAAATGGAAATTTGGGGGGGGCGTCTTATGCACCCCGCCGCCTTATAGGCCGTGATATACGGTATATATATATATATATATATATATATATATATATATATATATATATACACACTTCATTTTTAGTCCATTTAACACGCAGACTTTGAACATATAATCAACGACCTCACCAGCAAGGAATCGAACCCTCGACCTACTGGGTGTGACTAGGGAACGCTTACCGGCTAGGCCACAAGGACACTAAAAGCAGTTCTAGACTCTGTTATATTTCACACAAAGCCTGTTCATCGAGGTGATGGCGCCGTGAACCTCAATGGGAAACTGCCCGTGCCTCTTATGTGGTGTCAGTAGCATTTTACCGAATCCAGCTGGTATATATATAATACTCAGAAATTTCAGAGTAATTTCGAATGCCCCGCCATTGGCAACACTGAGCGTTCAAGGTCGCGGGAGGGAAAAGAGCGCTGCCTGCTCGTAGCGAGAGATTGCGGAACTAGGCCTATATGATATTAAAAGTAATTTACCGAATTAATAATGATGCGATTCATGAAGTTAAGGGACTATTATTGAATTTGAAATTATTATAGATCGTTTAGCAGTCTGAATAATGTTACGGGTGTCCCAAGGAGTTATTAGTTAGGGGGAAAATATGTCACGTACACCTAAGCTAACGCCTTGAGAGGACGCGATGCTGCCTCTCTCTCAGTCGCGGGAAGCATTCACACAGACAAGACGTCCCTGCGCGTCCGTCACAGAAATAGTCACGTGGCCTAGTCACCTGTGCTGTGCTATTGCAGTATAACAAGTAAGTCTCATTCGATCTCAGACAGGGTTAGATAGGGCAGTGATAAAGTAAACTAGAGCTAACAGTGAGTTCATTTCAGGGTTTCCGTCAGAACCCATTTGACCGGAGTTGACTGCGAGAGATTGACTGCCGTTTGAGACTGCCGTTGATGATTGAGGGTGGCGATTGTCGCCATGGACCGATCAGTGTAGGCCTGTCACTGTTTAGCGGGGTAGCAAAGGATCTCTTGAGTGAACGAGTGCTCCCGACAACTAAAACAACACGGGGCCAGCATCAGCAGTGGGTGATCAGTTCTTACCACTCCGGTGCACAACACCACATGTCCCGAGCAGCTAGTGAAACCCTCTTGCTAACGGGAAGCTAAAGTTTCTCTCAACTGTACAAGGTCTGATTGGCTCACTCCCTTCCGCTTTATGGACGCACTGGGAGTACACTGAGGCTATCTGAGTAGACTAATGGTCACACACTGAGACCGTGAGTCTAGGTCTCTAGGAGCTACCTAGAGGAACATTTTCCCTCCCTTATTACGGGGGTAGTTAACACCATTCCTCAGACTGATATTATCTTGACGTGTGTAGTTTAATAGTTTCTAAATAATTTTGATAATATTGTTTTGAATGTTTGTGCCATTAAGTGGAACCAGAGTGATACTGTGATTTGATTCTTTTAATGCCTCTAATTGTTCTTCATAATTCTGAGCTCAGGTATAACCTTGTTCCCCAGAGTAGTGGTTAGGTTAGGTTAGGAAGTGTGCATCTGTTGGGGTGCTATAATTTTGTTGAGTGCCCTTAAGGCCTATTCATTGTGGAGTATTTAATTTCTTAATTTTTATCACCATTTCCTCAGTGACTGATATTATTTTGCTGAAAGCCCTTAAGGCCTGTTTCATGTGTGCAAGCAACATTTCTTAATACTCCAAATTTATTGTTGCCTGAGTTTCTAATAATTTTTATATCAGGTATAACTTTTATTCCCCAGAGTAGTGTTTTAAGTTCAAGTTGAGAGGTGCGCATATTGGTGTACCATTATTTGATTGTGTTTGTAGTGTTGCAGGGAATATAAGTGTCTAAATTTAACAGTGTGTCTCATTCATCCCAGTCACAGATGCTATCCTTCCACGGGTCACGGACAATTTATTTTGTTTAGTAGTTTTAAGTGTTCTTGTGCTGGGTCGGGATTTTTCTCTAAGGGGCGCTTCCACTGCCATCACCATCTATTAATTTTAAATAAACCCCAAGTCAAGTGAGAAATTAAAGTCCAGTAAATTCCGACCGGTTACATACATACATATATATATATATATACATATATATATATATATACATATATATATATATACATATATATATATATATATACATATATATATATATATATATACATATACATATATACATAATATATATATATATATATATATAGATATATATATATATATAGATAGATAGATAGATAGATAGATAGATAGATAGATAGATAGATAGATAGATAGATAGATAGATAGATAGATAGATAGATAGATAGATATATATATATATATATATATATATATATATATATATGCAAGTAAATCACTGTAGGTGCGCGTGATCTAGGTATATATATATATATATATATATATTATATATATATATATATATATATTTATATATACACATATATATATATGCAAGTAAATCACTGTAGGTGCGCGTGATCTAGGTATATGCTGATAACCACCAGGAAAGAAGAAAACACGAAGTTCCCAAGCGCTTTCGTGTAATTCACATCTTCAGGGGTGAGTACAGACTAGATCTAGCATATATATATATATATACATATACATATACATATACAGTCTACGCGGAAGGTTAAGGCACACCGTGGGGAAAAAATAAAAAAATCATGGTAAGGCAATGAAAAAATGAAAATAACACTCACCCACCCCTCTTAGTATTTTGTTGTGTTTCCCTTCCTCTTCAGCACCTCTTTCAGTCGTTGTGGAACACTGTCTGCAAGGTTTTGCAGGTGCTGTGGGGTGAAATTGGCCCACAGTTGCTTAATTGCTGTGGTGACCTTGGGGACGGACGAGGTGTCGAGGTCACGTAGGGGACGTTTCATGAGCCCCCAAAGGTTCTCAATAGGGTTGATGTGGGCGGAATTGCCAGGCCAGTCCTTAAAATATGAAACCTGGCAATCCTCCAACCACTGAGTAACCGACTTGGCTGTGTGGCAGGGAGTACCGTCCTGCATGAACACGACGGCGCGTGTTTTCTCAAACGAGTCAGGCAGAACGTCACAGAAGCTCGAGGTACACACCCTGGTTAACTTTAATGTTTTTTTCAAGCACAACCAACTCACCAACACCATAATAAGTGAAACAACCCCATACCATCACTGAATCAGGATGCTTGACTGTCTTGACGGTGTACCTGGGGTCGCGCGGGTCAGAGTCTGGCTGGCGGTACACCCAATCGTGACCACAACCACTCACTGTAAACGTGGCTTCATCACTCCACAGGACGTTCCTCCAATCCTGAAGGGACCAGACACTGTACTTCTTTGCAAAAGTGATCCTCTTCTTCTTCTGGGCAGCAGTCAGCAGGGGCTTACGGCGTGGTCGGTATGAGCGATAACCGAGATCGTCATGAAGAAGCTGCTGCACCGACCTTAAGGAGACGTGACCAAGGAGTCCGGGGTTAGTTTGCTTTAATTCCCGAGCCGTGAGCTTAGGATTAGCATTAACTTGCCTAGCAATCACTTCCTGGTTCTAGGAGACGTAAGCCGTGGTCGCCCAGACCTGGGTTTAGGGGTAGGCAACTCTTCCTGGCTGTTTGCCTCAAACTCCGAGATGAATCGGTACACTGACCGCCGGCACACACCGGTTAATTCAACTATTTCAGTAACTTTATGATTAGCCTTGTATAAACCAATCACCTGTGCAATACCCTCATGCTTAGTAACTCTCTTGGACATCTTAAAGACCCAGAAATCACACGATAAAGCACTGTAACTCAGGCGTAAAATCACGGCACGTGGCGCTCACATGGGTACAATAACCTCCACCCACGCAACCTAAACAAAGACTGAGCGGTTGCTGCTATGTGACAGCTGTCGCCTAAGGGTTCCAGATGCCGTTAGAATTGTGACTAAATATTTCTGATCAAAATTTATCCCTATCTTGAGGGTAAAACGATTTGTGCTAAAAGTGAAGTCACAGCCCAATTTGTGCCTTAACCTTCCGCGTAGACTGTATATATACATATACAGTCTACGCGGAAGGTTAAGGCACAAATTGGGGTGTGAATTCACTTTTAGCACAAATCGTTTTACCCTCAAGATAGGGATAAATTTTGATCAGAAATATTTAGTCACAATTCTAACAGCATCTGGAACCCTTAGGTGACAGCTGTCACATAGCAGCAACCGCTCAGTCTTTGTTTAGCTTGCGTGGGTGGAGGTTATTGTACCCATGTGAGCGCCACGTGCCGTGATTTTACGCCTGAGTTACAGTACTTTATCGTGTGATTTCTGGGTCTTAAAGATGTCCAGGAGAGTTACTAAGCTTGAGGATATTGCACAAGTGATTGGTTTATACAAGGCTAATAATAAAGTTACTGAAATAGTTGAATTAACCGGTGTGTGCCGGCGGTCAGTGTACCGATTCATCTCGGAGTTTGAGGCAAACAGCCAGGAAGAGTTGCCTACCCCTAAACCCAGGTCTGGGCGACCACGGCTTACGTCTCCTAGAACCAGGAAGGTGATTGCTAGGCAAGTTAATGCTAATCCTAAGCTCACGGCTCGGGAATTAAAGCAAGCTAACCCCGGATTCCTTGGCCAGGTCTCCTTAAGGTCGGTGCAGCAGCTTCTTCATGACGATCTCGGTCATCGCGCCTACCGACCACGCCGTAAGCCCCTGCTGACTGCTGCCCAGAAGAAGAAGAGGATCACTTTCGCAAAGAAGTACAGTGTCTGGTCCCTTCAGGATTGGAGGAACATCCTGTGGAGTGATGAAGCCACGTTTACAGTGAGTGGTTGTGGTCACGATAGGGTGTACGCCGGCCAGACTCTGACCCGCTCGACCCCAGGTACACCGTCAAGACGGTCAAGCATCCTGATTCAGTGGTGGTATGGGGTTGTTTCACTTATTACGGTGTTGGTGAGTTGGTTGTGCTTGAAAAAAACATTATAGTTAACCAGGGTGTGTACCTCGAGCTTCTCTGTGACGTTCTGCCTGACTCGTTTGAGAAAACACGCGCCGTCGTGTTCATGCAGGACGGTACTCCCTGCCACACAGCCAAGTCGGTTACTCAGTGGTTGGAGGATTGCCAGGTTTCATATTTTAAGGACTGGCCTGGCAATTCCGCTGACATCAACCCTATTGAGAACCTTTGGGGGCTCATGAAACGTCGCCTACGTGACCTCGACACCTCGTCCGTCCCCAAGGTCACCACAGCAATTAAGCAACTGTGGGCCAATTTCACCCCACAGCACCTGCAAAACCTTGTAGACAGTGTTCCACAATGACTAAAAGAGGTGCTGAAGAGGAAGGGAAACACAACAAAATACTAAGAGGGGTGGGTGAGTGTTATTTTCATTTTTTTATTGCCTTACCATGATTTTTTTATTTTTTCCCCACGGTGTGCCTTAACCTTCCGCGTAGACTGTATGTATACACATATATATATATATATATATATATATACATATATACATATATATATATATATATATATATATATATATATATATATACACACTGCTGGCTCTTCCCTCTCTGAGAAATTTTTGGGGGAAAATCACTAAATTTTAATAAATAATACCTCAAACTAAAGTTAGGATAATACAATTGACATTGCTGGATTCCTTGTAAGACCAGGAATATTTTGAATATAAATGTCATATATTTTGCACAAAAGATAACATATTTACTCAGAGAAAAACATTTTATCTAAAATTTGTATGTCTAATGCAAAATATATGATGTTTATATTCAAAATGATCACCAAATCATAAGAATTCCAGCAATGTAAATTATATTCTGGCCGGGTAATTTGTATGAATTTTATGAGCTAAAACAGGCAGTCAGGCAGTCAGGCAGGGTGGCGGGTGGGGCAAATCTAAAAATAGCGTCTCGAGCCGGACACTCACCGCGTATATGTGGAAAAAATCCGTGTTAGGTGAAAGTTCAGCTCTGGCGAAGCACCGCGTATATGAAAAAACGCGTTAAGTGAAACCGCGTTAGGCGGGGTAATACTGTATGTATATATAAAGTTGTACCTCACTTAACGCGGTCAATAAAACCCACAGGGTACCGTGTTAAGTGAAATCTGCATTAAGTGAACAACAGAACATATGGGATTAATTCCAATAGAAACCAGCCCGACCCCCAAACTCCACTTTTTGACGACACATAACTTTGTTGTAGTAAAAATTTTATCTTAACTTTATGATGGTATGAAAAAACAAGTAATATAGAAGAGGTTAGGTTAGGAAAAATAAAGGTTAACATAGGAAAAATAAAGGTTAGGTTAGAGAAACTAAAAGTTAGGTGGAACATTTATGGTAGTAGAAGAGATGGGTCGGCGTACGGGGATGGAGGTTGGTTCCGAGGCAGAGGGCAGGCTACTGGCCCTCAGGTGAGTCACTATCACTGTCACCCACACTTGTTATGGCCTCCCTGACAAATCCCTCAAAGTCATCTTCACTGTCTCTACCTCTGTCACTATCACTGGCTTGGGCTGGCTGTGGTGGGTTGCGGGCGAAGAACTCGGTTATGCTTTTTTGACGGCTGGTGTTTATGTTGTCTTGGTACACTGTGATGTACGGCTCCATAGCCTGCACCAGCCGGGTATGGAAGACTTCATAGTGGTCATTGTCATTGTCGCGGGAAAGGAAGGACTTCATTTTCTCTGCACACTCTATGGCACACTTAATATCACTGTGACTTAAACTGTGTTCTTCGGAGAATGACGCACCTTCTTCCTCCTCTTCACTGACGTGATCTTCTTCCAACATCTCGTCGGCAGTCACTTCAGGATCTCTGATCACCTCCAGGATGTCTTCGTTGGTGGTCTTGGAAAAGCCTTTAGCTGTAATATTGAGCGCAGCTTCTCTGGCAAGGTCCACTGCTACTGCAACAGTCTGAACCTCACCAGTCACAGTTTCACTCCTCTTCTCAGCTGGTATGCCTTGCAACACATGTCTCCATGCGTGACGAATCGTAGCAATAGTCAGCAGATCCCATGCCTCCACCAAGAAGTCTACAGCTTGTTTAACGTTAAACTTCTTCCAAAATCGTTTGACGAGAAGTTCTTGAGTCGCCACCTCTTGTTCCTTGTCCTCGTTGCTTTTGCTCTCACTGTCGGTGTCACCCAGCATACGCAACTCATTCTTGGTGTAGGTAGAGTCGTTCAGGAGCGTGAACTTCTTTGCAGAGTACGCAGCTTTCACATTGCAGATCAACTCCTGGTCCATGGGCTGGATTAATGACGTAGTGTTGGGAGGAAGGAAGACCGCTTTTACGTTGGGGTGACGATCCATAAGTAGGGGCGAGTGTCCAGGTGCGTTGTCAAGGAGCAACAAAATATTGAATGAAACATTCTGTTGCTCGCAGAATTTCTTCACGTCAGGAACAAAACAGTTGTCAAACCAGAAGAGGGACAGAGAAGAGGACATCCCCGCCTTACGTGCGGTTAGCCAGTGGACATTAAGCTTGTTCATGTCCATATTCTTGTAGGCGTGCGGCTTGCAGGCTGTGTGAATCACCGATAACTTTGGTTTACAGGTACCGGAGGCATTGGTGGTAAACAGGACGGTGATGCGTTCCTTCTGCAACTTCCGACCCCTTACCTTGCTGGCAGACTGGACAACAAAGGTCTTGGAAGGTAGCTTTTTCCAGAAAAGACCAGATTCGTCCATGCTAAACACCTGGTCGTCAGTGTACTGTCCTTCCTCCATAATCTCACGTAAGAACGGAGGAAAATCTCTAGCCGCCACACGGTCAGCACTCGCTTCCTCACCACCAATGTTGATGTTGGTGATCTTGTTCCTCTTCTTAAACCTATGCAGTCAACCAGAGGAAGCATTGAAGGGTTTGGGCTCTGCAATTCCCAGCTTACGTGACACTGCTGCGTATAGCTCACGTGCGTACTCCTGCACTGAGCGCGTGTCCACCGCCATGTTGCGTCGCGCCTGACGAATCAAATAATTCACCAGCAAATTTTCCACTTTTGCCAGCACCCTGTTCTGGCAATACCTGATAGATGAAGCACCTGCAGACTTTGTGATTTTCATGTGCTCTTTGATCTTGGCTGCATCCTTCTTGTTCGTGCGAATCATAGATTCGTTGACGTCATGCTGGCGCGCGAGATCAACTTGCCGTGTTCCTTTCTCCAAATCTTGAACAATTTGGTACTTCACCTCGTAGCTTAAGGAACATCGTGTCTTCTTTGGCTTAGTGCCGCTGGGTCCAGGTAAGGAAAGGTCTCTCTCTGGTGGCGGTGGTGGTCCGGCGGAAGCCATTTTACGGAACAATGGATGCGCGTTTACACGGTGTGGCCTTGAGGGATGAAACTGCCTCGGCTAGGTCAAGCGTCGTCTTTCCACCCACCCTCCCTCCCTCCCCCGGGTGGTCACGTCATAATACTTTAAGCCAATTACAGCTAGCAGCAGAGGGGGGTAAGGATGCATGGCCAATCACAGTCCGATACGTCATATGACGTCAGTGATAACGCAACAAAGACACACACTGCGCAACCTTACCGTGCCGCTTGCTCAAGCGGAGGGAGGAGGAGGGAGAGGCGAGGAGCACAGGCAGGCAGGCGGGCGGGTGGCGCATGGGGCAAATCTAAAAATAGCGTCTCGATCCGGACACTCACCGCGTATATGTGGAAAAAATCCGTTTTAAGTGAAAGTTCAGCTCTGGCAAGGCACCGCGTATACGGTAAAACGCGCTAAGTGAAACCGCGTTAGGAGGGGTAATACTGTGTACACACACACACTCTTACTCTTAAATCACTTCTGTAACATGATACATGTGATTAATTTTTATCTCTTGTGCAAAATATATGACGTTTATATTCAAATTATTCGCTGTCTTGCAAGGATTCCAGCAATGCAAATTATATTTGCCTAACTTTAGTCTGTGATAATATATAAGATAAAAACTAAGCCTAAAACCCTGGCTGGGCAGATGGGGGAGAGGAGGGAGGGTGGGAGTGAGGTGAGGTGATATGTTTGACAGTTGGTGCTGAAGGTCTAATGTGTGTTTATTTATCAGTCCTTAACTGACTAAGCTTCTCTCTTATAAAATGACAGTGAAATGACCTGGGAGAATATAATTTATATTGCTGGGATTCTTGTAAGATCGTGATTAATTTGAATAAAACAAGCTATAATTTGCACTAGACATAACAATTTTAGTTCCGTAATCATTTAGTACATGTACAGTACAGGTTTGCACTTAGGTCATTTATTTCTTTTATGTTTCTTTTAGTATGGTGTGTGCATGTAAATGAATAAAAATAAATTTAGAAATTTATGCAAATCTACCCAAAAATACAGTTGAAAAACTTGACATTATAAAATGTACTAAAATTTTATCTCTTGTGTAAAAGATATGACGTTTATATTCAAATTATTCACTGTCTTGCAAGGATTCCGGCAATGCAAATTATATTCTCCTAACTTTAGTCTGAGATATTATATAAGATAAAAACTTGAAGCCTACTGTATAACCAACAAACCCTTTCGATAACCGAAATTTCGTTAATCGAACCATTCGTTAACCGAGGGACCACTGTATGTTGAAGGAAATATGCCGTGATGTCAGGGTAGAACCAACCCTCCTTCCATTGGACAGTGAGAATTTTCAACATAGGACTTCAAACACATCCAACGAAGCCTGTGTTGATGTCAGTGCTCGAGGATTCTGGACGCGGGGACAGCGTGCCTTCTTCGACATCAGGATTTGTTATTCCATGGCCGCATGTCACCGTAACTTAGCTCTCAATGCTGCACACAGGAGGAATGAGAACGACAAGACAAGGGCATACGGGGAGAGAATTCAAAACGTTGATCAAGGCAGCTTCACTCCTCTCGTGTTCACAACCTCTGGAGGGATGGAACCAAGTGCAAGGTGCTTCTACGCCAGACTCGCGGAGTTGCTATCCGAACAGAAGCAGCAGCCCAGAAGTTATGTTACAGCCTGGATGAGATGTCGACTGTCCTTCTCTCTCCTTAGGTCAGCTTTGCTCTGCCTTAGGGGAACGAGAGCATTGGCCTGAAAGCTGACAACAGTTGCAAATATTGACTATGAGGCAACAGTCACTGAATGCGGCTCAACTAACTCAACACAGATAGGATAGCTACTTATGTATTAGGATAATTAATTTTAAGGTAATAAAATGGCGGTGAAGGTATGGCTATAAGGGGAGGATGGAGGCCATGTTTATAAAAAAAAAAAATAGTAGCAGTGTGTGTGTGTGTGTGTGTGTGTGTGTTAATCACTATAGGGGCACGATACATGTACTATGTATGCTGTTAACCACAAAGGAAAAAAGAAAACAAATATATTGTATAAAGTATTCACCTACTTCTCGAGTGATATGGTTGACAAGGCGCAGCCTGTCTATTTATCAAATTATAACACAGAAAATTGGCATGATAAGGAAGGTTCTTGGTTTACTTTCTTAAGTCAGAGCCATTAAAGATCCTCTACAAGAGTTCTTTCACTTCCTGTCAAACTCAACCACTTCATACTGTTTCTAATTACAGTCTCTCCCCGACTTACGACTGGGTTAAGAGCCCAAATCCAGGTTGTAAGTCGAAATGGTCTAAGTCGAAAATGCCAAAAATCATACATAGAAAATCTAAAATGAAATACAATACAGTAGAAGTAATCAATAATGAAGAATGGATACAGTGTTACTGTGCATTTACCTTTACTATAGTCAGCTGAATCCACACGGGGCCCCCCACAATTTTCTAATTATACATGGAGACTACATTAAGTGGATGAAGCATAGGAGGAGACAGGGCTGGGTGGGTCATGAATGTTGCTTTCTTAAGACAGTTTAATATACAGGTTGAAAGTATTGGATAATCTTAGGAAATGAAGCGGCAGCACTGGTGGGGCATGAGGAGACAGCAATGGGGGACTTCTTAAAATATATGTCCAATTTAGACTTCACAGTTTGCTTTTTCTTTTCATTATAAATATATGTCCAATTTAGACTGCACACTTTGCTTTTTCTTTACATTATAAATTTTCCTGTAGCAAGCAAGTGCATCTTGGACCATTCTGTCAACTTTGGCAAAACGCTCAACATTTTGAACCATTCCGTCAAACATTTACATCCCCTTATTAATTGTAGCAAATGCCTCTGCCATTTGCTTCACTGTAAAATTTTTGGGGGGTGCAGGTTCTTTTACATTTAGACTCTCTTCTTCCTCTGCATTTTTCCGTGATTCCAGTTCAGTAAGATCCTCGTTACATAGCTCTTCTGCTACACCAACTGCTCAACATCTTCATTATCAATTTCTAACTCAAGCTGTTTACCCAACTCCACTATCTTGTTACTAATCTCAGAAATTACTTCATCTTCATTAAATCCTCTGAAACTGTTCACATATCTTTTCAGGACTTTCTTCCATATTCCATTTATGCACTGACCTGTAACTTCATCCCATGCTGCACTAATATTCTTTATACATTTCAAAATGTTGTAGTCCTTCCAAAACTCTGAGCGTTTTCTCACCTTCAGTAGCAGCAACAGCCTGAGCGAGGGTCGTATGTAAATAATTTGCTTTAAAAGCTGCAATAGCACCTTGATCCATGGGTTGGATGATAAGAGGTAGTGTTAGGTGGAATGTAGACTACCTTAACATCAGGGTGCATGTTGTCCAGGTGTAGTTGGTGTCCCGGAGCATGATCCAAAATTAGCAAAATCTTGAATGCAATCCCTTGTTGCAGAAAATACTCCTTGGCTCGTGGAATTAAACAAGTCATGAACCAATCCTCAAACAGTACTCGGGTCAACCATGCTTTCTTGTTACTTCGATAAAACACTGACAGTGTGTGCTTGCTGACATGTTTAAAACCCCTTGTGTTCTCTGAATGATATATCATGAAGGTATTTATCTTGAAACTAGCTGCATCCCCCCCCTCCCCCAACAGAAGTGTAATTCGGTCCTTGCATGCCTTGAATCCCAGCATTGTTTTCGCCTCTTTGTGGATGTATGCCCGTTCAGGCATGAGCTTCCATAATAAGCCAGTTTCATCCACAATGAACATTTGCTCAGGCAAATAATTTCCCTCGGCGATGACACGATCTAGCTTCTCCTTAAAAGCTTCGGCAGCACCCACATCAGCACTAGCTGTCTCTCCACTCAACTTTACACTATGTAAACTTTAGCGGTTCTTAAATCTTTGGAACCACCCATGACTTGCTGTGAAGGTTTGGTCACACTCATCTCCTGCCTGCTCCTTCAGGCTTTCGAAAAGGCTTCTTGCCTTAGCCTGTATGGTTAGAAGGCTTAAGGGTACACGCTTTTGTATCTGGTCTTCCATCCATATCACAAGTAATTTTTCCATCTCATGAATAGGGCCTTATCTTTTCTTCGTTATTATAGTTCCCTTTATAGGTGCTGATCCTTTCACTACCTTACGAATTTGTTCCTTGTCCTTCAAAATAGTAGATATGGTCGAGTGTGAGAAGCCTAGGTCGCGTGAAATGGTTGCTACTGTTTTTCCATTTTCATACTGCATTATTATCTTCATTTTCATCTCAAAAGTAATTGACTGTCTCCTGTTTTTTCTGAGCACCACCAGAACTCTCACTTCTACGCTTGCCAGTCATTCTGAAGTGAATTAGATACGAAAATAATGTCAGTACACAGCGCGATCACTATCGACAACAAAGACAGCCAAACACCAACTAAGAGCTCTACGGCGTGAGTGCTGTAGCCATGAGGCGGCGCGATCCAGCCCACGCGACGCTCTCGTACAGGACAGAAACGTTTCAGTCTAGAAAATACCCGCTTCATTTGGAAAAAATTTTGGTGCCGACTGCGGCGATCGTATGTGCGGGTGGGCGTAGCGACCGAGGCAGGTCGTAAGTGCAGGTGGTCGTAGGTCGAGTATGTCGTAAGTCGATGAGTAGCTGTATTCTCATTCCCCGTCGTCAAATTCTAAACATCCATATTCTGAACTCATATAACTTTATCGCTTTATATCAAAAAACATTTAGAAGCAAGTTCATTCTCAAATTGTATAAACTGCATTACAATAATGTATAAAAATTTTAGTGTTGCCAGAATTGCTTGTTAATAATTCTGCCTGTATTACCTTGATGTGTATACGGTACCAATAACTACTTAATTCTGTTGATCATTACACTCACTGTCACAATCATCAAACTTACATATATAACCACAAGTGCATATACTGTACTGTACTTTACACACAATGATGACACCAGTCTACTTCAAAAGCCTAAAACTGAAAAGCTATAGGACATGAGCAGTGTGTCACATACAGGTATTTAAGATGTACCATATCCATGCAGTCATGTCCCTAAGATACAAAATTTGGTTAAGCCAGCACTAAGCAAAACTACAAAACACAAATGAGCAACATCAATGATCCCATCACAGCTGTGGGCCAGCTAAGCTCAGCATGCCCATCACAGAAAGGAGGAGGAAAACAGGAAGAGAAGAGACAAATTTACCACAGGAAGAGTTATTTTCGATGAAGCTAAGTGGTCCTTTGGCCACTTGTGTCTCCTCACATCCTCCACCTGTTAACAATATCACACCCACTTGTACAACACCTGTCGTTTGCTCCTCCACCTGCCTTAACCAAGTTAAGTACCAATGACTCAAACTGCTGTAAATTTTACTGCAGTTCATCATTTGGTGTAATATTATAACACTCAATACAGTACTTTTTTTTAATCTGGTTAAACACAAAAGCATGTTAATGATAAAGAAAAAAGGCTGCAACATATACCAAATTAGTTTATGGAAAGAAAGCATCTTCCTCTATGCAGTACAAGGCAGTGTACAGTTCAACACACTGATACACAAACAATATTCTCTTTGAAGTAAATCCAAAGTGAATTATCTAGAGCTCAATTTGATAGGCAAGAATGTGCTGTATTATGTAGTAATGACAATTTATTTAAGTTTTCTAGTAAAGCAAAAAATAAATAAAACTATGGTAAAGTGCTGTACTCTAATATAAAATATTGTATTTGGAATACAGACAATACTGCTCTTGTTCCAGATAGTGAAGAAGCATTACAAAAACTGGTCAATAGATTAATGGATAAGTTTTAGTCATTGCAGTAAAAAAAAAAAATAATTAAAAATAAACCCTAAAAATTATGGAAGACAACAGGGGAAGTTAAATATAAAGGAAAATTTTTGTGTATTTGGTTAATATCATAAATTGTAATGTTAAACATGAAGAAAAATAAATCAAAATA
Source organism: Homarus gammarus (assembly GCA_958450375.1). Taxonomy (NCBI): domain Eukaryota; kingdom Metazoa; phylum Arthropoda; class Malacostraca; order Decapoda; family Nephropidae; genus Homarus; species Homarus gammarus. The sequence goes on along the minus strand of CAUDMG010004041.1, from coordinate 298,271 downwards.
AGATAAAGCAAAACAGCATTTAATAAATATGGTAAAAAGGAAAATTAATTGTAGTTTAAGGAACAATAATTGTAGTTTGAAAAAAAGAGGGGCTAAAATGGTATAAATGGTTGGTACAGTACTATGTGTTGGGTGATAAATGTGGATGTTTTCATGGGACACAAGGAGGAGACTAAAGGGGTTTCAAAATGTGGTGTGACACAAGAACATTAAAGATGAGTTATATTAATGTAAAAAACAAATGTAGTACCGTATTTTTTGGTATGAAAGACGTACTTTTTATTACAAAAATATACCTTGAAAATTACCATGCGTCTTCCAGGACGCTACAGGATAATTGTAGCAGAGGTTTTCTTAGGGTCAACTGAAATCAGCCCCTTTAAAAGACTGTTACTTCATTACAGTACTTAGCAATTACAAGTATTCTCTATACAGTACTATAAAACAATTGATTTAACTAATATTGTTGATATACTGCGAAAAATATGATTATTTACTTACTCAGTAGGTAAAAAATAAAAAATAAAAGGCTGCAGCTACACAACCCTTACTGCTGTGCGGTTTGTTTACTAATGGCAGTGGTGCGGCAGCGCCATCTATTGAGGCATTGCTAAAGGTTGTCTGCTGGTCTCAGAGCACAGGATTGTTTGTTTCTTCATATTTGGACACCTATTTAGACTGTAAAAACCTCGCAAAATTAAAATCGGCCAAATTTAAATACAACTTCCTATGGAGAAAATTAAATGGAGTCTGGTACTTTCGATGTTTGGCTAAATTTTGTCTTATTTACCCTACTTTTTTGGGGCGAATTACTACCTGTAATAAAGCAACATCCTAATAAACCAACGAAAATAACACAGATAAAGTTAAATAAAAACTAAAAACAGCACAGAAAAAGTTTTTATGTTCTACAGCTTCAGCTAGAGTTGAACCTGATGACTTGGCAACTTTGTCATCCAAGTAAAAACACACACAACAACATTGGCTGTCCTTATGTTTTGAACTTTACCACCAATGGTGGGTAGAATTTTTTTTTTAAATTCAGAAACATTAATTAAAACATATAAGAACAGTAAATAAGTGTTGCTTTCACATGTGAGCAGTTTCACTTTTTCTTTACCATTAATGGTTAGCTACTTTTACTGTTCCATTTATTAACATTAAATAACATTACTTAAAACAACCATATTAATCTTTTTACATTAATTTTACTACAGCTATAACCAGGGTCTTATTTTCTTCAGTTTTATATGTAGAACCAGTCAGTCACTGGTTTTGTAAACATTAACGAAAACAATGCCGTCTTGTCTCCTCGTATGTTTAAATATATGGTAATGTGTATTATTAATGAATTGTATTGTTCATTTTGCACTCCTAAACCCGTCAAAATTCGAGTTTCCGTCATCGAAATTTGAAATTGTGTAGTGATTTATTTTTTGTGTCCAAATAAAAAACGTTGAATTAAAAACTTGCGAAATTTGAGAACCTACTGCACTGTACTTGAATGTCTAGAACTTTGTTCATTTGCTTACCTTCTACTGTTGGAAGGAATTGAAGATGAATAAAATGCTTTTGACTGTTTTACTGGACATGATATTTAAAGATTTACATTTTTTTTTTTTTTTATTGTTTGCTTACCAAAAATTTTACTTTTTTACTTTACTTTTTTTTTAAATAAATATTTTTTGTTTTATTTAGACTTTGATATACATGTTTACATTTGCTTACCTTCTGCAGTTGGAAAATATTTCCCGTCGTTGTCATACTGACAAAAACAAGAGAAAAAATGTAAACACTACAGCCCGCTAGACGTGGAGGTGACCAGGTGTATAAAATGAGTGCTGTATTAAAGATTTCCACTTCTTATACTGATTATTTTTTTAAATTGATGAAAATGACAACTGATAAGCAGTTCTAAGTGATGATATTCAAAGAGGTGTGTGTACTTGTGTCAAAAGGGCTGTATATCAAGCAACGGTTTCACTGGTGTTGGTTAGCAAGTACAGTGGTCCCTCGGTTAACGAACACAATTCGTTCCACTGAGTCGTTCGTTGACCGAAAATTTCGTTAACCGAATCCATTATTTCAATGGGATATTGGGTAAATGGTTCCAGCTCACAGAAAAGTATATACAAAGTAAAGCCAAAAATGCATAAAGTCAAAAACACTCCTAAAATTCCCCTAAATCGCCCTTAAATCAATATCAATATCAATATCTGACCTGACTTGGCTAGTCACGTCACCACCCTTCTCTTAAGCTCCTCTACGTGTGTGTTGGTGTGGGGATTAGTGGATGTCATCATTTTGACCTGACCTCATGTTTTTAGGTCACCCTGTATAATTAAGCCTCTCTCTGTCCATGTAATCCAGTTGCCTCTGAAGATGTCTTGAATAAAGACGAAAGCTAAGGTACTCCGTTGTTTCCATTCTCCCGTGTGATTTTATCAAGATTTATCTTATCCACGTTTTCATTGTGGATTTACATGATATATATATATATATATATATATATATATATATATATATATATATATATATATATATATATATATATTTACACACACACACATACACACAGTCATGCGCCGGTTAACATTCGATCGCATATACGTCCGTGCCCCCCCCCCCCCAAAAAAAAAACCACAACACTTCTGTCACACCTGCTGGACCACCACTCCACGACCCCTGACGGAGACATGATGATCCTCCCCATACTGGCCAGATATTGTGTGTTAAAGGAATATCCTTCCTTCCTTAGGCATTTGCCTCCAGGTGTAATGTTAACCTACATCTATTGTGGATAAAATCTTTTACCTACAAATTGACAATAACACATTTGCGGTAATCAGACATATCTAGTTCCCTCAATAATTGTAACCCCAGTTGCAATTGGGGTTGCAATTTCAAATTCTGTGTCATTACTAAGGAATAACGAAGTCTCTGCTGCACTGCACTCTAAGATTAAGAGAAAACAGAGGACTCAGGCGTCCTGAAGCGAGAGAAAACGGACTCCTTTGAGGGGCACTCAAATAAAGAAACACATAGCTACATGTTTTGTGGACTACCCACTGTACAGTATTGAGTGTATCCTTTTCATCACTTTGTAATAAACCTAGCCATGCCTATGTGTGTTTATGATATTTACCATAACATTATATATATATATTTAGTGGGTCTAAATGGTCGTAAAATGGGAAACTTGGTGTTGGGTGCCTGGAACCAATTAGAATAAATCCCATAGGTTCTGTACTTTCGGACAACATCCATTTCGGTTAACATCACGTTTCCAAGAACGTATCTAGGACATTAACCAGCGCATGACTGTATAAGTACATATACACTCTTACTATTAAATCACTACTGTAATGTGATACAGGTGATTCATTTTTATCTCTTGTGCAAAATAAATGACATTTATATTCAAATTATTTGCTGTCTTGCAAGGATTCCAGCAATGCAAATTATATTCTCCTAACTTTAGTCTGAGATAATATATAAGGTAAAAACTGTAAGCCCAAAACCCTGGCTGGGCAGATGGGGGAGAGGGAGGGAGGGAGGGAAGGAGCTGGGGGGGGGGGGGTAGAGCGGAAGGTGAGGTGATACAGCTTGACAATTGGCACCGAAGGTCTAGTGAAGTATTCATTTGTTTATTTATGTCCTTCACATTTAGTTTTTGTTTTTTGCTTATAAAATTTCATAGAAGTTACCGGGGAGAATATAAATTATATTGCTGAAATTCTTATAAGATAGTGATTAATTTGAATAAAACAAGCTATAATTTGCACTAGACATAACAATTTTAGTTCCGTAATCATTTGGTACATGTACAGTACATGTTTGCACTTAGGTCATTTATTTCTTTTATGTTTCTTTTAGTATGGTGTGTGCATGTAAATGAATGAAAATAAATGAATTAATTTATGTAAATCTACCCAAAAATACAGTTGAAAAACTTTACACTACTAAAATGTACTAAATTAATGTACAGTAATGCCTCGCTTTACGCGTTTTTTTTTTACGCGTTTCTACATTTACGTGATACCCCGCCAGAACCGTAATGTTCACTTTACGCAGTGCATCTACTCATATACGCGGGAAGCGGCGCGGGCAGGGTGCGCACAAGGTCGCCCAGTCATCAAAACATTACCGAGTTCTTCACCCGCCACCCACCACAGCCGGCCCAAGTCACTGATAGTGAGGATATGGACTTATATGGACTTTGAGGGGTTTGACAATGAGGCCCTGCAAGCCTCTGTGGTGGATAGTGATACAATTGATACAAGTGATACAGGTGAGGGCCAATAATCTGCCCTCTGCCTCGGAACCAATCCCTCATCCCCGTGTGCCCAGCCATCTTTTCTACTAATGTAAGTGTTAAAAAACCTAATATTATTGATATTTCTCTTAATTATTAATTGTGTGTGCATACCATCATAAAATTAAGAAGTTATTTTTACTACAACGTAGGTATTGTGTCTGAAAAAGTTGAGTTTGGGGGTCGGCCCAGTCTCTATTTCAATTAATCCCATATGTTCTGTTGTTCACTTTACGCGTTTCCCGCTTCACGCGGGCCTCCATGGGTTCAATTGACCACGTAAAGCGAGGTATTACTGTACTGTACTAAAATTTTATCTCTTGTGCAAAATATATGACGTTTATATTCAAATTATTCACGGTCTTGCAAGGATTCCAGCAATGCACATTATATTCTCCTAACTTTAGTCTGTGATATTATAAAAGATAAAAACTTAAGGCCTACTGTATAACCACCAAACCCTTGCTGGTAAGGGGGGGGTAGGGACGGAGGGAGGGGTGACAGTAACATATTTGACAGTTAGCGCTGAAGGTCTAGTGAAGTATTTATTTGTTTATTTATGTCCTTCAGATTGAGTTTTTGTTTTTTGCTTATAAAATTTCATAGAAGTGACTGGGGAGAATATAATTTACATTGCTGGAATTCTTATAAGATAGTGATTAATTTGAATGAAAACATGCAATAGTTGGCACTAGACTAAAATTTTAGTAATCATTTTGTACATTACTTTGATTAAATGTACAGTACAGCTTTGCCCTTAGGACAGTGTATGCATGTAAATAAGTTTCAATAAATGAACAAAGTTACTGTACATATATCGAGCCAAAAATAATAGTTGAAAAACTTTATGTAGACAGAGCATGGATGGTTAAATTTTAGAATGACCAATAATTTTAATACAAAAAATGCACAAATATTAAAGAGCACAATTTTCTTGATATTTACTCCACTGGAAACGAATGTAAAATAGAACAGATTACTAAATTGGCAGACTAGTCCATCAGCTGATGCTCACAACATAAAGTGATGTTCGTAAGGATTTTGTTAATCAAATTTTTGTTCGTCAACCGAATTGAAGATTCTTATGGAAGGTAATTCTTTAACCAAAATTTTGTTAAACAAACCATTCGTTAACCTAGGGACCACTGTATAAAAAAAAAAATCCTAGAAATACATTTCCAAAATCAGGGTGTGTCTTCCACGATGCAGCGTCTTCCAAGCCGAAAAATACGGTATGTACAGGAGTACAGTACCACTAAAGGTTGGAACAATGTGACAAATACTGGAAATTTATTAATTAAATAAAGTTAGATACTGTACTCTGGCCACATAACTAGAGATAAGTAGATAATGGTTAAGGAGTTAATGGAGGTATGAGGGCCACTGGGATGCATGGATGAAATAATAAGCATGGTCTCTGGAAATATATACAATCTGGGAGCACTGATAAACAAAGCCACCCACCAAAATAAAAAAAATTGGTGTTAGGAGATGGTTACCAACCTTTAGGTAGGAGGGGTGGTGTCTTGACACATTTATTAAGAGAAGTATGCAAGAGTAGGAAAAATGTGTCCACAAGATGCAAATGCACACACACACGCACGCACATAAACACCACTAAACAGTATAGTATGCAAACTTTGTGAATGAACTGTAAATAGTAGAAAAGTGGACAATCTTTTAGTTAAAGTCCAATTATTAAATTAGTCACTTCCTCCAGCAGAAAAGAGGGTAAGTGAAGCAGAACCTCATCTACCAGTAACTCTCTCACACCACACATGAACTTCCTCACACTCTCCATCTCTTTCTAGCCTGGCTCTTTCTCTAAGTCTAATCCTCACAATACTTGACACTTGCTGATCCCTTCTAACATGATGAGACTGAAAAAAATGATATGATGGTTGATTACAAGAGTGTTATGGGATGCTGGCAAAAGAAACCCAAATTGAGGAGACGGTTAACAAAAATTGGAGTTGCTAACACTCTACGTCACATATACAGCATTCCACTTATACAGTACTACTTGCTAAATTATATGTAGACTATAAACATTTGTATTTTTTTCTATATAATTCTCTTCAGTACAGTAAGTCCTTGTTTAATGTCGCCTCCGTTAACGTTGTTTCCTTATGACGTCGCTACTCTTTAGATACCAATAATTCGGTTAACGCCTCGACGACTCAATATAAAGTCGTTTTTAGCGTCGTCACAAACTACTTTTTAAAGCGCATCACCCTCTCTTGTCTCGGTGCGCTACCTCTCACTCGCGGAACGGCACAGCGTCCCCAAACGGCGTCAGTCTTTGTTTGGCTTCCACAGCGTTCGTGTGTGTTTAAGTGTTTTTGCTCTTAATACTGTACTCTACAATTCAAAATGGCTTCCAAGCGTCCACCAAGTGCTACTGATGTTGTGAAGAAGCAACGTAAGACCATTATCCTTGCTATGAAAATGGAGGTTTTAAACCAGGAGAAGGCACCCGCCGGGTCTCAGTGACTTGCCACCCTCCTCCTCTCCACTACCCACCACACACTCGCTCCACCACCTCCGTCCATCAGTGAGTACAATACAAAATGATTTAGTTTATTTATATACATACTAAATTCTATAAAAATGCCATTGAATTTATGTACAGTATATGTAATGGGGCAAAGGGAGACTGGGGAATGTAACTCCCAAATTTTATCTACTGTTTTTCTTATGGGGAAAAGTGATTCCGTTAATGGTGTGGTTTTCAGGAACAGAACCACAACGTTAAACGAGGACTTACTATGTGAGTGACCTCCCTGTGCAGTTAGCCGGGTGTAAAGATGTTGAACTGAGACAGAACACAACAAGAAAACCACAGACATAAAGTTAATGTGATTGAATGAGTTAACATAAAAGCAACAGTTTGTACACATGAAGTAACTGGTGAAAAGTTAACTATTAAATGCACAGATACGAATCTTTTTAACAATAACATCCAGAACAATATTTTACATACATACAGAAGACAGGAAATAAACTAATGATTCAAGATACTGTACTAAGGTTGAGATGGGAATGAAAGGAGGTGCTTCAACAAACTGTGTGTGTGTGTGCATGGTTGTTGGAGGGTGTGTGGGTGTGTGTGTATGTGTGTTGGAGGGTGTGTGGGTGGGTGGTTGTTGGAGGGTGTGTGGGTGGGTGGTTGTTGGAGGGTGCATGTGTGCGTGGGTGGTTGTTGGAGGGTGTATGTGTGCGTGGTTGTTGGAGGGTGTGTTTATGTGGTTGTTGGAGGGTGTGTGTGTGTGTGTGTGGTTGTTAGAGTGTACTGCGCACCTCATTGTCTTTCCTAAAAACCCGTTTTAATTCATATTACGCTACATAATATTCAAATCCACCGCGCTTGTAGAATCTCAGGCGAGTATTTCCCACCTGTTTTACCCTCAGGACCACTCTCAGTAAGCCCCGCTTTCGAACACAGTTGTCACTACGCTTATTGCACTCTCTACTGGCAAACGCAACCTTGAATTAGTCTGTGTAAATCAACTTTAGTAATTCGCCAGACCTTTGTCAACTGAGGGTCATCTTTGAATGAGTAACAGTTAGTTTGTTTGTGATTATTGTCATTGCGTGAGTAGCGATCACTGGCAACTCAGGGGTATATAAGCTCGAGATGGCGAGGAAGCGCATCCCCTGACGCTGATTCCCGTTTGTCTCCAGATCGAGGGTGGGCTTAATTGAAACCCACCGGTCGCTCGGAGCCGGTGGATACCCAGCAGTGGTCAATATAGGAGTGATGGTGCTGATTCGTCATGATTAATCGGCTCTACTCTACCTCGTGAGCCGAGGACCCCAAACAAATCTCGGGTCGGAGTGTAACCGACCACAACAACAGTTGTTAGAGGCGCCAGTGCTATACCCTGGGACAGGCCTTGAAATTATGGTCCACACTGTGGTTGTGTGTGTTTTTTTTTACCAGTGTGTTTTGTAAGAAATAAATCAATGAAGACATGTTATGGTTTCACCCTTCTTTACCCTTATCGATCTGGTCAATGGAAAACCTAACCCAATGCCTAATCCACTCTGCCCACTACCTAACGAGCTACATGCTGTCTAGAGGGGGTCTGGTGGCAGCGACCCTTAGGAATTAAGATTAGAGTTAAGTTATCCCCTTAGATTTAGTGACCCCAGATCTGGCAGTATAAGAGGGTGTGTGTGTGTGTGTGGATGTTGGAGGGTGTGTGTGTGTGTGGTTGTTGGAGGGTGTGTGTGCGTGTGTGGTTGTTGGAGGGTGTGTGTGGTTGTTGGAGGGTGTGTGTGGGTGGTGAGAGTGTATAGTTGTTGGAGGGGGAGTGTGTATGGTTGTTGGAGGATGAGTGTGTATAGTTGTTGGAGGGGGAGTGTGTATGGTTGTTGGAGGATGAGTGTGTATGGTTGTTGGAGAGGGAGTGTGTATGGTTGTTGGAGGGGGAGTGTGTATGGTTGTTGGAGGATGAGTGTGTATGGTTGTTGGAGGGGGAGTGTGTATGGTTGTTGGAGGGGGGGTGTGTATGGTTGTTGGAGGGGGAGTGTGTATGGTTGTTGGAGGGGAGTGTGTATGGTTGTTGGAGGGGGAGTGTGTATGGTTGTTGGAGGGGGAGTGTGTATGGTTGTTGGAGGGGGAGTGTGTATGGTTGTTGGAGGGGGAGTGTGTATGGTTGTTGGAGGAGTGTGTATGGTTGTTGGAGGGGGAGTGTGTATGGTTGTTGGAGGGGGAGTGTGTATGGTTGTTGGAGGGGAGTGTGTATGGTTGTTGGAGGGGGAGTGTGTATGGTTGTTGGAGGGGGAGTGTGTATGGTTGTTGGAGGGGGAGTGTGTATGGTTGTTGGAGGGGGAGTGTGTATGGTTGTTGGAGGGGGAGTGTGTATGGTTGTTGGAGGGGGAGTGTGTATGGTTGTTGGAGGGGGAGTGTGTATGGTTGTTGGAGGGGGAGTGTGTATGGTTGTTGGAGGGGGAGTGTGTATGGTTGTTGGAGGGGGAGTGTGTGGTTGTTGGAGGGTGCGTGTGTGGTTGTTGGAGGGTGCGTGTGTGGTTGTTGGAGGGTGCGTGTGTGGTGTTGGAGGGTGCGTGTGTGGGTGTTGGAGGGTGCGTGTGTGGGTGTTGGAGGGTGTGTGTGTGGTTGTTGGGTGTGTGTGTGGTTGTTGTAGGGTGTGTGTGTGTGGTTGTTGTAGGGTGTGTGTGTGTGGTTGTTGTAGGGTGTGTGTGTGTGGTTGTTGTAGGGTGTGTGGGTGGTGAGTGTGTATAGTTGTTGGAGGGGGAGTGTGTATGGTTGTTGGAGGGGGAGTGTGTATGGTTGTTGGAGGGGGTGTGTGTATGGTTGTTGGAGGGGGAGTGTGTATGGTTGTTGGAGGGGGAGTGTGTATGGTTGTTGGAGGGGGAGTGTGTATGGTTGTTGGAGGGGGAGTGTGTATGCTTGTTGGAGGGGAAGTGTGTATGGTTGTTGGAGGGGAGTGTGTATGCTTGTTGGAGGGGAAGTGTGTATGGTTGTTGGAGGGGAAGTGTGTATGGTTGTTGGAGGGGGAGTGTGTATGGTTGTTGGAGGGTGAGTGTGTATGGTTGTTGGAGGGTGTGTGTATGGTTGTTGGAGGGTGAGTGTGTATGGTTGTTGGAGGGTGTGTGTATGGTTGTTGGAGGGGGAGTCTGTATGGTTGTTGGAGGGGGTGTGTATGGTTGTTGGAGGGGGAGTGTGTATGGTTGTTGGAGGGGGTGTGTATGGTTGTTGGATGGGGGAGTGTGTCTGGTTGTTGGAGGGGGAGTGTGTATGGTTGTTGGAGGGGGAGTGTGTATGGTTGTTGGAGGGGGAGTGTGTATGGTTGTTGGAGGGGGAGTGTGTATGGTTGTTGGAGGGGGAGTGGGTATGGTTGTTGGAGGGTGTGTGTATGGTTGTTGGAGGGTGTGTGTATGGTTGTTGGAGGGTGTGTGTATGGTTGTTGGAGGGTGTGTGTATGGTTGTTGGAGGGTGTGTGTATGGTTGTTGGAGGGGTAGTGTGTATGGTTGTTGGAGGGGGAGTGTGTATGGTTGTTGGAGGGGGAGTGTGTATGGTTGTTGGAGGGGGAGTGTGTATGGTTGTTGGAGGGGGAGTGTGTATGGTTGTTGGAGGGGGAGTGTGTATGGTTGTTGGAGGGGGAGTGTGTATGGTTGTTGGAGGGGGAGTGTGTATGGTTGTTGGAGGGGGAGTGTGTATGGTTGTTGGAGGGGGTGTGTGTGTGGTTGTTGGAGGGGGTGTGTGTGGTTGTTGGAGGGGGTGTGTGTGGTTGTTGGAGGGGGAGTGTGTATGGTTGTTGGAGGGGGAGTGTGTATGGTTGTTGGAGGGGGAGTGTGTATGGTTGTTGGAGGGGGAGTGTGTATGGTTGTTGGAGGGGAGTGTGTATGGTTGTTGGAGGGGGTGTGTGTATGGTTGTTGGAGGGGGAGTGTGTATGGTTGTTGGAGGGGGAGTGTGTATGGTTGTTGGAGGGGGAGTGTGTATGGTTGTTGGAGGGGGAGTGTGTATGGTTGTTGGAGGGGGAGTGTGTATGGTTGTTGGAGGGGGAGTGTGTATGGTTGTTGGAGGGGGAGTGTGTATGGTTGTTGGAGGGGGAGTGTGTATGGTTGTTGGAGGGTGAGCGTCTATGGTTGTTGGAGGGTGTGTGTATGGATGTTGGAGGGGAAGTGTGTGTATGGTTGTTAGAGGGGGAGTGTGTATGGTTGCTGAAGGTATGTGTGTATGGTTGTTGGAGGGTGAGTGTGTATGGTTGTAGGAGGGGGAGTGTGTATGGTTCTTGGAGGGGAAGTGTGTGTATGGTTGTTAGAGGGGGAGTGTGTATGGTTGTTGGAAGGTGTGTGTATAGTTGTTGGAGGGGGTGTGTGTGTGGTAGTTGGAGGGGGTGTGTGTGGTTGTTGGAGGGGGTGTGTGTGGTTGTTGGAGGGGGTGTGTGTGGTTGTTGGAGAGGGTGTGTGTGGTTGTTGGAGGGGGTGTGTGTGGTTGTTGGAGGGGGTGTGTGTGGTTGTTGGAGGGGGAGTGTGTATGGTTGTTGGAAGGTATATGTGTATGGTTGTTGGAGGGTGAGTGTGTATGGTTGTAGGAGGGGGCGTGTGTATGGTTGTTGGAGGGGGAGTGTGTATGGTTGTTGGAGGAGTGTGTATGGTTGTTGGAGGACGAGTGTGTATGGTTGTTGGAGGGGGAGTGTGTATGGTTGTTGGAGGGTGAGTGTGTATGGTTGTTGGAGGGTGAGTGTGTATGGTTGATGGAGGGTGAGTGTGGAAAGTTGTTGGAGGGGGTGAGTGTGGAAAGTTGTTGGAGGTGGAGTGTGTATAGTAGTTGGAGGGGGTGTGTGTGGTTGTTGGAGAGGGAGTGTGTATGGTTGTTGGAGGGGGAGTGTGTATGGTTGTTGGAGGGGGAGTGTGTATGGTTGTTGGAGGGGGAGTGTGTATGGTTGTTGGAGGGGGAGTGTGTGTGTGGTTGTTGGATGGTGAGTGTGTGTGTGGTTGTTGGAGGGTGTGTGTGTGTGGTTGTTGGAGCAGGAGTGTGTATGGTTGTTGGAGGGTGAGTGTGTATGGTTGTAGGAGGGGGAGTGTGTTTGGTTGTTGTAGGGGGAGTGTGTATGGTTATTGGAGGGGGAGTGTGTATGGTTGTTGGAGGGGGAGTGTGTGTGGTTGTTGGACGGTGAGTGTGTGTGTGGTTGTTGGACGGTGAGTGTGTGTGTGTGGTTGTTGGAGGAGTGTGTATGGTTGTTGGAGGGTGAGTGTGTATGGTTGTAGGAGGGGGAGTGTGTATGGTTGTTGGAGGGGGAGTGTGTATAGTTGTTGGAGGGGGTGAGTGTATGGTTGTTGGAGGGAGAGTGTGTATGGTTGTTGGAGGGGGAGTGTGTATGGTTGTTGGAGGGCGAGTGTGTATGGTTGTTGGAGGGGGAGTGTGTATGGTTGTTGGAGGGTGTGTGTGTGGTTGTTGGAGGGTGTGTGTGTGGTTGTTGGAGGGGGTGTGTGTGGTTGTTGGAGGGGGTGTGTGTGGTTGTTGGAGGGGGTGTGTGTGGTTGTTGGAGGGGGTGTGTGTGGTTGTTGGAGGGGGTGTGTGTGGTTGTTGGAGGGGGTGTGTGTGGTTGTTGGAGGGGGTGTGTGTGGTTGTTGGAGGGTGTGTGTGTGGTTGTTGGAGGGTGTGTGTGTGGTTGTTGGAGGGTGTGTGTGTGGTTGTTGGAGGGTGTGTGTGTGGTTGTTGGAGGGTGTGTGTGTGGTTGTTGGAGGGTGTGTGTGTGGTTGTTGGAGGGTGTGTGTGTGGTTGTTGGAGGGTGTGTGTGGTTGTTGGAGGGTGTGTGTGTGGTTGTTGGAGGGTGTGTGTGTGGTTGTTGGAGGGTGTGTGTGTGGTTGTTGGAGGGTGCGTGTGTGGTTGTTGGAGGGTGCGTGTGTGGTTGTTGGAGGGTGTGTGTGGTTGTTGGAGGGTGTGTGTGTGGTTGTTGGAGGGTGTGTGTGTGGTTGTTGGAGGGTGTGTGTGTGGTTGTTGGAGGGTGTGTGTGTGGTTGTTGGAGGGTGTGTGTGTGGTTGTTGGAGGGTGTGTGTGTGGTTGTTGGAGGGTGTGTGTGTGGTTGTTGGAGGGTGTGTGTGTGGTTGTTGGAGGGTGTGTGTGTGGTTGTTGGAGGGGAGTGTGTGTGGTTGTTGGAGGGTGAGTGTGTGGTTGTTGGAGGGTGTGTGTGTGGTTGTTGGAGGGTGGTGTGTGGTTGTTGGAGGGTGTGTGTGTGTGGTTGTTGGAGGATGTGTGTGTGTGGTTGTTGGAGGATGTGTGTGTGTGGTTGTTGGAGGGTGTGTGTGTGGTTGTTGGAGGGTGTGTGTGTGGTTGTTGGAGGGTGTGTGTGGTTGTTGGGTGTGTGTGTGGTTGTTGTAGGGTGTGTGTGTGGTTGTTGTAGGGTGTGTGTGTGTGGTTGTTGTAGGGTGTGTGTGTGTGGTTGTTGTAGGGTGTGTGTGTGTGGTTGTTGGTGGGTGTGTGTGTGTGGTTGTTGGAGGGTGTGTGTGTGGTTGTTGGAGGGGGAGTGTGTATGGTTGTTGGAGGGGGAGTGTGTATGGTTGTTGGAGGGGGTGTGTGTATGGTTGTTGGAGGGGGAGTGTGTATGGTTGTTGGAGGGGGAGTGTGTATGGTTGTTGGAGGGGGAGTGTGTATGGTTGTTGGAGGGGGAGTGTGTATGGTTGTTGGAGGGGGAGTGTGTATGGTTGTTGGAGGGGGAGTGTGTATGGTTGTTGGAGGGTGTGTGTATGGTTGTTGGAGGGGGAGTGTGTATGGTTGTTGGAGGGGAGTGTGTATGCTTGTTGGAGGGGGAGTGTGTATGGTTGTTGGAGGGGGTGTGGTGTGAGGGGTGGTGGTTGTTGGAGGGGGAGTGTGTATGGTTGTTGGAGGGGAGTGTGTATGGTTGTTGGAGGGGGAGTGTGTATGGTTGTTGGAGGGGGAGTGTGTATGGTTGTTGGAGGGGGAGTGTGTATGGTTGTTGGAGGGGGAGTGTGTATGGTTGTTGGAGGGGAGTGTGTATGGTTGTTGGAGGGGAGTGTGTATGGTTGTTGGAGGGCGAGTGTGTATGGTTGTTGGAAGGGGAGTGTGTATGGTTGTTGGAAGGGGAGTGTGTATGGTTGTTGGAGGGGAGTGTGTATGGTTGTTGGAGGGGGAGTGTGTATGGTTGTTGGAGGGGAGTGTGTATGGTTGTTGGAAGGGAGTGTGTATGGTTGTTAGACGGGGAGTGTGTATGGTTGTTGGAGGGGGAGTGTGTATGGTTGTTGGAGGGGGAGTGTGTATGGTTGTTGGAGGGGGTGTGTGTGGTTGTTGGAGGGGGTGTGTGTGGTTGTTGGAGGGGGAGTGTGTATGGTTGTTGGAGGGGGAGTGTGTATGGTTGTTGGAGGGGGAGTGTGTATGGTTGTTGGAGGGGGAGTGTGTATGGTTGTTGGAGGGGGAGTGTGTATGGTTGTTGGAGGGGGAGTGTGTATGGTTGTTGGAGGGGGAGTGTGTATGGTTGTTGGAGGGTGAGTGTGTATGGTTGTTGGAGGGGGAGTGTGTATGGTTGTTGGAGGGGGAGTGTGTATGGTTGTTGGAGGGGGAGTGTGTATGGTTGTTGGAGGGGGAGTGTGTATGTGTTGGAGGGGGTGTGTGGTTGTTGGGGGAGTGTGTATGGTTGTTGGAGGGGGAGTGTGTATGGTTGTTGGAGGGGGAGTGTGTATGGTTGTTGGAGGGGGAGTGTGTATGGTTGTTGGAGGGGGAGTGTGTATGGTTGTTGGAGGGGAGTGTGTATGGTTGTTGGAGGGGGAGTGTGTGTGGTTGTTGGAGGGGGAGTGTGTATGGTTGTTGGAGGGGGAGTGTGTATGGTTGTTGGAGGGGGAGTGTGTATGGTTGTTGGAGGGGGAGTGTGTATGGTTGTTGGAGGGGGAGTGTGTATGGTTGTTGGAGGGGGAGTGTGTATGGTTGTTGGAGGGGAGTGTGTGTGGTTGTTGGAGGGGGTGTGTGTGTGGTTGTTGGAGGGGAGTGTGTATGGTTGTTGGAGGGGGAGTGTGTATGGTTGTTGGAGGGGGAGTGTGTATGGTTGTTGGAGGGGGAGTGTGTATGGTTGTTGGAGGGGGAGTGTGTATGGTTGTTGGAGGGGGAGTGTGTATGGTTGTTGGAGGGGGAGTGTGTATGGTTGTTGGAGGGGGAGTGTGTATGGTTGTTGGAGGGGGAGTGTGTATGGTTGTTGGAGGGGGTGTGTATGGTTGTTGGAGGGGGTGTGTGTGGTTGTTGGAGGGGGTGTGTGTGGTTGTTGGAGGGGGTGTGTGTGGTTGTTGGTGGGGGTGTGTGTGGTTGTTGGAGGGGGTGTGTGTGGTTGTTGGAGGGGGTGTGTGTGGTTGTTGGAGGGGGAGTGTGTATGGTTGTTGGAGGGGGTGTGTATGGTTGTTGGAGGGTGTGTGTGGTTGTTGGTGGGGTGTGTGTGGTTGTTGGAGGGTGTGTGTGTGGTTGTTGGAGGGTGTGTGTGTGGTTGTTGGAGGGTGTGTGTGTGGTTGTTGGAGGGTGTGTGTGTGGTTGTTGGAGGGTGTGTGTGTGGTTGTTGGAGGGTGTGTGTGTGGTTGTTGGAGGGTGTGTGTGTGGTTGTTGGAGGGTGTGTGTGTGGTTGTTGGAGGGTGTGTGTGTGGTTGTTGGAGGGTGTGTGTGTGGTTGTTGGAGGGTGGTGTGTGGTTGTTGGAGGGTGTGTGTGTGGTTGTTGGAGGGTGTGTGTGTGGTTGTTGGAGGGTGTGTGTGTGGTTGTTGGAGGGTGTGTGTGTGGTTGTTGGAGGGTGTGTGTGGTTGTTGGAGGGTGTGTGTGTGGTTGTTGGAGGGTGTGTGTGTGTGGTTGTTGGAGGGTGTGTGTGTGGTTGTTGGAGGGTGTGTGTGTGGTTGTTGGAGGGTGTGTGTGTGGTTGTTGGAGGGTGTGTGTGTGGTTGTTGGAGGATGTGTGTGTGTGGTTGTTGGAGGATGTGTGTGTGTGGTTGTTGGAGGATGTGTGTGTGTGGTTGTTGGAGGGTGTGTGTGTGGTTGTTGGAGGGTGTGTGTGTGGTTGTTGGAGGGTGTGTGTGTGGTTGTTGGAGGGTGTGTGTGTGGTTGTTGGAGGTGTGTGTGTGTGGTTGTTGGAGGGTGTGTGTGTGGTTGTTGGAGGGTGTGTGTGTGGTTGTTGGAGGGTGTGTGTGTGGTTGTTGGAGGGTGTGTGTGTGGTTGTTGGAGGGTGTGTGTGTGTGGTTGTTGGAGGGTGTGTGTGTGTGGTTGTTGGAGGGTGTGTGTGTGTGGTTGTTGGAGGGTGTGTGTGTGTGGTTGTTGGAGGGTGTGTGTGTGTGGTTGTTGGAGGGTGTGTGTGTGGTTGTTGGAGGGTGGTGTGTGTATGGTTGTTGGAGGGGGAGTGTGTATGGTTGTTGGAGGGGGTGTGTGTATGGTTGTTGGAGGGGGAGTGTGTATGGTTGTTGGAGGGGGAGTGTGTATGGTTGTTGGAGGGGGAGTGTGTATGGTTGTTGGAGGGGGAGTGTGTATGGTTGTTGGAGGGGGAGTGTGTATGGTTGTTGGAGGGGGAGTGTGTATGGTTGTTGGAGGGTGTGTGTATGGTTGTTGGAGGGGGAGTG
Source organism: Homarus gammarus (assembly GCA_958450375.1). Lineage (NCBI taxonomy): Eukaryota > Metazoa > Arthropoda > Malacostraca > Decapoda > Nephropidae > Homarus > Homarus gammarus. The sequence continues at coordinate 281,888 of CAUDMG010004041.1, read as the reverse complement.
TGTATGGTTGTTGGAGGGGGTGTGTATGGTTGTTGGAGGGGGAGTGTGTATGGTTGTTGGAGGGGGTGTGTATGGTTGTTGGATGGGGGAGTGTGTATGGTTGTTGGAGGGGGAGTGTGTATGGTTGTTGGAGGGGGAGTGTGTATGGTTGTTGGAGGGGGAGTGTGTATGGTTGTTGGAGGGGGAGTGTGTATGGTTGTTGGAGGGTGTGTGTATGGTTGTTGGAGGGTGTGTGTATGGTTGTTGGAGGGTGTGTGTATGGTTGTTGGAGGGTGTGTGTATGGTTGTTGGAAGGGAAATATGTGTATGGTTGTTAGACGGGGAGTGTGTATGGTTGTTGGAGGGGGAGTGTGTATGGTTGTTGGAGGGGGAGTGTGTATGGTTGTTGGAGGGGGAGTGTGTATGGTTGTTGGAGGGGGAGTGTGTATGGTTGTTGGAGGGGGAGTGTGTATGGTTGTTGGAGGGGGAGTGTGTATGGTTGTTGGAGGGGGTGTGTGTGGTTGTTGGAGAGGGAGTGTGTATGGTTGTTGGAGGGGAGTGTGTATGGTTGTTGGAGGGGAGTGTGTATGGTTGTTGGAGGGTGGTGTGTATGGTTGTTGGAGGGGAGTGTGTATGGTTGTTGGCGGGGAGTGTGTATGGTTGTTGGAGGGGGAGTGTGTATGGTTGTTGGAGGGGGAGTGTGTATGGTTGTTGGAGGGGGAGTGTGTATGGTTGTTGGAGGGGGAGTGTGTATGGTTGTTGGAGGGGGAGTGTGTATGGTTGTTGGAGGGGGAGTGTGTATGGTTGTTGGAGGGGGAGTGTGTATGGTTGTTGGAGGGGGAGTGTGTATGGTTGTTGGAGGGGGAGTGTGTATGGTTGTTGGAGGGGGAGTGTGTATGGTTGTTGGAGGGGAGTGTGTATGGTTGTTGGAGGGGGAGTGTGTATGGTTGTTGGAGGGGGAGTGTGTATGGTTGTTGGAGGGGGAGTGTGTATGGTTGTTGGAGGGGAGTGTGTATGGTTGTTGGAGGGGGAGTGTGTATGGTTGTTGGAGGGGAGTGTGTATGGTTGTTGGAGGGGGAGTGTGTATGGTTGTTGGAGGGGGAGTGTGTATGGTTGTTGGAGGGGGAGTGTGTATGGTTGTTGGAGGGGGAGTGTGTATGGTTGTTGGAGGGGGAGTGTGTATGGTTGTTGGAGGGGGAGTGTGTATGGTTGTTGGAGGGGGAGTGTGTATGGTTGTTGGAGGGGAGTGTGTATGGTTGTTGGAGGGGAGTGTGTATGGTTGTTGGAGGGGGAGTGTGTATGGTTGTTGGAGGGGGAGTGTGTATGGTTGTTGGAGGGGGAGTGTGTATGGTTGTTGGAGGGGGAGTGTGTATGGTTGTTGGAGGGGGAGTGTGTATGGTTGTTGGAGGGGGAGTGTGTATGGGTGTTGGAGGGGGAGTGTGTATGGGTGTTGGAGGGGGAGTGTGTATGGTTGTTGGAGGGGGAGTGTGTATGGTTGTTGGAGGGGGAGTGTGTATGGTTGTTGGAGGGTGAGTGTCAATGGTTGTTGGAGGGTGTGTGTATGGATGTTGGAGGGGAAGTGTGTGTATGGTTGTTAGAGGGGGAGTGTGTATGGTTGCTGGAAGGTATGTGTGTATGGTTGTTGGAGGGTGAGTGTGTAAGGTTGTAGGAGGGGGAGTGTGTATGGTTCTTGGAGGGGAAGTGTGTGTATGGTTGTTAGAGGGGGAGTGTGTATGGTTGTTGGAAGGTGTGTGTATAGTTGTTGGAGGGGGTGTGTGTGTGGTAGTTGGAGGGGGTGTGTGTGGTTGTTGGAGGGGGTGTGTGTGGTTGTTGGAGGGGGTGTGTGGTTGTTGGAGGGGGTGTGTGTGGTTGTTGGAGGGTGTGTGTGTGGTTATTGGAGGGTGTGTTGTGGTTGTTGGAGGGTGTGTTGTGGTTGTTGGAGGATGTGTGTGTGGTTATTGGAGGGTGTGTGTGTGGTTATTGGAGGGTGTGTGTGTGGTTGTTGGAGGGTGTGTGTGTGTGGTTGTTGGAGGGTGTGTGTGTGTGGTTGTTGGAGGGTGTGTGTGTGTGGTTGTTGGAGGGTGTGTGTGTGGTTGTTGGAGGATGTGTGTGTGTGGTTGTTGGAGGATGTGTGTGTGTGGTTGTTGGAGGATGTGTGTGTGTGGTTGTTGGAGGATGTGTGTGTGTGGTTGTTGGAGGGTGTGTGTGTGGTTGTTGGAGGGTGGGTGTGTGGTTGTTGGAGGGTGGGTGTGTGGTTGTTGGAGGGTGTGTGTGTCGTTGTGGGAGGGTGTGTGTGTGGTTGTTGGAGGGTGTGTGTGTGTGGTTGTTGGAGGGTGTGTGTGTGTGGTTGTTGGAGGGTGTGTGTGTGTGGTTGTTGGAGGGTGTGTGTGTGTGTGGTTGTTGGAGGGTGTGTGTGTGTGTGGTTGTTGGAGGGTGTGTGTGTGTGTGTATGGTTGTTGGAGGGGGAGTGTGTATGGTTGTTGGAGGGGGAGTGTGTATGGTTGTTGGAGGGGGAGTGTGTATGGTTGTTGGAGGGGGAGTGTGTATGGTTGTTGGAGGGGAGTGTGTATGGTTGTTGGAGGGGGAGTGTGTATGGTTGTTGGAGGGGGAGTGTGTATGGTTGTTGGAGGGGGAGTGTGCATGGTTGTTGGAGGGTGAGTGTGCATGGTTGTTGGAGGGTGAGTGTGTATGGTTGTTGGAGAGGGAGTGTGTATGGTTGTTGGAGAGGGATTGCGTATGGTTGTTGGAGGGGGAGTGTGTATGGTTGTTGGAGGGGGAGTGTGTATGGTTGTTAGAGGGGGAGTGTGTATGGTTGCTGGAGGGGGAGTGTGTTATGGTTGCTGGAGGGGGAGTGGGTATGCTTGTTGGAGGGGGAGTGGGTATGGTTGTTGGAGGGGGAGTGTGTATGGTTGTTGGAGGGTGAGTGTGTATGGTTGTTGGAGGGTGTGTGTATGGTTGTTGGAGGATGTGTGTATGGTTGTTGGAGGGTGTGTGTATGGTTGTTGGAGGGGAAGTGTGTGTATGGTTGTTAGAGGGGAAGTGTGTGTATGGTTGTTAGAGGGGGAGTGTGTATGGTTGTTGGAAGGTATATGGGTATGGTTGTTGGAGGGTGAGTGTGTATGATTGTAGGAGGGGGCGTGTGTATGGTTGTTGGAGGGGGAGTGTGTATGGTTGTTGGAGGAGTGTGTATGGTTGTTGGAGGACGAGTGTGTATGGTTGTTGGAGGGGGAGTGTGTATGGTTGTTGGAGGGTGAGTGTGTATGGTTGTTGGAGGGTGAGTGTATGGTTGCTGGAGGGTGAGTGTGTATAGTTGTTGGAGGGGGTGTGTGTGTGGTTGTTGGAGGTGGAGTGTGTATGGTTGTTGGAGGGGGAGTGGGTACAGTAGTTGGAGGGGATGTGTGTGTGTGGTGTTGGAGGGGGAGTGTGTATGGTTGTTGGAGGGGGAGTGTGTATGGTTGTTGGAGGGGGAGTGTGTATGGTTGTTGGCGGGGGAGTGTGTATGGTTGTTGGAGGGGGAGTGTGTATGGTTGTTGGAGGGTGAGTGTGTATGGTTGTTGGAGGGGGAGTGTGTATGGTTATTGGAGGATGAGTGTGTATGGTTGTTGGAGGATGAGTGTGTATAGTTGTTGGAGGGGGAGCGTGTATGGTTGTTGGAAGATGAGTGTGTATAGTTGTTGGAGGGGGTGTGTATGGTTATTGGAGGATGAGTGTGTATGGTTGTTGGAGGATGAGTGTGTATAGTTGTTGGAGGGGGAGTGTATAGCTGTTGGAGGGGGAGTGTGTGGTTGTTGGAGAGTGTGTATGGTTGTTGGAGGGGGAGTGTGTATGGTTGTTGGAAGGGGAGTGTGTATGGTTGTTGGAAGGGGAGTGTGTATGGTTGTTGGAGAGGGAGTGTGTATGGTTGTTGGAGGGGGAGTGTGTATGGTTGTTGGAGGGGGAGTGTGTATGGTTGTTGGAGGGGGAGTGTGTATGGTTGTTGGAGGGGGAGTGTGTATGGTTGTTGGAGGGGGAGTGTGTATGGTTGTTGGAGGGGGAGTGTGTATGGTTGTTGGAGGGGGAGTGTGTATGGTTGTTGGAGGGGGAGTGTGTATGGTTGTTGGAGGGGGAGTGTGTATGGTTGTTGGAGGGGGAGTGTGTATGGTTGTTGGAGGGGGAGTGTGTATGGTTGTTGGAGGGGGAGTGTGTATGGTTGTTGGAGGGGGAGTGTGTATGGTTGTTGGAGGGGGAGTGTGTATGGTTGTTGGAGGGGGAGTGTGTATGGTTGTTGGAGGGGGAGTGTGTATGGTTGTTGGAGGGTGTGTGTGTATGGTTGTTGGAGGGGGAGTGTGTATGGTTGTTGGAGGGTGTGTGTATGGTTGTTGGAGGGGAAGTGTGTATGGTTGTTAGAGGGGGAGTGTGGATGGTTGTTGGAAGGTATGTGTGTATGGTTGTTGGAGGGTGTGTGTATGGTTGTAGGAGGGGGAGTGTGTATGGTTGTTGGAGGGGGAGTGTGTATGGTTGTTGGAGGGGGAGTGTGTATGGTTGTTGGAGGGTGAGTGTGTATGGTTGTTGGAGGGTGAGTGTGTATAGTTGTTGGAGAGGGTGTCTGTGTGTGGTTGTTGGAGGGGGAGTGTGTATGGTTGTTGGAGGGGGAGTGTGTATAGTTGTTGGAGGGGGTGTGTGTGTGGTTGTTGGAGGGGGAGTGTGTGTATGGTTGTTGGAGGGGGAGTGTGTATGGTTGTTGGAGGGGGAGTGTGTATGGTTGTTGGAGGGTGAGTGTGTATAGTTGTTGGAGAGGGTGTCTGTGTGTGGTTGTTGGAGGGGGAGTGTGTATGGTTGTTGGAGGAGGTGTGTGTGTGGTTGTTGGAGGGGGAGTGTGTGTATGGTTGTTGGAGGGGGAGTGTGTGTATGGTTGTTGGAGGGGGAGTGTGTATGGTTGTTGGACGGTGAGTGTGTGTGTGTGGTTGTTGGACGGTGAGTGTGTGTGTGTGTGGTTGTTGGACGGTGAGTGTGTGTGTGGTTGTTGGACGGTGAGTGTGTGTGTGTGGTTGTTGGAGCACGAGTGTGTATGGTTGTTGGAGGGTGAGTGTGTATGGTTGTAGGAGGGGGAATGTGTATGGTTGTTGGAGGGGGAATGTGTATGGTTGTTGGAGGGGGTGAGTGTATGGTTGTTGGAGGGAGAGTGTGTATGGTTGTAGGAGGGGGAGTGTGTATGGTTGTTGGAGGGGGAGTGTGTATGGTTGTTGGAGGGGGAGTGTGTATGGTTGTTGGAGGGGGAGTGTGTATGGTTGTTGGAGGGTGAGTGTGCATGGTTGTTGGAGGGTGAGTGTGTATAGTTGTTGGAGAGGGTGTCTGTGTGTGGTTGTTGGAGGGGGAGTGTGTATGGTTGTTGGAGGGGGAGTGTGTATAGTTGTTGGAGGGGGTGTGTGTGTGGTTGTTGGAGGGGGAGTGTGTGTATGGTTGTTGGAGGGGGAGAGTGTATGGTTGTTGGAGGGGGAGTGTGTATGGTTGTTGGAGGGTGAGTGTGTATAGTTGTTGGAGAGGGTGTCTGTGTGTGGTTGTTGGAGGGGGAGTGTGTATGGTTGTTGGAGGAGGTGTGTGTGTGGTTGTTGGAGGGGGAGTGTGTGTATGGTTGTTGGAGGGGGAGTGTGTGTATGGTTGTTGGAGGGGGAGTGTGTATGGTTGTTGGACGGTGAGTGTGTGTGTGTGGTTGTTGGACGGTGAGTGTGTGTGTGTGTGGTTGTTGGACGGTGAGTGTGTGTGTGTGTGGTTGTTGGACGGTGAGTGTGTGTGTGTGGTTGTTGGAGCACGAGTGTGTATGGTTGTTGGAGGGTGAGTGTGTATGGTTGTAGGAGGGGGAATGTGTATGGTTGTTGGAGGGGGTGAGTGTATGGTTGTTGGAGGGAGAGTGTGTATGGTTGTTGGAGGGGGAGTGTGTATGGTTGTTGGAGGGGGTGTGTGTGGTTGTTGGAGGGTGTGTGTGTGGTTGTTGGAGGGGTGTGTGTGTGGTTGTTGGAGGGGTGTGTGTGTGGTTGTTGGAGGGTGTGTGTGTGGTTGTTGGAGGGTGTGTGTGTGGTTGTTGGAGGGTGTGTGTGTGGTTGTTGGAGGGTGTGTGTGTGGTTGTTGGAGGGTGTGTGTGTGGTTGTTGGAGGGTGTGTGCGTGGTTGTTGGAGGGTGTGTGTGTGGTTGTTGGAGGGTGTGTGTGGTTGTTGGAGGGTGCGTGTGTGGTTGTTGGAGGGTGCGTGTGTGGTTGTTGGAGGGTGCGTGTGTGGTTGTTGGAGGGTGCGTGTGTGGTTGTTGGAGGGTGCGTGTGTGGTTGTTGGAGGGTGCGTGTGTGGTTGTTGGAGGGTGCGTGTGTGGTTGTTGGAGGGTGCGTGTGTGGTTGTTGGAGGGTGCGTGTGTGGTTGTTGGAGGGTGCGTGTGTGGTTGTTGGAGGGTGTGTGTGTGTGGTTGTTGGAGGGTGCGTGTGTGGTTGTTGGAGGGTGCGTGTGTGGTTGTTGGAGGGTGCGTGTGTGGTTGTTGGAGGGTGCGTGTGTGGTTGTTGGAGGGTGTGTGTATGGATGTTGGAGGGGAAGTGCGTGTATGGTTGTTAGAGGGGGAGTGTGTATGGTTGTTGGAGGGTGTGTGTATGGATGTTGGAGGGGAAGTGTGTATGGTTGTTAGAGGGGGAGTGTGTTGGTTGTGGAGGTGTGTGTGTATGGTTGTTGGTGGGTGTGTGTTTGGTTGTTGGAGGGGGTGTGTATGGTTGTTGGAGGGGGGAGTGTGTATGGTTGTTGAGGGGGAGTGTGTGGTTGTTGGAGGGGTGTGTATGTTGTTGGAGGGGTGTGTGTGTGGTGTTGGAGGGGTGTGTGTTTGGTTGTTGGTGGGGTGTGTGTGGTTGTTGGAGGGTGTGTGTGGTTGTTGGAGGGGGTGTGTGTGGTTGTTGGAGGGTGTGTGTGTGGTTGTTGGAGGGTGTGTGTGTGGTTGTTGGAGGGTGTGTTGTAGTTGTTGGAGGATGTGTGTGTGGTTATTGGAGGGTGTGTGTGTGGTTATTGGAGGGTGTGTGTGTGTGGTTGTTGGAGGGTGTGTGTATGGTTGTTGGAGGGTGTGTGTGTGGTTGTTGGAGGGTGTGTGTTTGGTTGTTGGAGGGGGTGTGTGTGTGGTTGTTGGAGGGGGTGTGTGTGTGTGGTTGTTGGAGGGGTGTGTGTGTGGTTGTTGGAGGGTGTGTGTGTGGTTGTTGGAGGGTGTGTGTGTGTGGTTGTTGGAGGGTGTGTGTGTGGTTGTTGGAGGTGTGTGTGGTGGTTGTTGGAGGGTGTGTGTGTGTGGTTGTTGGAGGGTGTGTGTGTGGTTGTTGGAGGGTGTGTGTATGGTTGTTGGAGGGTGTGTGTGGTTGTTGGAGGGTGTGTGTGTGGTTGTTGGAGGGTGTGTGTATGGTTGTTGGAGGGGAGTGTGTATGGTTGTTGGAGGGGGAGTGTGTATGGTTGTTGGAGGGGGAGTGTGTATGGTTGTTGGAGGGGGAGTGTGTATGGTTGTTGGAGGGGGAGTGTGTATGGTTGTTGGAGGGGGAGTGTGTATGGTTGTTGGAGGGGGAGTGTGTATGGTTGTTGGAGGGGGAGTGGGTATGGTTGTTGGAGGGGGAGTGTGTATGGTTGTTGGAGGGGGAGTGTGTATGGTTGTTGGAGGGGGAGTGGGTATGGTTGTTGGAGGGGGAGTGTGTATGGTTGTTGGAGGGTGAGTGTGTATGGTTGTTGGAGGGTGTGTGTGTATGGTTGTTGGAGGGTGTGTGTATGGTTGTTGGAGGGGAAGTGTGTGTATGGTTGTTGGAGGGGAAGTGTGTGTATGGCTGTTGGAGGGGAAGTGTGTGTATGGTTGTTGGAGGGGGTGTGTGTATGGTTGTTGGAGGAGGAGTGTGTATGGTTGTTGGAGGGGGAGTGTGTATGGTTGTTGGAGGGTGAGTGTGTATGGTTGTTGGAGAGTGAGTGTGTATGGTTGTTGGAGGGTGAGTGTGTATAGTTGTTGGAGGGTGGTGTGTGTGTGGTTGTTGGAGGGGGAGTGTGTATGGTTGTTGGAGGGGGAGTGTGTATAGTAGTTGGAGGGGGAGTGTGTGTGGTTGTTGGAGGGGGTGTGTGTGTGGTTGTTGGAGGGGGAGTGTGTATGGTTGTTGGAGGGGGAGTGTGTATGGTTGTTGGAGGGGGAGTGTGTATGGTTGTTGGAGGGGGAGTGTGTGTGGTTGTTGGACGGTGAGTGTGTGTGTGGTTGTTGGAGGGTGTGTGTGTGTGGTTGTTGGAGGGGAGTGTGTATGGTTGTTGGAGGGGAGTGTGTGGTTGTTGGAGCAGGAGTGTGTATGGTTGTAGGAGGGGGAGTGTGTATGGTTGTTGGAGGGGGAGTGTGTATGGTTGTTGGAGGGGGAGTGTGTATGGTTGTTGGAGGGGGAGTGTGTTTGGTTGTTGGAGGGGGGAGTGTGTATGGTTGTTGGAGGGGGAGTGTGTATGGTTGTTGGAGGGGGAGTGTGTATGGTTGTTGGAGGGGGAGTGTGTATGGTTGTTGGAGGGGGAGTGTGTATGGTTGTTGGAGGGGGTGTGTGTGTGGTTGTTGGAGGGGGTGTGTGTGTGTGGTTGTTGGAGGGGGTGTGTGTGTGGTTGTTGGAGGGGGTGTGTGTGGTTGTTGGAGGGTGTGTGTGTGGTTGTTGGAGGGGGTGTGTGTTTGGTTGTTGGAGGGGGAGTGTGTTTGGTTGTTGGAGGGGGAGTGTGTATGGTTGTTGGAGGGGGAGTGTGTATGGTTGTTGGAGGGGGAGTGTGTATGGTTGTTGGAGGGGGAGTGTGTATGGTTGTTGGAGGGGTGTGTGTGTGGTTGTTGGAGGGTGTGTGTGTGGTTGTTGGAGGGGGTGTGTGTGTGGTTGTTGGAGGGTGTGTGTGTGTGTGGTTGTTGGAGGGTGTGTGTGTGTGTGGTTGTTGGAGGGTGTGTGTGTGTGGTTGTTGGAGGGGGTGTGTGTGTGGTTGTTGGAGGGTGTGTGTGTGTGGTTGTTGGAGGGTGTGTGTGTGGTTGTTGGAGGGTGTGTGTGTGTGGTTGTTGGAGGGTGTGTGTGTGTGGTTGTTGGAGGGTGTGTGTGTGTGGTTGTTGGAGGGTGTGTGTGTGGTTGTTGGAGGGTGTGTGTGTGTGTGGTTGTTGGAGGGTGTGTGTGTGTGGTTGTTGGAGGGTGTGTGTGTGTGGTTGTTGGAGGGTGTGTGTGTGGTTGTTGGAGGGTGTGTGTGTGGTTGTTGGAGGGTGTGTGTGTGGTTGTTGGAGGGTGTGTGTGTGGTTGTTGGAGGGTGTGTGTGTGGTTGTTGGAGGGTGTGTGTGTGGTTGTTGGAGGGTGTGTGTGTGGTTGTTGGAGGGTGTGTGTGGTGTTGGAGGGTGTGTGTGGTTGTTGGAGGGTGTGTGTGTGGTTGTTGGAGGGTGTGTGTGTGTGGTTGTTGGAGGGTGTGTGTGTGTGGTTGTTGGAGGGTGTGTGTGTGGTTGTTGGAGGGTGTGTGTGTGTGGTTGTTGGAGGGTGTGTGTGTGTGGTTGTTGGAGGTGTGTGTGTGTGTGTCGGTGTGTGTGTGTGGTGTTGGATGTGTGTGTGTGGTTGTTGGAGGGTGTGTGTGTGTGGTTGTTGGAGGATGTGTGTGTGGTTGTTGGAGGATGTGTGTGTGGTTGTTGGAGGGTGTGTGTGTGGTTGTTGGAGGTGTGTGTGTGTGGTTGTTGGAGGATGTGTGTGTGTGGTTGTTGGAGGTGTGTGTGTGTGGTTGTTGGAGGATGTGTGTGTGTGGTTGTTGGAGGATGTGTGTGTGTGGTTGTTGGAGGGTGTGTGTGTGGTTGTTGGAGGGTCAGTGTGTGGTTGTTGGAGGGTCAGTGTGTGGTTGTTGGAGGGTGTGTGTGTGTGGTTGTTGGAGGGTGTGTGTGTGTGTGGTTGTTGGAGGGTGTGTGTGTGTGTGGTTGTTGGAGGGTGTGTGTGTGTGTGGTTGTTGGAGGGTGTGTGTGTGTGTGGTTGTTGGAGGGTGTGTGTGTGGTTGTTGGAGGGTGTGTGTGTGTGTGGTTGTGGAGGGTGTGTGTGTGTGGTTGTTGGAGGGTGTGTGTGTGTGCGGTTGTTGGAGGGTGTGTGTGTGTGCGGTTGTTGGAGGGTGTGTGTGTGTGGTTGTTGGAGGGTGTGTGTGTGGTTGTTGGAGGGTGTGTGTGTGGTTGTTGGAGGGTGTGTGTGTGGTTGTTGGAGGGTCAGTGTGTGGTTGTTGGAGGGTCAGTGTGGTTGTTGGAGGGTCAGTGTGTGGTTGTTGGAGGGTCAGTGTGTGTTTGTTGGAGGGTCAGTGTGTGGTTGTTGGAAGGTGTGTGTGTGTGGTTGTTGGAGGGTGGTGTGTGTGTGTGGTTGTTGGAGGGTGTGTGTGTGTGGTTGTTGGAGGGTGTGTGTGTGTGGTTGTTGGAGGGTGTGTGTGTGTGTGGTTGTTGGAGGGTGTGTGTGTGTGTGGTTGTTGGAGGGTGTGTGTGTGTGTGGTTGTTGGAGGGTGTGTGTGTGTGGTTGTTGGAGGGGTGTGTGTGTGTGGTTGTTGGAGGGTGTGTGTGTGTGTGGTTGTTGGAGGGTGGGTGTGTGTGGTTGTTGGAGGGTGTGTGTGGTTGTTGGAGGGTGTGTGTGGTTGTTGGAGGGTGTGTGTGGTTGTTGGAGGGTGTGTGTGTGTGTGTGGTTGTTGGAGGGTGTGTGTGTGTGTGTGGTTGTTGGAGGGTGGTGTGTGTGTGGTTGTTGGAGGGTGGTGTGTGTGTGGTTGTTGGAGGGTGTGTGTGTGTGGTTGTTGGAGGGTGTGTGTGTGTGTGGTTGTTGGAGGGTGTGTGTGTGTGTGGTTGTTGTAGGGTGTGTGGGTGGTGAGTGTGTATGGTTGTTGGAGGGGGAGTGTGTATGGTTGTTGGAGGGGGAGTGTGTATGGTTGTTGGAGGGGGAGTGTGTATGGTTGTTGGAGGGGGAGTGTGTATGGTTGTTGGAGGGGGAGTGTGTATGGTTGTTGGAGGGGAGTGTGTATGGTTGTTGGAGGGGGAGTGTGTATGGTTGTTGGAGGGGGAGTGTGTATGGTTGTTGGAGGGGGAGTGTGTATGGTTGTTGGAGGGGGAGTGTGTATGGTTGTTGGAGGGGGAGTGTGTATGGTTGTTGGAGGGGGAGTGTGTATGGTTGTTGGAGGGGGAGTGTGATGGTTGTTGGAGGGGGAGTGTGTATGGTTGTTGGAGGGGGAGTGTGTATGGTTGTTGGAGGGTGAGTGTGTATGGTTGTTGGAGGGTGAGTGTGTATGGTTGTTGGAGGGGGAGTGTGTATGGTTGTTGGAGGGGGAGTGTGTATGGTTGTTGGAGGGGGAGTGTGTATGGTTGTTGGAGGGGGAGTGTGTATGGTTGTTGGAGGGGGAGTGTGTATGGTTGTTGGAGGGGAGTGTGTATGGTTGTTGGAGGGGGAGTGTGTATGGTTGTTGGAGGGGGAGTGTGTATGGTTGTTGGAGGGGGAGTGTGTATGGTTGTTGGAGGGGGAGTGGGTATGGTTGTTGGAGGGGGAGTGTGTATGGTTGTTGGAGGGGGAGTGGGTATGGTTGTTGGAGGGTGAGTGTGTATGGTTGTTGGAGGGTGTGTGTATGGTTGTTGGAGGGGAAGTGTGTGTATGGTTGTTGGAGGGGAAGTGTGTGTATGGTTGTTGGAGGGGAAGTGTGTGTATGGCTGTTGGAGGGGAAGTGTGTGTATGGTTGTTGGAGGGGGTGTGTGTATGGTTGTTGGAGGAGGAGTGTGTATGGTTGTTGGAGGGGGAGTGTGTATGGTTGTTGGAGAGTGAGTGTGTATGGTTGTTGGAGGGTGAGTGTGTATAGTTGTTGGAGGGTGGTGTGTGTGTGGTTGTTGGAGGGGGAGTGTGTATGGTTGTTGGAGGGGGAGTGTGTATGGTTGTTGGAGGGGGAGTGTGTGTGGTTGTTGGAGGG